>JAABNX020000002.1:12807799-12830760 GCA_015163995.2 Mormyrus lacerda | reverse complement strand
GCATTGTTAGAGTGACCCCATCCTCCCCCCCCTGCTCTCTCTGACAGCCAAATTGGAGATGAACGCCATTGGAGGCATCATCAGTGTGGTCGCCTTGTCGATAATTGGTGCCTGTTGCAAGGCTTTCGTAGATACATACAAATTGACAGGTTTTGTTACTCAGATGTACATGTCCCTCAGACGAATGATAGAAAAGACACAAGCAATTCAGCCTGCCACCACAGAGACTCTAAGCAGCCAATCAACAGACTCAGAATCACCCTCTTTAAATGTCTGATGTTCCCACTTTGATCTAGAGATGCAGTTTGAAAAGTTCTAAAAGAAACAGTTAAAAAAATGCAGCAAATGTGCAAATTTTGGTTCTGGTATCTGTTATTGTATATTATTTGTTTGTACCATATTTTTAATTCATTCATTTGCAGCTTTATTTCGGTATTGCCAGCACACACTGCTGCTCCTGTACAGATAGGTAATTTTCTACACTTAGATGATGTTCATATTTTTAGTAAATCGAATGAATTATATAAGCTTGATGTTTTACTGGAACACTTCATTACTTTGATCAAAGCAGGGATATTCTTGAACTGTCTACATGTCAGTGCTACCTACTGCCATCTATGGGTCACACTGCAGCCTGAGAGCTGTTGCTGATTGGAGGAGCAGTGCCTGTAATGGCAAACAATAGGTCCATAATGGCTAAATGACTCAGCTGTGAAATACTAGTTATGCCTATGAATAATGTATCTTAGTTTTGAACCAGAACTCTTTTTTTTCTTGTGGATTAGCACTTGAATTGTTTTTGAATAAGGTATGAAAATAAATGTGAACTCCTGGATAAGATTAAGGGTTTCATTTGCAGCAGTATCCCAGACATAGGTGGTACAGTTCTTATGGTTCCTGCTAACTTACCTAGAATGCTGGTGTTCTACATGAAGGAGGGGGGGATTTTATTTTCAACTTCATATTTCATCTTCCTTTTTCATTCAAATCTGTAAATTCCACAGCATCTAGTTATTAATCACTCTATGATTGAGCAGAATATAAAATTCGTTTTTTTTTTTTTTTTTTACATTTTCATTCAGTAAATCAATGTTTTAACCAAGTCAGTAAAATTACTTTTTTTAGTAAAAAAAATACTTGTATAGACAAAAGTAAATTTCATTTACACTTTTTCCGTCCAAAAAGATACTCAGCAAATCCAAACTAAAGTAAATAACCATCTCAAATGAATAACGTGGTAAAAAATATGAAGATCACACCTGCTTACCTTGGCACTGCAAATCTGGAAAATATTGGCATCCTTGATATATTGTTACATTCTCCACATATAAAATGAAGATCACAGCAATCTGCATTGCGGTATTGGAATTTTTTTTTAAAGTAAGGAAACTGTTTTTTAAGGGTTTGTGGGCCTCAGAATGAATAGAGCATAGCACTGAAAAGGCTCCTTCTGCCTGGGTCTCCTCGGCAACAACAGCATCAGCATCAAGACTTTCAATGAATCAATCAGGACCCTGGCTAATTGGATTGAACTGTCAGAGTTGTGTACAGAGGATATATCAAAGTTTAAAACCGCCATGTAATGTGTTGCACCAAAAGATGTCAATATAGACAATTAATTTCCAGATCCAAAACAGTGTACCTTTCCAGACTAGAGTGCTGGCATTTCATAGACCCATACCTTCATGCTAAAAGATGGAGATAATCATTTACAAGCCAAACAAATTTTATAGTATTTAAATTACTGATTGCCTGAACATATACAATGTAACACCTGGATTCAGTGGCATTTAGGAGAACTGATGTTTCCATTAGATTGTTTTTTTTGTATAAATGTGTTACAATCAAATGTTTAATAAAATAAGAGACAGCAGTAGAGTAGTAAAAACACATAAGGCTCATTTCCATTATAAAGGAAAGTAATAAAGGGAAGATGGTGGTGCAGGAGGTAGTGCTATTGTTTGGCAACCAGAGGGTTGCAGGTTTGAAACCTGGTTCCTCCTGACCCCATCAAAGTGTCCTTGAGCAAGACATTGAACCTCAAATTGCTCCTGGTGTGCAGGGTGGCAGCCTCTGCCACCGGTGTATGAATGTGAGGCATGAATTGTAAAGTGCTTTGAGTATCTGTAACAGTAGAAAAGTGCTATATAAATGCAGTCCAATAACCACATTAATAATGATCATGAAAAAAATACATATGGAATGTTTAAATTAATTTAATTAACATTAACAAAAAGACACTGTATAGCCACTATAAAAATGCTTCCTAAAGCGTAAGGTTACAAAATAATTTCTGGGGAAAAAAAAAAAAAAATTTCCCTTTAAATCCATGGGATCTGACTATGCTTAAGCAAAGTAAAACTTACAAGGTTCCCTGAACAGAGTTTCCTTACACCAAAAATTAAATGGAAACCTTCCTATACTAAAACCTTACAAAGTGCCCACAAACACCAAAAATATACATATAAAAATAAGAAAAGCATACAAAACAGAAATGGCTACTCCAGTCCATTTCACAAGGCATAAAAATTCATTTAAAAATTCTTTGTTAAAGAATGTACACTTTACAAACAAAACTTCCAATAGCAAAAATATGTTTCGAAGTAAAGATATTACTTAACTATTCAAAATACATGTATATTTTACACAAATAGCAATGAAAGCTTGTCTTCTGTTCATGAACCTTCTTCAAACACGGAGAATGCATTATCATTGTGGGCCTTCTGCATATCTTTATGAGCACCTTCCTCTCACCCTGACGTCATCCAAATCCAGTCCTGAACACAACTCATCAAGGTACTGGAACAGGCTTTGAGGTTGATACTACTTGCAGAGCAACATACCCAAACCAGTTTTATAAGTGGCTGCATCTAAGAGACATTAAATGCATACAACAAATAGGTAATTGTTCTGCTGAGGACAGGATATTCACCTGTGGAGCAGTTCAGGCATTTAAGGCACTGAGGAAGAATTATTCATTTATTCTGGTCCTTCTTCCGGAAGCACAGTGACTGCAACTCCCACCCAGCTCTCACCAGACACCAAAACAACTTCTCTCCAGACAAGCCATTCCCCCAGTCATTGCTAAGTAAAAGATGAAACTTGACATCAAACTCTAAAATTACAAGCCCCTTCCACATAGCTATGTAAACTCTGTGCCCGGGAAGTGCTTCTGCTGAGGGGAAGATAGCTGTCCTCTTCAGGAAATATAATAGAGATTCCCTTTAGAGCGCTGCAGCACTGGAATAAAACAAGCATAAAAACGACTCCGTTATCAACAAGAGACAGTTGGCACAGACCTGTGTAACTTATTTTTACACTTTGACTGGTACCAGCCCTGGTTCCTCAGTGATTGCTCCAGTTACAGTAACTTGATTAAAATGAATACACAGCTTTAAGGCTACACATGGGCTTCAGGCAAAAATGCCCTGAATTTTACCTGTGGATTAGCTAAGCTTTCCTGATAGCTGGTTGCACAGCATGCTCTAGAACAAGGAGTGCAAGGATGAGAAGAGGCTTTCTGCAAAGCGAAGCTTGAGTACCAAGATAAAATAAAGATGGTTTTTAATTTCCCCTAAAAGCTTATGCATTTAGAAAAACACACTGCCAAGCTTCTTTGTGGTAACCAAAACATTGCAAATTTGAGCACTGCTACATACTAGATTTTCCTCAACTATTCAGCTCTGATCATCGTAATAATGTACTTAATTCTAGTTATTGCTATGTACAAATCTCTGCCTGGTGAACGAGATGAAATCACATTGAAGTTCTCAAGTGTGTAACCAGCTGCGTGGGTGAGGCAGAGCTGTTGGCTAGGTGTGTGGGTGGGGCAGAGCTGTTGGAAAGGTGAACAGCAGTGTCAGACAGTTGCAGCTCCTCCAGCTTTTTCAGATACTGGGCCTTGAGTGCCAGCAGTTCACTGTAACGCTGCTCCATTGGATTTGGATGCTGCCACCAGGGGGAGACAGAGACATGCAATTGAGAATACATCAAAAAGGTTTGATCAATTCAGATCTTACAGGAATTTTCATACATTTTAGCCTTATATTTCATCAGTACAGTAATATGCGATCCGACAGGGACTGGGTCAGCAGAAACTAGATCACTTACTATATGTCCAGGTATCCGATAGGGTGACCACCTAATCTATGTAAGAGGGGACACTATTAGCTATGACAGGGTTTGTAAACTACCATTTCAATTAAAAAGACCTGGATTTCACTTTAGCATCGAGTTCTGGCTCTGTGCTGATTGGTCATTCTCCTATAATCATGCATGCATCACTAATGCTAATGCGAAACAGCAAGTTGAGTGTCTCAATTGAGGAAACAAACTAGTAAAAGCGCAAGAAAAACTGAAGTAATTAGCTGAACACAGGAACCTTTCAGTTTTAAAGTAGTTTGTAAAACCTGAAATAGCTCACAGTGTCGTCGTCCCCCCGTCCCCCCCCCGAACCAGCAGGTGGTCATCCTAGTCTCTGATGTTTTACCTGATGCCGGACCCTGGGGTTCCACCTAATGTAGTAAGTCACCCAAAGCTCTAGATGGCGCATACTAGCCACAGGGTAGAGGACACGGCCATTCTCTGTAGCATAGAAGGGGTTGATGTAGGAGGCCTGGTCACTGTTGATGAAGGACCACAGGGACACAGTCTTGGTTTTCACCTCCTGGGGGGGGCCAGAAATCCAGAACTTTAATTAAGTGGGGAGGCACCTCATTCACATGGGGGGGTTAACATGCACACACACGTGCTAATAACCCAGCAGTGGCCGGGGATTTTTCACAATATTTCGTAAACCAGATGTATGTATGGGACATCTGTAGGAAGAGGAACATCTCACATTGGCATTGCGGACGCTGTCACAATTGAAGAGGAAGGTTCCAAAGCGACAGCTATAGAGGTGATCCAGAATAACCACTAAGAGGCGCTCGTTGAACTCAAAGGCTGTGGGGAACTGCAAAAAAATATGGACGGGGAAGGAAAACAACTTAGGAGTGAGTCACAGCATACAGCACAATCGGTACTAGTTGTCAGAGCATGCATAACAGAGCTACTTGCACAGCACAGCACAATGTGCATCAGAGATCCGAAAAAAGTAGAAAACCCGACTCATATGGACCAATCGATGTGCACTTCAGCACAGGTCATCAAATGCTGCGATGCCCAGTAGAGACCCCGTGCATGTGTTGCACCCACCTGCTTGGTCATCTGCCAGACACAGTCAATGAACTGCACAAAGATGGGAGAACGATCAGCGTCGGCATGGTTTTTGTCCCCATGGCCAATACGCTAAAAAAAACAAAAAAAACAAACAAGCAATCCCATGAGAAATGGTTCATGTCATATTTGCTAGTCCCATTCCTTATGAAAGTATGCAGCTTAGTGAAACAATGCTAGGATAGGCTAGCGGTGTGTGACGGGGACCTTGGACGTACGGAGGCAAACTTATGGCCGAAGCTAAGCCACTCCTTCTCCACGAGGACCAGGAATCCCCTCAGCGTGCGGTAGTACCCGTCCAGCATCAGCATGGCCAGGGAGGTGAGCTGTGCAGTCCGGTCCCAGCCATCGCTGCAGTGCACCAGCACCGAGTTGCCCGACCACACCTTGTCTGCCACCTGGATAGCCCCTGCCAGCACCAGCTGGGGGCGGGGAGGGGGGAGATTGGTGGGAGAATATGGCGTGAGCTGCTCCGTCGAGCTCCCTTTCATCCCAAAGAAAATCGCAGAGTATAAATGGTAGCTACTCTTATCGATAGCATATACCGCCATGAATCGCTTAACGATGAGGATACGTTCTGAGAAATGCATAGGCGATTTCGCTGTTGTGAGAACATCGTAGAGTGCGTTTACACTAACCTAGATCCAGTCAACTACACACCTAAGCTACAGCCTGTAGCCTAAATAACAATAAAGAGTATAGTAAATACATAAACCAGTAACGTAGTTGTTTAATATCATTATCAAGTATTATGTACTGCACATAATTGTACATGATTTATACAACTGACAGAGCAGCAGGTTTGTTAACACCAGCATCACTGCAAGCACATGTGTTGCGCTATGACATCAGAAGACGATAGAATTTTTTTTAGCTACGTTGTAATCTTAAGGGACCACATTTGTACACGCAGTCCGTCTCTGAACGAAATGTTGTAACACGGTGCATGACTGTAAGCGTGGTCGTTCTCTCCCAGCATGCACCTTGATGTGCTCCAGCCAGTGCGTCGATTCCAGGCTGGAGAGCCAGTGGGACTCTTCCACATTGGGATAGACAATATCCTTCAGCTTCCTCAGGGACTCCCTCATCACGTGGATGTTGTGAATGTCCAGGAATACCAGATCGGCATTCTGGTAAGAGTCCTCACCTTCATACCCGCCACCTGTGGCCTGTGACCAACGAGATACGTTATACACAGTGCAGCACCAGACACAAGGTGAGACACACTTCCTGTTGTTAAAGCAAAGTGTTTTACTTCATTCCATCATATTTAAATGAAGCACAAATACAGTATAAAAAAGCGGGTCTTCTTCATGCCAAGCTGCCAAATCTGGTGTCCAATATCTATTCCCTGAGATTTACCTAGTGAGCTGTACCGCAGTTATTTCTCTTGACAGCATTGGCCACTCTGCTCCTTTTGCGTGGAATATGTTGCAGAAAGACTGAAAATGAACTAAGTTAATCTCATTGAGTGCTTTTAAATTCAAACAAAGCTCTTGAGGCCGACTCCATTGCATGTATCTGTTTTTCATAACCTGTTTGTAAATTTAACCCTTTTTATTGTCTTTTGCTTGTGTCGCAACGGTGTTTTGTATTTTACTGCTGCCTATATTGGCCAGGTTTTAAATCTCAATAGGATTTTCCTGATTAAATGAAGGTTAATAAGTAAAGAAAAAATAAATGGGTAATTAGTCAAATCTAGGGGCTCAAGAAATAGTTTTCGAGGAGGACAAAATATACACTGTCTGACCAAGGTAAATATACCTTGTTGGCTACAGCATTGACATTTGGCCTGGCGTCAAAGATGGTCAGCCTGCTGCTACCATTCGCCTCCCGGATGATCTCCAGGTAGCGCTCATCATCCTTGCTCCGCTTCCCGCTCATGCCCACCAGAGGCTGGCTGCAGCGCACAATCACTGCCTGGTTCTCCGGGTGGATCCATGATAGCACCTGAAATCACAGCAATACACTAAGCGCCCATACGTCATACTCACAGAATGTGGACACATGCATTACCAGACAAATGTCCGGACACCAAGTCGCCTACAAAGCAGTGTCATAGAATGTTGCATCACATGTCCTGGTCACCTGACCTAAACACTGCGAGATAATTTGGGAAAGGTTTGACCAGTGAGTAAAGGAAAAGCAACCAACAAGTGCTCAGAATATATGTGGGACCTCCTTCAGGACAGCTTGAAGAGCATCCCAGGAGGCCATACCATGAAACTGGCATCTGGCGTGAAGGAGAAAGTAGGTTCACCCAGTCCCTGGAACAATTGGGGTTGCTAAGGCCCAATGGTAGGATCACTCTGTTGACCACAGGATATGAACCAGCGACCATTTGTGTCCCAACCCACAGGGCTGCCCCCACTTTGTTTAATACTGCTTTCGTCAATGCACATGTTATTTTATGGTTTTGGTGTGTATAATTGTTCTAAAATATAGAGAATAGTATGAATACAACTTTCTATGACTGGTACTATTGATACACCCAGAAACATAGGGGTGACTCACCGGGATGCGGCCACGGGAGCGGAAAGCAGCCACCTTGCGCAGGTCTTCGTCAGTGGCCTTGCAGGGAACTACCAACTTAGACGGGTACGTGTCGCACAGTTCGTTTGCGATGATTCTCCATTTATCATTGGGCAAACCCTGGAGGAGGCACAATGGTTTACATGCTACGGAAAGGTCATCCCCTTATAAAACAGGTGAGTTCCAGTACAATGTAGAATGTGACAGGACAACGGGAAAAGTGATATGTGAATCATGGTCAGTGCTCAGCCATTCCCAGGATTAATTCACCCGAAAGGAGCGGGTTTAAAAAAAAAGAAAAAAAAAAAAAAAAAAAAAACATCCATGGTGAGAAAATGTGAGCAAATGGACTGTAAAACCTAAATAAGATGCCCAGAAAGGCTATTTGTTGAAAATGTGCTTAAAATTTGAAGGGGCATTGCTTCTTGTGATTTGTTTAAAAATCTATAAAATTATTTTACAAAAAAAATAAAAGAAAAACAGGCCAGCCTGGTATACCCAATACCACACCTCGTATAAATGACCTGGTCCCACAGGTTCCAAAACTGACTGTTGCACCATTTGTAACACGGGTAATTCCATGGAGCAATTGTCCTATTCACTTCGCAAAAGGAATGGGTCACTCACCTGCCTGCTGAACTCCTGCACTGGATCATAGATATCCCAGCCATTCTCTTCAAACTTCTCTTGGTTTAAGAACGCAAACAGACTCTGTGGAGTCACACAAGGTCATGATCGAGCAGATGGCTTGGGAGAAAGAGCATGTATCTGACCACACGCATCTTTCCGCCAAAAAAAAAAAAAAAAACTACCGATTATATACCTTATATAAATTCATTCAGTCTGAATTCAATTATTCAGTCTGTGATATTTTGGGGCAGGATGAGAATGACCTTTTCTGGTTTTATAATCCACAGAGAGAGTGAGTCTCACCTGGTTAGATGACAGGGGAAATGCATAGCGGAACAGGATGTCAAACATATCTCTCCTGCTATGGCCTTCCTGCTTCAGAGCAAAGCGCAGGTTCCTCATGTCCTACAAAACACAAGATGCAGACAGGGGTAAGAGAGAAGCAGAGAGCGGCATCAGTGAACGTCGCAACCTTGGAGCAAACATTACCTTGCAGGTGATGTCAAGCCCGTAGGAGTTTTCTCCACGACTTGTAGCCCCCCCCACCTTCTCTATTCTACTGATCACCCCCAGAGGTACATCAAGGATCGTTTTGTTCTCCTGGGACAAACAAGTCATGACATCAAACATATTTCAGTGGTACCTTTATTTGTGCAGTACTTTTTAGCTATATAGCATATAGAAGTAGTACCTAATAATGCACAGAAATAACAAAAACTAGATACAACAGTACAGACACTCCTCTACTTACGAACTTTCAACTTACGAACTTTCAGACATACGCACGAAGAGGACTGTAAGGCCAAATTGTGTTCATTGGGCTCCCGTTTCCTGTCTGCAACAACAATTTTTATTTTTGCCCACCAATTCCACTTCTGGCTGCTACTCCCGCCATGCAGCAGCGTAGCGTGTGTACTCCCAGCATCCTAGTTCTTTGTACTTGTGTATACCCTTAAAATGACGGTGAATAACGATTTCCGAACATTTCAAGTTATGAACGGCCGTTCGGAACGCATCTCATTCGTAAGTAGAGGACCGTCTGTATAAAAACACACAGTGAAGGCAAAAACACAGGAAGGAAAAGACTGGTTTTGTTGTGCAATAAAAATACTCTAATTGAAAGGAACAGTAAACAGGTTTTTTTTAGATGCGTCTAAATGCATTTGTCTTTGCAGACTTGCAGAATTACAACTAAATATGCAAAACAAGTGATTCCTCAGAAAGGCCAAAGCAGAATATGAGGCAAAAATTTTAGACACAAATTTTAGACAATTTTAGAAACAGATCAGTCCAGTCATTATGACCTAATGCATCAAAACAGTCGGGTTCACATGGGCTTGCAAGACAGAGCTTCAAAAATTTGAAAAATTGTTTCCTGGAAGTTGAACCTACTTGCACACATGGGAAGGTGCTGTCGATTAATGCTGTCATCTTATGACCTTATGTCTTATGTTCCAGAGCTATGACAAACATTCTAACACCTAAACCACACACAGGCTACGAACTGCCCCTTTAAATGTTCAATTGCTGGTAACCGTGAATTTTGCCAGTGCGATTTCAGTTTAAAAAATGGCCTTCAGCTCACTGCTTTAGCTCCTCTCCCACATACTAAGTGCTGCAACTGACACTTACCATGTCCGTGCTCTTAAAGAAGAGTCTGTAGTTGGTGATGAAGACTTTCCCCTTGAGGGCCCCGCTGAAGGGACACATGTAGATGATCTCTTTGTCTGTCAGGAGTGCATAATATATGAAGAAGTGCCAATGATGAGACTCACTCAAATATAAATTGAACTATAAATGTATTACAGCTTCATGCCTGCAAATACATTCGAAATGTAAACAAGTAGAATGAAAATCAGCATGATAATCTAAATAAAAAAGGCCAGGTTACATGAAGTCCTCCTTGTTGCTGTGGCTTTGCGGACACAAGGGCTCTACTGAATTTTGTGAAGAAAAAAAGTATCACTTCCTCATATATCTTTTTTGTAAACCCACATTGGCATGCTTATAGTCAAAATCTGCAGAACAATTACAAATAATTTGTCGTTTATAAAATGCTTTGAAGACATGAAAGGATACATTGTGTTCACACATATCTCAGGATACGGAAGAGGATTAGGGCCACCATGAAAATATTATTTGAATTCTGACTTTAATCTCAGAATTCTGACTTTTTTTCTAAACTCAAATAATATTCAAATAATATTTTCATGGTGGCCCTAATGCTCTTCCGTAGGATAGAGATGCCACGTATTGCAAACATTTCTAATGCCTGTGCAGCCATTTCTGCCTGTATTTTTTTAAGAGAATAAAAAATAGACAGGCTGACAGAGACAGAGAGACAGTCTGTCTCTTTAAGAAAATGATGAGTATAATGATAAAGGTGAAGACCTACCTATCACCCTCTCCTCCCCAGGCAACAGGGGCATATCAGGCACTGGTTCCATTTTGAGAGACTCTCTTGATGGCTGCTTTCAGACAGAGAAGACATAAACGTTACTGACACGTGCTGATACTCATGCAGAATTGCACAACTCATTTGGGAACCTTAATTGGGAATCAAAGCTAATGGTAGAAATCAGGTGTTGGTATAATGACAAAATGCAGCGCAGCTTTATAAATTAGCAAACAGAGACAGGAAGGAGTGAAAGACAGCAAGAAAAAGAAAAAAGAAAGTGATGGATGGCAATTTAGGGTTTCCAGCTGGTGGAGCAACATGCAATCTGTTTCACAGACAGCCTATCCCAGGAATGATCCACCGCATGGTTAAAGGTCAGTGACCTGGAATAAGACCTGTCGTGTAGAGGGGCCATAGGGCAGGAAGAGCAAGGGCTTGTGGGTACAGCCTCAGCATGAAGGTGGGATCGCCGGTGAATTTCCACGGCGGAGTCCTTCCAACTGTGGCGGGCAGCAGAGTGACATCAAGAGAGCAAGAGGATGAGAGGAGACGGCAAAAAGGGGAGACAAGATAGACAAAGAGATACAGAGGAAGTGACGGCCCACAGCCTAAGAGCGGTCCTATGAAACCAGGCCAATGGCTGATTGAGACTGGGGGGTGATAAGCATGGTTACTCTACTTTCAGCACCCTAAACATCATGGAGGGACTGGACTGAAGGGAAATGCCTCAAAGGTGGGGCTCCCTCAGCGTTGGCAAAGATCTATTACAGGGCTGTTAAGCCACAAAATGTTAATCCGAGAGGAGAATTGGAATAAAACGTTAATCATACATCCTCTGATGCACTAACTTGGATACATCATCAGTGGTGTTTTCTGGAGTCATTGGGCGCTTCGTGCCTTACAACAGACACCCTCTTCTGTGCGACCCAACTGAGGTTGGTCAAGCCTCAGTCTGTGTCCAAGTCGCATTGTGCGGTCCCCAAATACAAAGACATCATCAATATAAATAGGGAACACCTACATGTATGGGAAATATGACTGACACAACAGCTTTATCACATCAGCCATTAGCAATAGGGGACCAAAGAAAGTGACTCACCATAAACGGCAGAGAAGAACAAATTTAATTAGAGATTTGTTAATAAGGATAAACTCCAGGCCAAGGAGTGCAAAGATGCTTGTGATTTCCCATTAGAGGCAAGGCAATAAGTTTTAGTTATAGGCATTCGGAGGAGCAGGCACGCCCCCTCCCCCCCCAATCTGAGAATTGATTAGCAATTCAACATACAGTTGAGAAATCAGGGAAAACTATTCCTCTGGAGCAATGGAGGTTAAGGGCTTTGCTCAGGAAGCGTCCGGCCCAGAGGCCTAACCCACAGAGCCACACATTTCCCCATGACTCACACTGCTGGGGCTGACCTCCGGCCCAGGGCTGGACACTGATCTAGAAGCCATGGATCAGGGCGCACTTCCAGGGTTACTGGCAACACAACCCAGGGAAGGAATCAATGAGAGCTCTGGGCACCAAACGATAAGGGAAAACAGGGGAAACGCCAGTCACCCCGATTAGCGACCAGCAGTATGACTAACGCTACAAGTAGCCACAGTCGGCACCCCAGGCTGAAACCCATTTCATTTGCTCAGATTATGTTAAAGTTATGAATTAAAAGTTGCTTGAAGAGGAACAATAACAGTTTCACTATTAGGATTTGAAACCAGAAACTTCTGGTGAACAATTCCAGTCACTTATGCACTATTCCTCCTACAACCTTTGCAGAGATGCCATCATCAGTAATTGATATTTAGCTGTTTGAGCTAGACAGGATCTTGACTGATCCTGAGTAATTTGTGCTAAGGCTGTCAGTACGGTGGTCACTTTGTGCCACGCTGTACAGCACACATACACAAAGCACTCAATGCCACACTGTTCAGCAGTGTTTCTATTCACGTGTCTTCATTGTTACCAAAATAACAACTTGTATCCACAACAATAATCAAAAAATCTTTTTTTAGCCGCGAGATGTTGGTACAACACGATATCGGGAATTTGCTAGCTTGCATGCATTTTGCCGCCCACCACTCAAAACCACAAAGGGTAGATAAACGCGCACCATCCTGTCAGTGAGCCCGGCGTCTGATCGCGCAGAAACAGCTGTTTGCACTGGTGCCGCGCTGCTAAATCTTACACTTAACGCCTCGGTGAGCACTGGGAGAAAGATATAAACCACGGAGACTCGCCCAGAACCACGGGACCGCATGCATCCACGTCGTGGACAATGCTGAGCTTAACTCGGCTTGCGGCCTTTGAGATCAGTAAAGCATTAAATAAAGGTTACAATCATGCTTATTTTATTTCGACTCAGTTCAACAGCCTAACAATCCTCGCCAACATATAGTTTATGGGTTTGTATCTCGTTGACATACAATACAAAACATATTTAAATCTGTAACGAATCAGTCTTAGCTTATTAGATTCAGCAATTTTTCGATACGTTTCTATGAAGTTCTGATTGGATACGATTTAGATCAACTGAACATGTATTGAAGCGTCCAACTTTGGAACAAAAATCTGAACGAATAATAAATGGATCATAAACATAATCATAAGATCTTACGAACGGCAAAAACTACAGTAATACTTCCAAATTTTGGCCAAACTGGGATTTTGAACCGATGACCTTAATAGACTTTAGATTCCACTCATTTGTTCCATTATATATATATGGCTGCTAATTTCATACTCGAACTTATCGAAGAATCTGTGAACCATGCACTAAATATTTATTATTACTGCAATTATTTATGTAACTATTAATGACAAAAATAGTGGCATTCATTAAAACACACGACAAAAATATAATACTTAAAACGAAGAAATAAGAACTAATAATAATCGATAAGGTGGCATAAAAAGCAAAGTACACAAATTATGCATTCACAATATTTTATTAATAAACATAAGACACAGCCCACAGGCTTTCATTTACTATTATTATTATTGTACAACAGGAAGCTGACAGCTAGAGTTAATGGATGCTAAAAACTACAGTTCAAAACAAATTACAGTTTAAACAACGACCGAGTTTATAAGGTCCTAGGACCTACAAGCGATGAAACCATAGATTTACTGCTCTATCCATTATAAGTCACTAAGAGGAAAGTCACGGAAGACGGATGCACTTGCAACCAATACACCATACTGGAAACGCGCTGTTACAGCTGTTGGACGAGAAGGAGCTTATGATTTGCGTGGAGAAAAATATTAAATTACCTTGTAAACTACAGAGTTAAAAAACAGAGTTAAAAAACAGACCAAGTTTCAGAACCCAACAGTTAGATGTACACGTTCTGTACAGTATCGAATAGGACGAGGAAACAGCACGGGCCCAGTAGTATGATATACAGCAGTCACGTTCCCGTTGTAACCCGATAAAGTTTTCGCTAGTTGCACCTATAATTTTCAAAAATTATTTCCTCATATAGTTAGTCTACAAACGTTCGCACTCACCCCAAAACTGATACGTCGTTGTTCCTAATCTTCTTCTAATGTTTCGCACAGCCGCTGGAAGAGCTCGCTGGAAGTCATGTGACTTTTTAGGTCTCACGGATTGGCTTACTGCTTGCATGTTCTGGGATATGTAGTTTTTTGTTTCCGTGCTTTCTATCCGCCTGCTAACTGCTCACTTTAAATATATTTTAGGCCTACATATATTCGTATAATTGTGTCAATTGTACTGTATAAAATGCGAGGAATATAACAATAGCGAGAATATAAAGTATGTTTTATTCATATTGTATTCATATTTTTTCATGTTTATACAAATCAAATTTATATTTTAGTAATAAAGATCATTCAAAAAGAGTTTGGTTTTATTTAGACTCTTCGCTTCTCCAGGATTTCCCGCAGGATTATTATGTTTTTTGTCTTCACATGTTTGTTTTTAGTACATAATACACAAATCCCTCCAGCCATGCATTTTCTGTACCTTCTAATCCTATGCAGGATCAAGGGGGTCTGGAGTTTATCACAGAAATTATGGACTCAAGGCAGGGAATATCCCAGAATGGGGTGGCAACATAATCCACAAATGGGAATCCTTAGTCCACTGGAACAACTCGATCAGTCTAACACAGCATACCCATTTTTCCTCTAGTATATTTGCGGTGTGGCTCATCAGGTTCTGCTCCTGTGTCCTGAAGGTTGTAGGTCAAATCACATTGCTGGCAAATAATCACATCACCTTTGGGCCCTTGAACGTGGCGCTGACAAGACAACTAGAAATGCAGTTCTGAATATGACAGTGGCAAGTGGCACCTTGTAAAAGCAATTCAGTCTAACATAAATCAGTTTCTTCATACATTTCCTAATGTGATATTACACATCATCTGTCCAAAAGAGACTTGTTTTTTATTCTTTCTCACGTGTTTTTGATTGTTATTGAACAAAGTATGGAGCAACTGACCACTATATAGTTAGAGTCAGATGAATATTGCTGCTTTGGCATTTTAGTTGTGTTTTAATTGATCAAAACCCGTAAACACTCTTCTGTGGCATTTTCGTTGCACTCAAGCATCAATCAGGTTTCCCACTGAAAGTCAGACTAATTATATTCATCACAGCCTTGCAAAATTATTTTGCCATTATTCCCAGAGCCCTACTCACCTGTCAGTGCTGTAGCTTGCCAATGCATATTTCAATCTTTGTATTTATTTTATGTTTTTGCAATCATTCATACATCTTTATTATTTAAGGTTGTGAGGATTCTACAGTATAGTGTGCATTCAGCCAATGACTGGTGATCCCATGGTAGCGTAAAGTCATCAAAGGCATAAAATATGATCTGTCTGGAATCCTCAGAGTTGTGTTCTTTGATCACAAAGCAGAAAACGTCAATTAAACAGCCATGCCTAGGCTATACATGGTAAGCAAGCTCACCATAAAGCATATATACACGATTTATAAAATTAACACCCCTCTCTCTGCTTGCCAAACACATTTTTGCATCTTTAGTGTCAGCATTCTGTCAAGCCTGGCAGCATTCACTGCACACTTTCACCTCCTCAAGAAGCTCTGTGTGTGCGCCTGCATGCATCTGTGCGTCCACAGCCTTTGACGTCAAATTAAGGAGAAACAGATGGTGAAGTCAGTACATGAGACTCCCTTCCAAGGTCAGTGAGCCAAGAGAGGCCTGCAAGATGGGTTCTAATGCATCTTTGGAATGACAATTATCTTTTACATTTCTTGTTTATAGATTAAATAAATATGTTTGTAGAAACTCCCAGAAATTAACCCTTCAAAGTACAGTGCAACATAAAGGTATTAGCTGCAGGTACATTGACAAGTCACCCAAGGCCTCCCATTGAACCAATAGACAACAACACTATCATTCAGTTATGTACAAGACATAATAGCAAAAAATGTAAGTTATATGATGAGATGGTTGCAAGAAACCTGCATATTCAAGAAAACAACCCTTCTTTCATTCAATTTTATTTGTAAAATCTAAAAATGTGAAGATTAATGAAACGCATTACAAATATTTGACAAATGTCATTGACTTTATGTAACAGAGACAGTTAAACTGCTAAAAACAAGGTGAATATAGAGTAGACATCTATGGATACAGCATTACCCACAGCAGGCAACTGATCTGTGGTGATTGGGGGACAACAGCAATACTGTCCATGATTACAGTGACAATGGCCCAAATGTAATCCTCAGCTCCAGTTTTTGCCTTTTAAAACAAACGTTTTTTGACTGACAGAACACTGATGCTTGCAATTTTGTGTATTTATGGTTTGTTGATCTTGATGAACTGCTTCTTGCAAATTTAGACTGATCATGATTTGTTCTTTTTTGAAGTCATTTCTGCTAATGAATTTTGTTGAGTTCTATCAGATATGTGAGAAAAAAATACTGAAATATTTAGCATAAAGTACCAATCAGACACATGCACCAGCCTGGTCAGTAGGGAACTGTCTCTTCCAGCAGTTGTTTTCTTTCAAAGACTTTGATCCTCGACTCATGTCTAGACCAGATGAGGTGAGAGAAATGATGCTATTTTCACATGAAGATTGTGATCAAGATTGTGACCTGATTTTGCTGGGTCTTAAATTTAAGACTCCAGTCACAGAAGCTATTATTATGTAAAACACATAAATAGGTAAATATTCTAATACACAGTATTATTGGACAACAAATTGTCAGCATATTAACAAATAAAATTAGATTCGCTACCTGTTAAAGAAACTGTCATCAGCTATAGTTCAACAGTTTATGACAATGATTTATTTCATTTTATATACAAAAACTGTGCAGAGAAAAAGTGTAAATGTTTGCTTCGCAACCTGAATACACCTTAGAAAAATGCGTACGAAGTGTACTTTGCTCAAGCCCCTTGTGCAACTCTTAAGGAAAGAAAACAAAGCTTTCAGCAGTGATGGACAGACCCCATCCATATGAACAGAACCTGGCCTTTGCTGTATAATGACCAGTATCTGAGGGGAAATCGTGAGAATCTTAAACCAAGTCAAGCCAAGTGAATTCTGTGAACACTTAGAAGAAGGAGAAGCAGGGACACAAAGCACTCCTCCAATCTGAGCCCAGTTGCACCAGCCCCGGCATCCAACCCCCCACCCCACAGCACGGACATACATTTGGACGATATGTAATATAATGAAGTCTCTTTAACATCATATACACAGAAAACCTTATTACAGTGCTACAACATTGTGTAAAGCTTGTATTTTAAAATCAACAGAGACAGAACCTGGGAGGTTACATCATAACTTACTCTTCTGTGGTGGAGTATGTGGCCACCATTCCCAATCAGGCCTGGCTAGAATCTACCAGTGGGAGCAAAACTCCCCCCTCCCCCCCCCCCCCAAAAAAAAAAAAAAAAACACAACAACAATGTCCTCATAACAGATTAGGTGTTTAGGTATTTTGCTCCAGGTATTTGTCAATCATGTTGAAATTGTTTAGCCAGTTGTCACTGGAGCCCACAAGCATATCTATGAAGTCCACTTTGTTGGCTTCATCCCTGTGCATCCCATATCTGCCATTCGACCCCTGTGCTAAGGTGCCTGGGGGATGGGGGAATTCATAAGGACTAAGTTTGCATCCTGAGCTACCATTGATGTAGCCCAAGCTAGGGGTAGAGGGGCAACCTAAGGGAGCCAAAGCAAGAGAGGGACATGGCTTCATTGCACCCATGGGAGACATAAGGCCCCGCGGCCCTGAGCCACGTTGCTCACTAGAGGAAGGGTGTCTGGCCTGCCTATTGGGCACCTGGGAGAGGCTAAACGGCCCATTTTGGTGTGGGATGGAGGGCATGCTGGGACGCAGAGACTGTGGTGAGAATGGAGTCCCGCTCACAGCAGCGCTTCCTGCCGAGTATAAGTGTTGATGTGACCCAGGATCCACATGGCTGCTGCAGACAGTGCGTGGGCATCCCTGTTGCTGCTGCTGCCATAGGGGCCGAACGCATGACTGCTGCTGGGGGCTTAACACTCCGCAGGGGGCAGAGCCTCCCTGGAGTGTGGGAGCTCTGGGGAGCTGCTGCTGTGGCATGGGGGGCTGCATGGATCTGCCATTGAAGGAGGGCCCCAGAATCTGGGCTCGACCAGAGGTCTGACAATGCGGGGCGATCTGTTGAGGTGCTGCGTTCAATCCCATCACGGCCTGGCCCGGCCGTACAGGTGTCCCAAATTCTCTGGGGGGGTGGCCGGCAGCTTGCTTAGTGCCCATGCTAGCGACAAAGGTCACCATGGAATGATTGGTTTGGGCACGAGAACCCTCCGGTACCATCCGGCCAGGCAGCATTGCATTGTGGGAGACCACAGGAGGATCAGATGGCTCCATAGGATAGCCAAGGCCCGGAGCCCGTGATCGGCTCACACCTAGAAGAGGAAGCGGACACTGTATTAACTTCTCCTTCCCCACGAAAGAAGGGTGCATTCAGGCAACCTCTTATGCCTACCGCCATTTCTTTGTTGAATGCTTCTGATCCACAGGTTCCCCCGCTCAAAGGATACTAACCCAACTCTCTTTAATACTTAAGGCTAATTTATTCTTTTGTAGTATTTATTTTTGTAGTATTTATCTGTAGTAATTATTTTATGTCCCAGGGTGGGAAGACAATAAATGCAACATTCGAAACTATGTATCGCCTAGCGGTTTGACGGTGTAATTGCAGAGCGACACAAACACACCGATGAATACAAATACTGGTGACAGCGCAGGTCACTTGCGATGGTCATGGTGGCTTGACGCAGAAGTATAATTCAGGCTTTAGATTTAGACTTTTTTTTGTTCATTAAGTCCAGTAGCAGGTATACAGATATAAAGTGGATAAAAAAAAAACAATTGCAGTAAGGAAATAGGAAAAATGTATGAAATAATTGCATGTCAAGCAGAGCTCACCTTGAAATGGTGAGACTTGCTGGCAGTCCGACAAGGCGCTCATCTGCTCAGTGTGCCTCTGCTTCTCCTGCAAGTCAGTAACATGCACATTGCACAATACTGCACATCAAAAACTATTTGACTCACTACCACAGATCTGCCTCTAGAGACTTATAAGGGGACGAAATATATCTAATGTCTTTAGCTAGACGAATAGAAGGGTGACAGAGAGACAGACAGACCTGTTGCATGAGCTGCTTCCTCAGTTGGCTTTTGAGAAGACTGTACCCATCTCCCTGCGTGGGTCGTCTTAGGGAGGTGGGGTCTTGGAATCTGGCTCCTCCCCCAGTATTCTGCTCCTGTGACAAAATGAAAACATTAGGTATATTAAGAATAAGCATATTATCAGTCACCATGGTGGAAACAATGGTCTATGTGATTTACTTATATATATTGGATGAATCAGCGTTCGTTATGGAGACACTATACAGGAGGTATGTCAGGTGTCAGGGATGCATTGGAGGCAAAAGTTTGTGCTAAAATAAGAGCGTGAAACCTAACACCAGCCGAACAAGCTATAAAGTCACTGAAAACTTTACTTATTCGACAGAAGCAGGGGTGTAATTTAAGACAGTGTTTCCCAACCCAATCCTAGGGGACCCCCAGAGAGTCCACATTTTTACTTCCTCTCAGCTCCCAGTAGGGTTCTCTGGGCTCCTGAGGATCAGGTTGGGAAACACTGATCTATCATATCATTTAATTCTCTCCTCTTTATCCACAAATTGCACAGAAAGTTCTTTTTCCATTGTGCCCACACACCAGAGTCAGTGCTCAAAACTCTTAGACATTAAACCAGTGGCATGAAATTAAGCTTGGCTGCTTTTTCCCCTATAGCTGCCGCCGCCAAGGGCTCAATTTCACGTACACTGGATGCAAAAACTACAAACATACAATGAAACCCTGCCTATATACAAAAACCGGGCGGCGTGTCTGGAAGAGCGCGGTTTCCTTATCGCCTATTTGTCGTCGTTTGCACCGGCAGCTATGACCCGTAAATGAGAGCCTTTGTTTGCTTTTCACGCCCTTTTCACAAAAGGATGTCACGCGATTCCTGAATCGCCCGCTAGGGGGCTCCCGTGAGCCCTGTCTGCGCTTCACTTTCCATTGCCTCGTTTAAACTTTCTGGATTTTGAAATCGTTCTGATAAATCAGGTGCGGCATGGGTCTGGAAACTAAAGTGAAAATTGGTGGTATTTCTCGCTTTTTGTCGTGTTTCGCCACTAAACCTTTTACATTTTTACGATTATAGCAACCACAACTGGCATCGTGGTATGAAGCCCTTAAAAACGTGCGTTTTAATCTTCCTCTTTTTCATAATTGTTTAATTATTTTGTAAAGGTTGCTGTGTGACTAGGTCTGATACTTCAGAGAATTTTATATGCTCATAAAATAAAATTAGAGAATGCTGATATTGAGCATAAGATACCTGCTCCCACAGAGCAAGAATAATAGAGACATAAACAATAAATACAGGTATACTGCCAAGATAAGAAAAGGCAATGTCAACGATCTTGTCAGCATGGAAAGAATAAAACACAATTCTCTCCCACCAGGACATGCACAACTTATTGGAAATCTTCCATTTTAGTCATTATTTTAACTTATGTTTAAGGTGTCAAAACTGCAACGCCTAAAATATTTAAATTTGTCAAGTATTAGCATTCCTAACAATCTCTCAAAATTACTGTTCTCTCAGACTATAATACTGGAGTATGATGATTTCTTACTGAGCCATGAAATATTTTGGATTTTCTGTTTACTACAGTTAGGCCACACATACTCAGGGGTGCAGTAGGGGTGTGGATACCCGGGCAGATTCAAGGACTCTAATATTTTACAGGGACCTTTGAATGCATAAAATTAAAAAATACAATTTAAGTCGAGGAGGGGGGTTAAGGTGACATGCTACCACCATTCGAGACCCTTTCACTCTGAAGGCCCAACACTCTTTTGCAGTAAATGCCATTTTCTTGGTCTAATCTTGTGGAAAACAATCCATGCGTGGCACAGAAATTGAAATCCCATCAATACCTTCCACCTTCTATATGCTCAGTGGCTCACGTTTAAATAAGAGGAGCAAAGCCTGCAGTATCACTCATGCTAATCCTGCCTGAATTCCCTTTAATGTCGCCAATGCCAAAGAACAGCAATACCTTTATGTTTGGATGTCTAATGACTGCTTATCAATTCTCATAAATACTACCATTTTATTACTTGCCTTGCATTCTACTCTCCAGTCTTCTCTTACATGATCAGGAGGCAGAACCTAGCAATTAATCATCCAAACTCTGTCATAATCCCATTTGATGATAATCCCATTGATTTTCTAGGTTACCTACTTGTGGCACAGTGACATTTATTAATATGTCCAGTAAGACAATGCATTTTTGCACTGTAAGACCAGCTGTCTTTCGGATAGTTGTTTACCCATATATTACGCTTTCAGATTAATCATAGCAACTAACACCCTTGTGAAATCACTGATAAGAACAATAGGATCCTGATAACAAGTAATTAAGTTTAATTAAGAAATAACCTGTAGCAGAAACACAATATTAATAAATTCTCGTGTAAGGTTTAACAATACAAAGTTCTAGGTATATTACTGAGATGTTTATTTTTTGTGAAATTCTTACATGCCAGATATACACAGGACAATAATTACAAAATGCAAAATACACCCACCCATTTTATAATGGGTTATTCTGCTCAGGATTGCAGGGCAGAATACACAACCAAGAATTAATAGTAAAGTAGCAGACGCCATTGAGGGATTAGTCGGACAGAAGAGTGGCCAATGAGGGATTAGCCAGAAAGAAGAATGGCCAATGAGGCATTAGCCAGCATGAAGAATGGCCAATGAGGGATTGGTCAGACAGGACAGTCATGTCTCATGCTATGTCTCTTGAACTTTCCTTGGGAGAGTCTTGGCTTACCATTCATAGGCCAAATAATGCTTACAATTTGACCTCCAGTGCGGTTTATCGTCAAGACAAATCCAGCCTTTGCCCTGCTTCTAAACCATCGCTTCTCCTTCGCCCTGAGCCCTCCAAGACAGAGTAACGGGATCAAATATGAGTCAACACCAATGATTGGGAGCTGGGAATAGGGCATTTGGCTCTCGGGGACCTGTTTATTCCAGCATATTGTTGCCATGGATTTGGCAAAGAAACTCTGGAAAGATGAGAATCACACCAAGCCAGAGTGTGTGTGTGTGGTTATGTGTATAATACACTGAGGGGACCTAATGCCCCCACTGCTTAATAAAATCCTGATACTTTTTACCTTGTGGGAAGATTTTTCTGGTCACTGCAAGAGAAAACTCAATTTTATATATATAAAAAACAAAATTGAATGCAACCAAAAAGTAAAATAGCCAAAGTCCTGAATTTTGTTTGGATATTTATGGTTAAGCTTAGGGCTGGGTAGGGGTTAAGGCTGTTATTGTTAGGATTGGAGTTTTTCTTCTAAATAGAGAGTCCATCCATCCATCCATCCATCTTCTGCCACTTATCATTAGTCTAAGCAAGGATGTCCAGATCTTCCTCTCACCAGGGACCTCCCCCAGAGTCCCCACAGAGACGCGTATGTGTGTGTGTATGCGCGTGCATTTGTGGGTGTGCGCATGTAAGTGTGTTCATGCATGTGTGTGCGCATGTGTGTTTGTTCGTGTGCGTGTGTTCGTGCACGTATGTGTGTGTGTGTGTGTGTGTGTGTGTG
>JAABNX020000002.1:12753024-12801868 GCA_015163995.2 Mormyrus lacerda | reverse complement strand
ACACACACACACACGCGTGTACGCACAACCGTCAGAAAACAAAACCTCCCACACACACCCACATTTCTCAAAACGCATTTCAAAAACAAAAAAGCAGAACTAAATGGAAACTGGGCCACGCCCCTAGAAAGAGTACAAGTGGTGTCTTCATGTATTTTTGTGTTTTGAGATGGTGAAGATTGAATTTGGGTATTTCACCAACACTTTTACAAGACTGTGGTCTCATTTAACTGTAATCATATCATCCGGGTGTCAGTAGGCTGTCCAACTAAACCAAAACCAATCTAATGCAATACAAAAAAATTATAGTGTCAGGGGTGCCCTACCGTGCTCCATCCTAGGTTATTCCCTGTCTTGTGCCTATAGCTTCTGGCATAGATTCCAGACCCCTGGGACCCTGCATATGTATTTTATACCTGCAAGCAGGTATAAAAAATGGATGGATGGTATTGTAGTCATTGGCACACTCAAAGTCACAAAGACTTGCTCTTCTGCCCTTGAGGAAGAAACTAGCTTCAGTAAGATGTCTACCTATATATAATGTGGGGAAAAAACAAACAAAAAAAATCTATTAATCCCAAATATTAATGTAATATAAATATTACAACTTCTGTACACTATTGCAAAGTGTATATAAAACACCTTGCATATTGGTCCAAGCACCTTTATAAGGGCCGTGTTTGGATATAAACCATCCCACATAAGTAAAAAAATTCATCAAAACTGCCAGACCTACACGCGCAGGCTTGTTAACATCTCAATTATTATCATCCTATGTAAGCTTTAATATGCAAGGACAAGGATGGGTTGACGAGCTCAATCCAGTAAAAACCAGTCCACCCCCCTCTCCTCCTCCATCTCTCAGTGTCTGCCGGATGACGTAGAACAATGACCTTGTGACCTCTATTATAGTTACCCTGCCTACTGCCTCCAGGCTCCTGATTTCCTTTCAACCCAAATATCCAGTCCAATTCAGTTTAATCTCAGGAGGTTTGAAATGCTTTCTTTTCCTCCCAGGCTGAATAGCTAGATCTATCATTAGATGTGAATGGGGTTTGGGATGGAGGAAGTACCATGAATAGGCAATAACTGGAATCTTCACCACTATGGAAGGCCCATGGATCCTCTAAGTAAGCTATACGTCCCAGAGCCGCCCTCTCTTATCCGCACATGCAGCCTGTTCTCCAAGTTAGCCAACTGCACCATCAGTGGGCACGCCAGTGCCACCAGTTGCTGCCATCAGCACCAGTAACAACGTTCAGAAAGTCAGCCAGTGACAGATGTCCCAGGCTCCACTTAGCTCGTTGGGAGCCGAGCTGACGCACAGAGGCCCCTCGCTTCCTACGCAACACTAACGGAGTCAAAGCTTCAGCAGGCCAAGATGGGGAAGGTGCCTTGGACTGGCTTTAAGCGAGACCAGACGGGGGTGCATGTGCAAGCTTCGGAAAAGTTCAGACGCCAACCATCCTCCGGATCACACTCAGTCCACTTTGCATCCTGGCTGGTCTCTGAGATTCCACGGGGCCAGCATCAAAACACCCCAGCTGCATGTGGGAGACCAACAGCCAGAAAATTACACAACTGGCGTGTGTCATGTAATGAGACTAATGTGGACAAGCTCTTTGTTCTGGCATTACTGTGACTATGGTACCAATAAGATCAAAACTTCACATCTTTCCACATGCGTGATCCAAAACCACTGGTGGGAGGGGGGGCACTAAATCACATACAAAAAAAAAAAAAAAGAATATCAAAAAATATGAATAATGTATGTAAATGGGATAAGTGGGATCATGATGCAGAGCTTGGAGCGTTTACCCAGAAAGATTGAGATGGCAGCAAGCATTACTCACATTTTATTTTTTTTTAACACTATTATTTCAGCTAGAATATGTATGCAGAGATAAAGTTCCTGCCAGTAAAGCTATTTAAACTTTAACTGAAACCTAAGAATGACATTCAAGCCTGCTGCCTCTTATGCACACACATACCCTTACATCCTCCTTGCATTAAAGCTACTCAGGTTCCTTTCCAATGCGGGGGGCTAGAGTAGAAATTTCTGACCTTGCTTTTGTCCAAAAGCCTCCAGGAAAGCACCTCACGTTCACTCGTAGCTCAAACACACATCAGCTTCCCATTACGTTTATTTCAAGTTGCATGGTGACCCAAGTATGGGTGGGGACACCTGGACCTTTAAGGGCTCTCCATCAAGTTGGCTTTCCAGAAAAGGAGGCTGCACGTGCACACACAAGCCAGAGAAAAAGGGGTGGGGTTTATCACAGCTGGGCTCCGCACGCCATGACTGAGAAGGTGGAGTTTACCACAGCTGGGCTCCGCACGCAGGGAAAAGAAGTTTTACTACACTGGGAAGATCCAAGGAAAGTTTTTTTCTTCTTAAATTTTAGATGTTACCAGGTGTTCAGCCAGTTCCACAGACAAAATGGTCATTGCGGGGCAACTTTCCAGTGAAGTACTGGTACTTAGTAGTTCCAAAGATAAATGAAATTGTGCGTTCATTTCTAGCACAAAAAACCACCAGCACAAAATCCATGGAATAGATTAACTGGCAAACTTGGTGTTTCTACTTAAATGTTACTATTTTACAGTGGGCAGAACATTTTCACTTACCTGAGGCTTTAGATACCTGAGTGAGACATTTACCTACACGACAATTTGCTCTATAACCACACATCTCAGACAGGCATGAAGCTCACCACTGGACATAAAAGTCTCACGAACTCTACACTGAGACTGAGACAGAGTGAATTCAATGGCTGACTAATCATAATTAAGTGTATCTAGAGGTTTTTAAGTACATACAGATCTGCTCTTCCAACTGTCCCATCTTTTTTCCTACTAAAGGACAGCTGGCAGAAGTGAAGTCTGTTTGTAGTAAATTTGCTCGGATCAGCAGGGAAAATTACATACGAGTTTAATTGAATCAGTCTCACAATTACACACTGCTTTACTAATCAGTGAGAGAAGTGGCCCTGTGCGGAGGCACGAGTTTGCGTGAGAGCAGGGTCACCAAACCACATGAATCACATTACAGCAATCTCCCCTCGGGCTGTTTTTTAAAGGCACGCAGAAACCCAGCACACCGAATTTCACCCCAGAAATATTTTGCCAACAACAGCAGGCACGTAACAAACCATTCCAGTAGTAAGCATGACAACACCAAGCTGTCAGAACATGCTCTTATTCTCTGTATGCCCTGGTCGGCTAAAAACAAATTAAAACCGGTGGCAACGTTCTTCGTATGAAGCACCAATTATCAGCTTTGCCACATCTGCTAAATATTAGCTATGCTTACACCAGCTGAAGCTCCTCCTACATCTGCTGAGAGCGACCTCGTCGTAACAGAATCTCCCCATCATTACAGTTGTCACACCGCGTGGTTCCTGCCTCTCCTTTGATGCCCACCCCCCAGTGTGTGAACCTCGCTTTGTAAGAGATACATATTTTGCACTGTGTTTTGTACTGTTTTCCTTTCAACTCCTTTTTTCTCTGTGCCCTTATAAGATAGATGCCATACATAATTTCATTGTACGGCAGTACATGTAGTATGGCAGTAAAAGATTATCAGTAACACTTTACTTAAAGCACTATAATATATTATAATGCATTCATAAATTATCATAAACATGGCTATAACTATTTATAAGGCATAACACATTAAAACCATGCTTATTACGCATTATGAATGCTCTATGAAGCTCTCATCTATAATGCACTATAAACACCTTCATAACGCATTATAATGGCTTACACTGACCATTGCATTATACATTATGATGACTGCTTTAAGTGTTACCAGATTATCTTAGTTTGTCTTATTTAAACAAATACACAAAAAGCTTATCCCATTCAGCCTCACTGACCACTCTATATCATACACAGAGGAATGAAGCATACTCAGTGATCACTTCATTAGTTACACATAGCTAGAACCAGGTACAACCCAATTTCACCTCTAGAACAACTTCAAGGGTAGACGACTTGCGTCCAGAGAAGCCCATCTTCACACCAGCTGTTATTTTTGCACATGTTCCCTCCCCATTGGCTTTGATAAGTTTGGCCATTCTCCTCTGACCTCTCTCATTGACAGGGTATTTTTGGCCAGGGAAATACCATTGACTAAATACTTTCACTTTAACACACCATTCTTCTGTAAACTCCAGTCGCTGGATTCCATAAAAATCTCTCTTGACCCCGATGATGATTTTCTGTTTGGAGGTGCAGGATGCTTGCATTTCTATAGTAGGTGAACCTAATAAAGTGGTTGTTGAACGTCGATTAAGGTTAGACTGGAAAAGGGGCTCCATCACTTACTAAGGCGACTGGCCAATGGGAAAAGATGAACACCCTTCTACTGAGAGCAAGATCAAGAGTATGTGAAGTGAGTCTGTGGCAATATAATGCGGGAATGACATTCTGGGAGAAGCTGATTTGTTCACATCTCCCTTGGGCTCCCACGGCTCTCGTAGCGGGGCATTGATTGCTGAGATACTTGAAAGATGGCAGAGGGTAGCGATTTTTTCTAAATCATACACTACCTCCAATCCATTGCTACCTCCACTAAGAGATGACAAGAGACAGAGCTGGTAAACTAGAATAGCAAACAAGGTAGTTTTGTCTCACAGAACAGCACAATGAAATCAGACACTACCCTTCCCTTTAGCCAATTTTTTGTATATCTAATTTTATTGCAATAGAAAAAGGAGGATTACATTTCAGGATTCATTTTGTGGCTGCAGTAAGCTTTCTGGGAGATTCAGCTGAGAGAGTTGTGACAAGACAACAATGGATTATTAATTTGCTTATAGCCACAATCTGTCCATCAATAAAGAGAAGAGACATAACTTCCACTAAAACATTTATGATGTGCATTTCCTTGCTAGCCTTTCATTCAATTCATTTATTAATCTAGAGATACGAGCCTGCAAATGGATGCTTAAAAACACAAAAATGTTCTTTGTCAGATCTCTACCAATGAATAATTTAAATAGCAGTGCATTGCCTTAGAAAAAAAAGTTTCACATTCAAACACTGCTGCCAGATGCTACTATGACAACTGCGAAAGACCGAGTGACCTGTGCACGCCGAGGGAAGGTTTGGCAGCCCTGTCAGCACAAACGATGGAGAGAAATTGCAAGAATGCTAAAGTAGTATGACATTCTGTGTGAGTATATGTGCTTGTGCATCTGACCACCTGAAGTTTGTAGTTCACCTCTGGTAGGCTTGCAACCTAGTTACTGTTCAATGAGCTATAGAGTCCCATGGGTGTCCAAAAAGCTGACAGGACAGCCACACTCCCAGCATGGAGCTGTTGGCAGAGGTGTACTGGGTGGGGGGGTAGGTGATCACTGGATGTTCTCAAAGCTTTAAATATAAAACTGGTAAATTTAGCTCAACAGGCCTCATGCACTCAAAGTCACCCCAGGCAATGTGTAGATGTTACAGAACCTCCCCACAATGTATTTTCAGTGCTTGGCAGAAGAAAAAAGGTAGCCCCAACAGCAGAGGGAACGTGACCATTAGCTGGGATCTAAAGAAGACAGGCTTTGGCCCATGATACAAGAATTCAATGCTTCAGTATAACTTCCATCATTTCTTTAAAACCTGGGGACAACAGGAGGTCAGAGAAGCAGGCCCCGTGGTGCTGAACTGAAGATTATTCCCCTCCAGAAAGAATTACTTGTGTATAAGGGCAATGAATCTGAATGAACTTGGAGTCATTGCATCCTGTCTATTTAGATGAAAATTTCCACAACATACGTGTCTTCAACTAGGGTGTCTGCAAGCAATCTGATATTGATTCATTCAAGTATATATACAAAATGGATCAGAGAGAGACTAAAGTGGGGTGATATATGAAATAAGTGATAAGTTCAGAATCCCTTGGCTGTTATGAATACCAGGCCATAAACCATGACCCCCAACCTGTCCTCATCAAGCTTATTGGGATCTTTTTGTAACTGTCCCAGGCAGAAGCGAGATACAGCTTACACTTTAGAGGATTCTAGTCTACTCACAGTGCCATGTTCACTCGCTGGTTGACAATAGAAGCTATGCAATGTTAACTCAGAATAAAACCAGGGTCATCTTATCAACAAGGGACTAATGTCATCATAAATAGCAAAGAAATACAGTCATTTTAAACCTGGATGATGTGGCCAAGTTGCCATTTCAACCTTCTGTAAAACTATGGTTTACAACAAACTGCTTCTACAATCAATCAAGGCCTGGACTAAGGCCTAGTTTTGAAAGAAATCTGCTTTTGAACACATCATGGAGAAAACTAGGCCTGAAGCCAGTAAGCACAGTGGGCTCTACCAGATTAATGAACAGACAGGCTTGAAACTTCAAGGGTTGATGGTAAAACCCAACACAGACTTGAACACAAGAAAAGCAGGGGTTCTAGTGTCTACCCATGCATACTACACTGATAGCAGCTTGCCTTCTGAAAGCTCTGCCATTGAAGGCCCCTGTGATGACTGTGAGACAGTGTGTGGTGGTTAGATACTCAACATGACAGCCTCCTCTCACATGATACCAGCTATGACATTTGCAAAAAAGAAGACACCAAGTGCCAAAAAGAAAATGCAAAGCAAGTTTCTATTCTTATTTCAAGAAATAGGTTTCTGACATTATTTGCCAATAAAAATTTTGTCAAGTTAATTACATTTTGTAATTTTAATCATCTCTCCTCTTATGTGGGTGTATTTCTGATGCTTTATTTGCCATTTGCACAAGTATATGTACAAATACAATGGAGCGTTTCTCTTCACCTACCCCATGTTGCTCTCCATGAGAAGCACCGCTGGAGCTGGGGGTTAAGGGTCTTGTTCAAGGGCCCACGGATATACGAGGCTCGAACTGGCGACCTTCTGAACACAGGCACAGAGCCGTAGCCAAACCGTCCCCACGTTCAAATATGATAATGCTTGATATGATAATGTTCAAGCGTTTTCAAAAATAAGAAATGCAAATGGTTTAATTGGCTTGATAAATGGCATAATTGCTACTTGTGTAAAACAAAACAATGACCGGACATATCTGTTAAGATTATATTTTCCAAGTGATACTTAAAAAAGGCAATAAAGATTACATCAGGCCTCAGCAAAGCAATGCACAAAAGACAGAGCAAGTTAGACAGCAAAAGAATGAAAAAACCCACACAAAATTTAGCCAGCAGTAAGTAGCTTGCGCCTCAGAAGCAGAAAAGAACCAGAGAGGAACTTGGGGCATCCTCCTCTTTGTTATGATCCCTGGGCAGTGATGCCATTTCCCGATAGAGGTCTTGTGGTGCTCAGTGCGGTGTGACCCCTCACCACAACCCCTTGGTTTATTTTCTTTTTAATATTCACTTGCAAATTCAACCCTGCACACGCAGTCACCCCGCTAGCAAATTAAATTTGAAAAGGTCTCTTTACTTCTTAAAATAGCCCTGAAATACAATTACAAAAAGAAAATAAGCCCCTCCAAAAACCTGGTGAGGAAACAAATGAAATGCTCTCCACCCACCCCAGATTAATACCAATCCCACACACCTGAATTAAACATAACATGAAGTACACTGCCTCTTCTCTTACTACACCCAAACAAGATACCAAATTATTCACGAAGCTGGTTATCTGGTTATTTTATCTGGGTACCTTTCAAACCACTTTGACTCCACCAAAGGCTTTCGGATTTCTCCAAGTGCGTGTGTTTGTATGGCTGTGTCCGGAATTTTGAGAACAACTTCCTCCAATTATGACGGTGTGAGAGTGAATTTTACTAGTATTTGCCCATTTTGAGTCACTGAGAAATGTTTGCATGCGTAACCATGAGTATGACCACCGCCGTCATTCAAAACTCAGTTGTGGTATTGAGAACAAACAGGAAGTGAGAAGCACTTGCTAACGCTGCTCTTCTGGTGAAATCCTGGACTACTCATCTACTTTGTCAATTCCAGTTTAACAGAGATAAATGAAAGTTCTTCGCCTCGCCTTGCAGGTTTTGGCGGGAGTAGCGTCGTGTTAACTTCTTGGTCAGATTGCAGACCCGATGACTGAGTACCTGAATGAAAATCCACGGGAGCTGCGACGATTGCGGACGGCTTGATCCGTCTGCCTGGCACTGCCCATCTGATCGTAGCATTTCCCCACTTCTCACCGCAGCGAACAGCTGGCCTCACAAACACGATCAAGGCCACCCCACCCTCCTCTTCTGTCCCTCCATCACAGATTCCGTACCCCACCCTGCAATCTCTCCCTCTGAGCTATACACCATATGTTTTGTCAGTGAAAAATCCTCACATTTTATTCCCCCCCCCACCTCGCTCGATCTCAGTCAGAAAAGTGAGTTTAACATCAGCTCAAGACCATCAAAATACAAATGTCTGAGCAGTTCACTGGAAAAATGCATGCTTCTCAATGGAAACGGCGAGAGCCATGTCCTGCTTAGCCAAATTTGTAAATCTAAATGATCTCATAACTTAAGATTGACTGTTAGATCAAAGTAGCCCCTTCTTCGTCTTTTTTTTTTTTTGGTTAAACTTTGAGGTGGAATCCAACCCCGACAAAGCCCGCAGATGCTCATGTTACCGCGACTGAAACACTGGCACATTGAATGGGAGATCTGAAGCAATCGCGCATTCCTTCTGTTGAGTATATTCTTTTAACGCGGACTTCAAAGCCTGATGACAAATTTGGCCAGCAACCAATTTAGACAAACATCGTTGGAGTTCAAGGGAAATTAACCGCCAATCTTGTGTGAATAGATGTACTGAGAGTGCTCTACCGAGAAGAAAGCAACCTCAAACCCAGGCTACACATCGAATATAAATGTAACATATAAATTTGTGACTGCGTCAGTAATATTACTGTTGAAATGTTTAAGAACTTATAGAGTATGATTTTACTCCGTCACCTGCTTTTTATTCTGATGGTTCAAGTTGTGCGCCTGTACCTCACGACTAATACAGCCCCCGTTAGCTACATCATCTATTAGCTATTTTGCTGTAAATCAAAGCTCATGATTGAAATTGGCGATTCATAAAACTGAGTAAGCATAGGATAGAGACCTTACGCGTAGATCAGATCAAGACGAATTATTATTGGCAAGTTCAATATCTTACGTTTTCGCTGTAAACCTGTAGCCGATCGTTTGCGCTTATCTAAAAAACTGATGAATGAAAGTTGGCAGCAACTTATTGCTCGATTGGTGATTTTAAATATGTCCTGACATAACATCTGTAGTCTTGCATGTGATAAAACTGGCGTTTCTCGTGTATCTTTCACACAATGCATGAGGACAAAGTTCGCTTGTCATTGTGCGAGCATACGAACGGTAGCATTCCTGAAGCAAATTCATCACATGGCTACATTCTTCATCTATTCCTCGTATTCCGCGGTCAGCTACTAGCGCCACAACTTTAACCCTGCAGTATATTTTCACTAAAATATTCTAATTTTAATGATGGGAAATAGTTTTTTTTACACTGCACGATCATATTATTTGTTGTCGCAGTGCATTTTAATCTTAATTAGATTTTCTGAACTGCAGCAAATTGTCTTCCCATACGAATCCGATACAATACACGCAAGGTGTTTTTAGAAAGATACCAGGTGCAATGGAAAAGTATTAAACCAGAAGAAATAGAAACAACACGAATGAAAACGTAAGGTCCGTTAGTGTATTACAGCCAACCCGTGTCAAAACAAAGGGCTAGTACAGACAATATATCACACCTGATGGACCAGTCTTATTTCGCTGTTTGCCTAATTGGTTTTGATAATCGATCGGTAAGGCAGATGGCCGCAACATGTTTTAACACGTACACATCGTTTGTAATCAGTCTATTGGCACAATTTACGCTTTCAGACATTTTTATTGTGCCTGTTTTAATGAGCATAATAAATGGTCCAACAGACCATTCATTAAGAGTTAGGTGCAGTGCCTTCTTAGAGGCGGGGGCTTGAAAATGGGCCTTTGCCATCTAGTTAATCCTATTACGCATCCTTGCAGCCTGCATTAATCCCAAACAAACCATCCGGTCTCATTTCCTCGTGTCAGCCACGGTCTCTTATCACCAATCCACAAAACTTAGATCACGCTTCCATATGCATGATTACAAACATCGATATTATGATTATCGCAAGTATTAAATAAACCGCCAACACATTATTTAATCCGGTCTTTTGTTCCGGTGACTGACGACAGTGAACCCAAAATGTTGTAAAACGGCTTAGATTCCGCATTAGCAACTGTTAACTCATCTTGCTTGATTCTCGCCAAGGAATTGACATAGCTATGAAGAACTTTGCCTACAAGCAGGCGCTCATTTTGTAAGACTTTGAAACAGACTACATAAAGAGACACACAAAAAGTATATTTGAATACAGAAGCTGTACTCACTTCTCACTGAAAATACACCCCCGCTTGAAACAGTGTGCATATCTCTATATGGCTTATACATTAAATGTAGATTGCTGCAAATACAGACTAAGGGTGTTAAGCGTGAGAAAAGGTTAAGATGCATTTTTCGCTGTAATACTTATGTTAACTTAAAATGCGACGTGGTTTTGCATTATGTCAGTAAAGTATAAAAATATTTTTCAACCATATATTGAAAAGCAGCAACCAACTGGGCAAAAAAAAAAATGCATGGTGCCCTACTATGCATTAAGTTTGTCGCAAACGAGCTTGTAAACCAAGTGGTAGCTGGTTTCTCCAATTAAAAACTTAATTCATTGTAGACTAGCGCACCTATACACGAATCTGGTAATACGATTTACTTAAGATCTGTGTCTATTATAATATTTAAATTAGTCCCACCCATGCGCAATCATAGGCAGCGCCGTCGATAATTACAAACCCATTAACTTACTAGTGGTTCCATGCGTGGTGCATCTAGTCGCTGAGAAACCAGAAGCATGTTGAGGGAGTGTTGATCAACAAGGTTTCTTTTAAATCCACTTTTGTTTCGACATGTGAATCGCTGCACAAAGAAATTAAAGCAACAGGGCCGAAATAACCGCTAAATAAACCCGGTTAAATGAACAATTAATAAGTTTTGGCTGTCAATTTAAGTTCTGAATTATTGACGGGCTGATTAAATTAAAGAAAGTCAACAAAATCAATCCAACATCGATATTCTGGTGAAAACTAGGCTAGTTCATCCTCACACTTGCTGCGGTCGTCTGATGATACAATGTCCATATCCATCGCCACAAAAAGCGGCCACTTGCATGCTCGCCCTCCCCAGCTTCCTGATCGGGGAGGCGGGGTAACCTCTGTTATAGGACGATAGCCCAGGCAGTATCGCGGAGGAGGAGGCGCCGCTGTTTCGCTGCACGCCACTTAGTCTTAAAGGGACATTCCGCTTCTTGTGGATCTGTAAAGAAAACGCTGCCAAACCGAGGACACCAGAGCGGCAGGTCCCCTGGTTAATGATAAACTGCGTCATAGGACTGCAGCGACAAAACGCGTCAACAAAATCGTTCCGGATGTTATCTCGACCATTGCCAGTTTTGGCAGCGTAATGTTTCATTGAGCCAAGGTTACGGTAAAAGCCTAGTGCATTCAGTTAATTACCTGAACTGTGAGAATTATGACCCAAAATTAAAATCGAGCATGAAAAATTAGCTAAAAGGGCCAAATGTTTTATCTTTTGGTCTTTTGTTGTCATTTTGCATATGTTTTTATTTTTTTTAAAAATTTTTTTAAATAGAGTGAAATCATTAATGGCATTAAAAATCAAACTCAATAGGAATTCCCCGCCAAGATACAGGCGCTAACATCTGTTTCTTACAGAGGAAAGAACACAATGGTGTTTAACCGCACGTTTCCCAGTCAATGTGCAATGGAAACAGAAAGAAACTGAGAATATAAGAGCACTGGAAATTAAAAGGAGGATGCAATTAAAAAAGGAAGTTTGCTTGTATGGTAGACACCTTATATACAGTGTATGTACAATAGTATTTTCTCATTCAGGATTCAATCAAATTGTTACACATTTTTACAGGAACCCAGTTTTGGGTAAAAAAAAATAAACATTATAACCAAATATCACTAGTACAGGTAAGTGAGCAGTTACAGCATCCGTGTGTTTGTAATAGTCCAAAATCAACTAATTACCAACCAAACATACTACCCTATCAACATACTCAAGGAGTCAGTGCTGTTTGGTGGAGTGTTTTGGAAAAGAGGCAGTTTTGAGAACCTGTATAACCCAGATTGTACCATGAGGCATCACTAGAGGAACACCTCACTGATCCCTGCAGATTACCAATGGCAGTGGGCCTACAGATTCACTCATTCGAATCCCTCAAGCAAGAGTGAACAGTTGCAAGACCAGGTGCACAGATCCTGCCTTGTATAGACTCCAGCCATGTCGATCTAGACTAGAAACCAACTCCCTCCCACTACTGTTCACCCCCAGGTGGCAAGAGAAGGGGGGGGGCAATAGGGTTCCTGGCAGCGACACAAAGACAAGGGCCCTAATTCTCTTGTGGAGTGAGTGCGTGCCAGCCCCCTCCTCAGTGACTGCCTTCTGCACCTGGAGCTGTTGTGTCTCACGTTACAGCAAAGGCACGCACACTCACACATACACACACACACAAAACACGTGCAGACACAAACACACATTCTTACATTCACAGGCACTTTAAAAAATAATAACATGTTCACAACCAACACAATTCAAATACTAATTCACTAAACCATTAGTTTAAACCATTATACAGTTCCAACATGTTGAGTTGTCATATTACAATGCAATAATGCTGATCACCTGACGTGAGGTTGATCATACTGGTTTTTTCTTCAGTACTCTTGCATCATGAAAGTGCAGTAAACAGGAGGGTCTGTTTGTTCAGTACCACTACTCATTTCTGCAGATACTCATCAATACCTCTCCTGTGCTCTGGGCCAGAGAACAAATGGAGATCAATTTACAGATGGATGTTTTCAAATCAGGAGACTCAAAATACAGGCAGAGTTAGTGCGTGTATGATGTTTGAGCATGAATGCCCACATTTAACCCAAACTTACAATGCATCCCTTTTTGTGCTGTTACAGATGAAGAAAGCATACTAGAATTAAGACTTTTCTCCTTCATGTCTCCATCAGACATTAAATTTTAGTTGTTGATATACTTTTGACATAAGGGTGGTGTGTGTTCATCCTAGATGTTGCACAGGTGAATTGATGTATGTTGATTATAAGATGCTGGTTCTATGTGGGTGGTAGTCCCATTTCAAAGAAATAAAATTAGATGTATCTGTAAGAAATGCAGCCTAGTTCTGCTGTCTAAAAACATTCGAAAGTAGTTGAAAATTCTAGAAGGGATTCTACTAGGGAAATGCTGTAGAGAACAGTGAGTGTGCACAGAGGATGTTTGGTTGATCTGTGCACAGAAGAATACCGGGTGATGTTTGGTTGATCCAGTTAGTATTCCTATAGACTTCTGGCTTCTTGCCAGCACATGAGTAATATAATTCTGCTGACAGAATATTGATTAACATACAAACAAACAATGGAAAAGGATAGAAAATTGGCATGCAGAAAAATCTTTTAAGGATTCAATCTTGGTGAAGGAGGACAAACAAATTGATAAAAGTAATCTGTGCAACATTTGTTACAGGTAATTACAGGTTTGTCAGTTCAAAAAAGCTGCCCAACAATTCAACACAATAAATATTTTGTGTACAGGATGCTGCTTGAGAACTGAGTAATCTTCCATTTTCTGGCAGAAATTCTGCATGACTTTAAAGCATTCCCATCTCAGCTGACAGAGTAGGAGAAATCCTTGTGTAGTTTGAGAAATTTCTGCCTAAACTCAATCTATGATCATCAGCATAAATCAATTAAATAAAAGAAACAAAAGGTTATTTTCCAATGTGGTTACTAAAAGCAAAGAAGTTGGGAGGTTATAAAATGGCCCAGAAGACTCGCAGTAGCCCGCAATGTCATGTTTGCCACTTTTCCAGACAGCTGCAGAAACATAATAGTGATCATTCTGCTGTGGACATTAGATTTTAGCTGCTTAAGATACTACAGAGACCAGTGAGACTCAAACAGCCGTCTAGGACAGTCAGACCGAGAAGCACAAAAAAAAATCCAGACACAACATTCAAAACAGAGTTAAAGCACAGAGTAAAAGTCTATGTATTTTATTTAAGCAGTTCAGGTTAAGGACCTTGCTTATTCATCAAACAGTAATGATGCCATTAAGATTACAAGTCTAGGTTTAGCACAATAACAGCTTCCTTTTTCTTTTAAAAAATAATTCAGTCCAAAAGAAAGTGGTGTGTGTGTAGAGTCTACATCTAGAATGCGAGAGGATGAGAAAACATTCAGTTTTTCAAACACTAGCTGACTGAATTACCCTCGTGACGCCATTCGCACCATGCTCATGATACACCTGGTGAATTAGACTGAAAAGGGTTCTTGTCTACACATCAAGTGCCGTAATCCCTAGTTGCTCACTTGCTGAAGATCATGCAGTGGGGCTGTAACTCTCTTCAGAGAATTGGTGGCCTAATGGTTAGGGAAGTGTGCCTGCGATCAGAAAGCTGGTGGTTCAAATCACTAACTGGCAAGGTACCACCCCTAGGCACCTACTCCCTGGGGATTGAATAATAGCTACCCATGGTTATGTCATGATGTTACAAATGCAGAGGACGCATTTTGTTGTTGTGCTGTGGGGTGTCAACAATGACAATTAATCACTTTCTCTTCAGCATTCCATAGCATCAGAGAATCAATACGTCCATTTCATGGCTATGCATGAGAATGCTGGATGAGCAGTAAGAATTCGAGGTAGATTATTTTTATGCTTCACCACGACATTTTCCGCTCCCCCTCATTCATAAGCTCACATATGCAGCACAGCCACCAGTCAACGTGATGAAGGCATGGGGGTTTGTAAAGTACCGAGGCCGGTGAACCAGCACGACTGATAACCCTGCGTTAAAATGTTTTGGGGAGGTTGGATTATTAGGGCATAGAGCAAAGAGCCCAGTAATTCTGGGAAGGCACAAATGACCTCAAGAACATCCCTCAAAAGCAACGGCGCACATATGAGGGTGAAATATGTCTCCTTTGCTTTTCCCGGGCATCAGCAGGAGGATACAGCCAGTGTTGACTCAGCCCTGACCTTGTCTCCACTCCGGCTCCCCCAAGTGTGAAATTGGACACCGGACAGAAACCCCTTGGCAAAACCTGAAGGGGTGGGGGGGTAGAATCCAATAACACATATGTCAAAAGCCGTGAAGCATTCCTGCCCTGTTCCTTTGGAGGACTGCTCATTCTGCTGAAACCGACTGCGCTCACAGTGCACATTATTGATCAGTGAGCGTCTGGCAAAACTCATCTAGAGTCAGGAGCACCTGCAGTGATCGTTTCGCTGGGCAGCATCAATCTGGGGGGGAAAAAAAACCCACATCTGTTCCCCACGGAAACCTGATGGGCTACTGACTACAGGAAAAACTGACCGCAGTAAAAGGATTTCTCCAATCCTTAAGTCTTCATGTCTAGATAAGCCCTATACAGTATATGACCAAATAGACTTTGTTACTCTAGTGCACTGTATAAGACAAAGAAGGAATCCTTTTTATTCATGGATGTGGTGATTAAGTGCAAGACTGCTAGTTTATGTGGAATTAAAGAAGACGAGAGTGTTCCCACTGAAATCATAGGGACTGGTATGTCCTACTCACTGCAGTAAAGTCACAGACTCTAAACCCCCATCAGAGCAATAAACTCTTTGTTGACGCTACAGACGTATTCTACCCTCAGGCTACTATGATGTCAGATAGATAACATGGCAACAATGGCCTTAGGCATCAGGGAGATGAATCTCTATTGCAGCCCTTATGCCTACACTTTTAGCTGATGCTTTTATTCAAACACAGCTGGTTGTGTTACTAACACAACTTACATTAAGTTTCTTTCTCAGTGTTAATACGGCAGGACCCTCCTGGGACTGAAACCAGCAACCTACAGAGCCTATATCTTTGATCGGCTATCTATTGCAAGCATGCTTACCAATGTGGCATTCCAGTTTAATGTATACTGCTTGTAACTGCTGCACGTATCACTAAAAGGTTTAACTTGCAATTTAAGAACATGGATGGCAAGTAGCTAAAAGAAAGGCTGCCAGTGTGGTAGCACGCCCCCTGGTGGGGCTTTTTTTCATTAGTGGATGCCTGTGAACTTGGCTAATTCTTTTCGGGCTTCAGAGCCAAATCAGCAAGCTGTGGATTAGGTATCCTGCAGCATGAATGTGATCTGCAGCAGAAGCAGCAGGTAACCTAGAAGGTGAGGAAGTGGATCAAATCCCAGCTGGGAAGCTGCTGTTACACAGCGGGATTTGGATATGCATCAACTACGCAACAAAATAATACATTTTATCTTACAAAGATAAAACCAAATAATTGTAATTTGATTATAAAGACTTTTCACATATAAGCTACAAGTGCTTGGTTGACATAAAGTCTCATTTCTCAGGTGTCTCATTGGCATGATATTAAAGTTTCTAAAGTAGCCTAAAAGAGAGTTTAGTGCTCTGAATGCTGTGAAGGAATCAGTGCTGTTTGATGCAGAGCACCTTTGTAATCTTATCCAAAACATCTATGATAACAAATGTGCATGCTTTAATGAGAAAGGAGCTGTGAATGCACCACTGCCTTTGAGGCATTGGCATCTCAGGTTTGAACCACTTTTGCACCCTAGAGAGGAATGTAATTGTGTGAACAATGGTGATCAGAGAAATGAGGCATAAAAAGCTAAGATAGATGGGCGTGTGTGCTGTCAATCACTGATGTTATCCACTTCCTATTGGTTACTCTGTTGATCGCTGCTGGATAAAACCAGGCTATGATTAGCAGCTCACAAGAGTCTCACCTACTGTGAATTTTAATGCCTCATTTCATATTTCAGTAGTTGGAATCAAGATGACTGGCGCATGTGGCCGACTGGGGTGTCCTTTGGAAAAAACAATGAGAGGACATGGCAGTTATGGGTGTGGCAAAGAGCAGGAATAGCCATGATAGGACAGAAGATTGAAGGGTTGTAGCAAATCACACTGTATGGAGCATAGACACTAATGGTTTAATAAATAAGGAAAGAGCTCTGAGAAGCTTCACGTGGTTTTACCATGATGGGAGCAGCCTTCCGCCAGTTATTTTGAATCCAGTATTGGGGAGATATATTACAACAGTAGTCCATAGCATAGAGGCACAGCTGCAAACATCGCACAAGGTGAGTTGTAGCCAACCAGAAACAGGAACAACATGAGTCATCATGCCAGACACCGGAGACAATGTTAAGTACTGGGGTTTCTCTTCAAGACTGTTTATGAATCCCTATAGTGACCAGTTGGCTAGCTTATTCCGTTGTCAGAAAATATCTACCGTTTTAAACTTGTATTTTTTTTCAGCAACAAAATAATCCTCCCTTCCAAGGTAGCAGTGCTAATCCCCACCTCCCTGACTCTTTCCCTGATACTGCAGTTGGGAATAGGAAACAGGAAGTCAAGTTTACAAGAAAATGACCCCTAGCAGTTCTGCTTTTTCTTTTACAGTTTGAGTCGCAACTCGGTGCCAGATTCTGTTCACGAGCTCTAATGAGCAGGACAGAGTGGAGCCTGTTAGTGCTGACAGAGGAGGTTTCTTCTGCTTCCTCCCCCCTCCCCTTGTTTTTCTGGTTTTACTTCAGCCTGGCAAATGTCCTCTTGGAGAATCATTCATTAATTTCCATTGTTCCCTGCTAGACTCTCCACCCCTCCGTCCCCCTTTCTGTTTTACTGCCAAATTCCCCTTGGTGCCCTTTCTACTTTCACTATGCAACAGTCCAGTTTCACACAGAGAAATGTATCCAAATCAGCATCTCCTTTATATTAATCGCTCACGTTGTGCTACCAAGACTAGATCCAAAACGAGCAGGCAGACAACATGAGAGCAAACCACAGCTTTGTGTAGATCATCTCAGACCGATCTCATCCGAAGGTGGGCGTGACACATTTTATTGACCTGTGTCGAGTGAAAGGTGGCGTGACAACAAAAGAATTGATGCGACTGGATAATTTCAGACTCAAAGACAGTGAATGGGTCTCTTTTCAATCAATACCATAATTTAATTCTACAAAATATAACATTTTACCTCTGCATTGATTGATTTAGCAGATGCTTTGTCTCATGAGGCCTACAAGTGAGGCCGATAGCACATTACAAGTACAAAGCTGTCAAGGAGCCATGTAGGTGTGAGTGCAGCTAGGCTGAGCTTCAAGTGAGCAACCGGTAACAAGTGCAAGTTAGCAATCTATTAAGAGAGCTATTCAAATCCAAAGACAAGTGCAAAAATACAAGAGTATCTCAGAAAGAGACCAGCCCAGAGAAAACTGTTGAAGACGAAGCAGGTGTTTGGTTGGGTGAGCTAATTAAGGGTAAATTGTAACTAAGTCTCATAAAATGAAAGAGCCATGCTGTGTTTACTAAAGTATAAAGGAAGTTGTATTGTGATAAGATGTCCAGTGGCAGGATTTTCTAGCTGGATATGACATGATCAGTTTATTCAGTGGAGTGGCAATTTTCATATTATTACCGGGAAAGCACCGATACACAATTACTGGGAAATGAAATTGTCATCTGGTTCACATTCTGCATTCATTCACAGCCACTTTTGCCTGCAATTCACCAAATGGTCAACAGGGACTTCAACCACTATGCACCCTTCTTGCCATTATTTTTTTTTGTTTGTTTCTTTTGTAGCTTTTACAGGTTCACAAACAAATCGATTCCAGAGAAAGAATAGTCCCGCAGGGACAAGTGTAAGGCAACAAAGCAGGGCTCAGTGTTTGGTGGTGGGTCAGAGAGTAGGGATGCATAACACAACACAAGGCAGCTATTTATGCGGAAAAACGTATGATACAAATTAATGTTACCGCAACATCCACTTTGCTCAGAATTAATTTCTATGGGAAGTGCTAGAATATAAAGGTAAACCTTTCCACAAGGACTACAATGAAAATCTTTGTGCATCTGCTATGGTTTCCAGAAAACCTATAACATCAATAATCTCAGTTAACCAAAAGGTCAGTATTCTATTTTTAAATTCCATATAGCCTATTCTATTTCTAGAATATGTCACAAAAAGGATCACATTTGCTATTCATTTTTATGACCTTAATGCTTTACATACAAGTCAAAATTATCGTCAGTTATGTTTAATATCTTAAACAGCTAAACAAATGTTCAAATGTTCCTTTTTACAGGCTGGACTCTGATACAATCAGAAGGTCTGAGGTTCTGAATCCTTCAGTCAGGGGTGCTAGTAGAGATTTTGGGGCCCATGAGAACATGTCATATTGGGCCCCCATCCCAGACCAATCCCAAAAATGTTAAGCCCCCTGTCACTCAGGGGCCCATGGAATCATTATAACTCCCACTCCCCCCACCCCACTCATTTACTCAGCCCCCGTCCTCAATACAATTCGCTCAGGCTGAGAGCGCAATACTCAGGGGCAGGCACTAGCTCAGCATGGAGACAAATCAATAGGCTCAACCCAGCACACAGCCCAGCACAAATAATGTAGCCTCTGTTCCTTCCCACCAAGGGGGCTTAATTAACCCTGCTAGCTTTGGTGAATCGGATACATCACTCATGAATATTGTTGCTTATGCTAATGCTATCAATATCTACCTTTTGGGAGTCTGTGTCCCGTCTTACTCTGCATATCGCGGCCATCGCTGCTGACTCTCTGGCATTGGTGTCGAATCCCAGTACGGCCATGCAATCGCTCATCAGTTCAAACCCTGCGGGCCAAGAATCAGATGTGTAACCAAATATTGTCGTCTTAATACATTATCATTTCTTATGCTTCAGTGGCTAGATTGTAAATCTTCATTGTTACACGTATCTCCAACCTGCAGCGAATACATTTGACCTGTTGGTTCCAGGGAGTTCCAGGACTTCTTAAAAACAACCACCCCCCACCCCCCTCAAAAAACACAGAACATTCTGTAACAATGAACTTAAAAACCTGATAAAGTTAAAAAAGAAAAAAACACAATTGTAGTGTTCATGGGTAGCATGCCACACACAGGAAGAGGAGTAACCTGAGTGGATGTAATCACCAGCTACTCATCACCCTCATCCCACGCCCAGGCTATGGGAGCTGAAAGGTCCCAGTACCAACACAGGAGGCTTTGAATGCATCATAGTAACTCGTCCTCCTCCCAAAGTTGGCAGCTGGACACACAGCATTCCTTCCTGGCCTGTACTCCACCCTGCACTGCAAACAATGCTGGCAACCTGAACTAGCTTTCTATGCTATAACATTTAGATCTAAATATGCTGCCACCGTGTGGCAAAAATGGGAATTACTGGTAACAATGTATGATGTAATGCATTGTAGTCAAAATTGATACAATAAAGATATATGATCCTGCTATTGTATCTTTGATCCTGGGAAAGATATACCAATATGAGGATCAATAATAAATTCAATTTATTCAATCTTTTTTTTCCTCGAGAATTAAAATGTATTAAAGAATCATAATAATTATATATAGGTATGCTTCATGGAAACATTGTGTAATACCCAGTGACATTTAGACTATTTCACATTCAAAATTTCTTAGTTGGTCTGTGTTTTAAAAAAAAAAAAAAAAAACTTCCTCATTCTGAGGATTAAACATTTGCAGGATCTCATTAAACACACTTCAAGGAAAATTAACCCACCCTATTGAGTAATAATTACAGCTTCTGCAGCTGGTGTCACCTGTTTAATATGATTCAGACATCATCCGCAGTGAGGCATATATGATATATGTAACCTAAACTTCACACCTGGAACAGCCAGCCATACTTCTGATGGTGGCTACTCAGTGCTGTGTACTAGTGGGACGCTGAGTTCCCCAATAGAGGGCAGCAGAGGGCTTTAACTCATAGTCACGCTTAGGCTCTGCAGTGGTTATTGCGATTACTGCCATGGCTCACAGTGCAAACCATGTGGCGTGGTATAGCATCAGAGGGACATGTGGACCCACAGTGGCAGATGGCAATTGTTAGCAGTCCCTCCTCTTACAGCCTTACTGGCAAAGCCACAACTGGCATTGATTTACTGCATACTGCATATGACCCTGAGTCAATGTAAATATTACAGTTACTTGGTGTTCTATCATTTTGGCGTAAAATACAATGTGCTATAAAAAGAGGTCTTTAAAAAGAAAGCACACATAGCTAAATCTTAGCTCAACACTATATTATTAGTAACAAGGAGATTTTGCCCAAGAGACAGACAGGTTGGTCTGTCTGGGAGGATTAAGACTCTAGTTGTTTTTGGCGAGGGCTTAAACCCCGAGGATGAGAAGCAGCTGAGAATCACACCGCATATAGCTTTCATTCTGTCATCTTTTATTTTTATGCTCATTCTGTTTTCATTTTCCTCCGCCTCTTTTTCAATACTTTTCCATCACAAGGCATATAGGCCCAGCCAAAAAAAATCAATACAACCCTTCATCTCTATAAATGACACCAGCATCTGACTTGATGTCTTCAACAGCATAAAAGGGGGCAGCAAAATGACGAGACTGCCTGTATACATTTTATGCTAATATTTGCCTAAGTGGCACTTAGGCCATGGTAACAGGTTACGATATTTGAATAAACTATGAAATACAAAGTAACTGCGGAGGAAAATGAACCATCGGCTACAACTGCCAGACGGATGATGTCCTGCAGACTTTGGCACAACATTCATCAGCTAGCCAGGAAAAAAAAATATTATTTAAACCATCTGTAAATTTTCTTGCTCACACTGGAAGAAGACAGACAAATTGAGTCAACGTGACAAGCAGTTAAACTTTTACTTGTAGTAAAACTTAAACAGAGCTTGTTAACCAAGGCGCAGTCATTACAGGCTACATGGGTAAGGTCTTCAACTTCACACAAACCTTCCATACTGGTCCATGCAACTATTCCACCAACTGGCACTTTGTATACTCAATACAAAATTAAACATACTTAGATTCAAATCAGTCTGAAATATTACGCCATGATTAATCATAATTATATTAAGTGTGAGAGCCAGCAATCTATGTAGTGTGGCTAGCTGTGCTTGAGTACATAGTCAAATTCATTCTAACTAACAGTTAGTTACCTGTCTAGACTGAAAAATGACGTACTTAGATTGAGAACAGGGATTAAAACCACTGAGGGCGTTTGCACTTTTTGACAGAGGTCGTTTGAATTAAAGTATGCTTCAAAATTAAAGTTCTTCACAAGGTACTGGCACAGAACACTGGCATTCCTGGAAAAGAACCAAAAAAGATTTGAGAACTAAAAAATACAGGAAAAGACTGACTGTTTAATGCTTCATACAGTAATTTGACCCTAGAACATACAGAAACACTATCAGAAATGGGCAGCACAAATATGTACAAAATAAAACGATTCTACAGAATTTACATTAACCCTACTCATATATATCTTAACATAACAAACATAACAGGTTAACTAGCGTTGTGTAACCCTTCAATGGAAAATTTGGTCAGCATTACTTTAAGCCGAATGATGTCACTGGATGATGAAGGTGGCCCAGTTGTTGCTGCAATACGAACAGCAGCTCTGAACATGTCATGCGAGGACAAACTTCCTTTACTAACCTTCTGAGTTCTGGCTGTGTATGCAAACCAGCCATGCATCTATGGCCAGCTGATCCGCCGGCAAATGAGCTCGTCAACAGACACACATTTGACCCCTATCACTGTACATTCGAGGCTTAACTGCCTGTTGCATGTAGTTGCTTTCTGTGTTTAAAGGGAAATATACAGAGAAAAGAAAAATGACAGAAACAGGAACTTAGAAACAGTGGGAAACATTAAATTAACAAACAAGTGCAAGACTCACAGAGGTGCCTTGTAACAGAAGGGCATAAAACAGATGTGAGTAATAAGTAATTTAAATCTTATCACCCAAGTTTATACTATATAGTATTACGGTCCAAAACAAGCACCAGACAGATGTAACTAAAACAGAACAAATAAAAATGGGATGGGTTAGAGCTTTCCTTCAAACAACAAATAAAATGAAAGTCACTTGGTATTCAATCAAAAAATTCAACCAAAGGTTTCCTTCTTGGCATTGGAGAACTAATTACAATATCTGAAGAGACATTAGATAACCTGAAATGGTTTTAAAAATGTATTAAATATTCATTTGCGGGGTGAACTTTACCTAGAAATGTTCAATTTACCATACATGATGGGCGAATGCTGACCAGTTCAGTGCTGAGCTGGTTAATATGAGTGGAGGAGCTTGATACTGGTACCGGGGTATGAATAATGTGACTGTGTGGTCCTGTGAAGCAGACCTTCATTAGGGCACAGCTTGGCTTTCTAGATCTCGTCTGTTTCACATGGTGAATTCCATTAGTATGATAATCGCTACGGCAATGGAAAGTGGAATGGAGGGAGGTGGAGAATATGATGACTCGATAATCGTGATTTTCTAATGGAAAAAAAAGCAAATGCCTGACCCGTATGAGCCCCTACACCCCTCTCCTCCTAGGGCCGCTTCCTACCCCCCCCCCCCCAGCCATCCTCCAAACCATGCTGCTTCCATCTCTTCCCTCAGTGCACCAGCTCCAGCTGGTTGGCAGCAAAGGGCAGCACCCCGCTGACGTAGTAAGCGATGCCCAGGGAGAGCAAGGCGATGACCACCAGCAGCAGCAGAACTCTCCAGAAACCCAGGTCTTCGACGAACTCCTGCCAGGTGGTGCGGAAGCTGGACAGCACTCCCTCGCTGTTCTGCAGGTTGGGGTTGAGCAGAGAGTGGCTCTCCATAGCGCTGCGTAGACAACGGGGATGAGGGGCTGTCAGCTGAGGAGGGTATTCACATAACGTAAACAAAGAGTCCTGCAAGGGTGCATTCAGCACCAATTCTAGATGTTTTTAATGTTTGGACCATAATTCATACAGAGGGGCCAACCTTATCATTAGCCAGTGATATGTTTTGAATCAGTGAATGACAGGAGAGAGGACACTATGGGGGCCAATCAGCTTTCAGCTGGGGCCAGTGGCCCCACCCCTGCGTACATCCTTGCATGCATCAGACTAAACCACCCTTTAACACACACTCAGTCCAAACCACACATGGTCACTGAAATCCCAGTACTCACAGCTCTGAGATTCCTACAGAACAGCCCATATTATCAACATCCCCATGTAATGAGAATGTCAGTGGTGAGCTCAGCCCTTTGTCTCTCTGTGACGCACCCATGCATGCCAAAAAGTAAGTCCTACTCCCCACATATGCTTGCTCATGCTATGCAAGTCCTCACCTGTAGATTAGTAACCAGTGAAATTAGCATATGCATGTTGGAAACTAGTTGCCATGGCTACCTGTATTTTAACTGTCTGTGTCATTTTCTATAAATAGTGAATCCTGTTTTGGCACCCTCAAGGCAACAATGAAGCACATTTCATGTTTACACTAAATCATAAAACATTACTTTAAATGGGGAAAAATGCATTTGACTTTATTTATTATAACTGCAGCTTCCGTGTTACACATTTAAACCCAGTTCCACATCTGTGAAATTCTACTAACTGGGCAGAACCTGCCACCGGCATATGGGGAGCCTTATTGCACATGTAACCTTCAGCCCCTGTTCCAAACTCTGCAGCTGTGACCTGGCGCTCACCTCTCGCTCTCTGCCATCTGCATGGTCTCCAGTTTGGAGTGCGCCCCTCGGTTGAAGCCCTTCACCTCCTGCTCCTCCAGACCCTCCAGTAGGCGGATGGCATCCTTGTTCACGCCCCTCCTCTTCGCCAGCACCAGTGGCGTCGACCCGTTGTGGTTACTGTACACAACAGAACCAGAGTCCTGAAAACCCCCCTGAAAAATCTCCCTCTCAGGAACCTGTAATTCACTCTCTCACTCCACATGTCACTTTTCTTAGCTGATTCTAGGCCATGCCCTTTTTATAGCATGCAACGCATTTTTGATTTAAATAACTAGTACATTTTACTTAATGACCCTACTTAACTTCACAATAAGGAAATTTAGACATTGTTTTAAAAGGTAACAAAGCACTCACCAGATGTCGATTTTCAGGCCATTGGACACCAAGAACTGGATGGTATCCACATGCCCACACAGGTGCAGTGCAGTGTTGCCCTGGTAATCAGTGGCCAGCAGGTCGGCGCCAAACTTGTGCAAGAATCGGCAGATCTCCACATTGCCGCGGGCAGCGGCCAAGTGCAGGCCTGTACGGCCCCGACTGTCGCGGATGTTGGGGTCACAGCCTGTCTCTAGCAGCCGTTTTGCATAGCTCAGGTCGCCATCGATGCAGGCTTGTAGCAGCGGCACACTGCACTGCGAGGAGTCATTGATGAAGACATACGACATGTCCGAGTGGGTCTCTGAAAAGTCCAGGGTACCTAAACGGGGTTGGAAAACCACTCCAATAAAGAGCTGAGCACTATGAAATTTATACTGCAATTCAGGCACATGTTACACAACACTTTAAATTAACACACATCTTGCAACATGTGTTATTACATGAAAGGTGGTGATTACTTACCTTGCAATTATAATGAATTAGCATTCAGAAAATGCTCATGGACAGACAGAAAATTAAAACTCGCATCAACATTTATTTTAAAGATTTTCTTTTAATCCAAGCAATTTACATAACCTTAAAAAAATGTGCTTGCTAGCTCATCTCAAGGACGGATAAATGACACCAATATAAGTTTTTTTGTTGTTGTTATTCACTCTCAGGCATATATATGCATATATGTACATTCGTTATACGGAGATATACATATATACGGGTATTTTACAGTTTTTTAATTTACTATGTTTTAGCATAAGTCGCCAAATACCTGTATCTGGGTACTTAAAAGATGCTCTAATGAAATCCAATGAAATCCAACATAATAACAAACACGACACGGACTATCAACGTTTAAAAGCTAGCTAAGTATATAGACAGTAAAGGCATAGGGTCCCGACTATAGATTTATCTACGTTCATTGGAACTGCAGGTTTACATAGAAGTAATTACTTACTATTTATCGATATGATGTCAGACATATTCGACATTTCATCAAGCCCCTCGTAATGTCAAACTAGCCTGCAATGCACAATTTTCAACTAGCATCTATAAATAAATGTCAGCTAGCTAGCTTGACTGCCGAAGGTTTGATTGTGCCATCAGCCAGTTTGTAGCGATTGCAGCTCTCAGCCTGTGTTGTCACTTTTTAAAGTCGTGTGTATATAATAACCAATTGCAATACCGAGTTGTTCAACAGCGATCTAAAACTGCTAAACTTGCCCCGGCATCCAGATATTATCTAATGTTACTTTAGGCAGTCTACCCTGCCCAGCGTTTTAAAATACCAACTAGCTAAACTGAAAACAACAACAGTGATATGCGTTTTCCATATAAACCTTATCTGCGATTAAGTAAAAGATTCGTTTATATATGGATATTTACCTGTTTGAGTGTTCCCGACCAGACGAAAATCAAAGTCCAGCCCCTTTCTGTCTCCCAGATGCTGCTGCTGTTGTTGTTTTTGTCGACGAAGCAGCGCATTAGCGATCCGGGCTCTGACTTTACGGCAGAGTCGACCTGCTTGACGGCAGAAGGCCGCGTAAAAGTCACGTGATTATTAATTCCTATTGTCTGCCACCAATCGGGTAGTGACAGGGTGAATGTGACACCACCCCCTACTACTCTCTTTAATATTGATGGATACGGTGGCCCTGAAAGCCCAGAGCACGTCAACATTAACAACGCAAACACATTAAGAAGTCGCAAAACATGAATACGACAGAGAAACATAAAGACAAAAAACAAATTTATTTTTTTTAATGACTTGTGTTCTCTTAATGTGTTTTCTTAATGTGTTCTGTGCCACAGGGGACAGTATACAAATTCAGAAAACATTTGCCCACGTGTTAAGTAGGTTTTATTATATCAACAGAAAAAAAGCCTCACGTTATGTTCTGAGAGCAGTGTCATAAAAGGACAGAATGAATTTGTTAGTGGACACAGAGTGGATCACTTTTATGTCATGGTTGCTTTTTTTAACCCATGCTACAGATACAGGCATACATTTTGTCTTTATTTTTAGACTTGTGTTCAGAGCAAAGAAAATGTCTATACTGAATAGTTGTATATCAGCAAATAACTAAGGAAGCCCACACATTGTTTTAATAAAAGTGTTTGTTAATATCTCACATGTGGTTTTTATTTGAAAGAATACATTGGACATGGTTAGTAGAAAATATAAGAAAATATAATATACCTAAAAGGACCGATGCGGTGTTTCGTCTGCATCACTTGGCCTTATGGAACATACAAAGGAAGAACATGCAGTGTTGCAAAAACCACAACACATAAAGAAAATTTTTACAAGTGAATTTTTGTATCTCATCTTTTTGCGTCGTATAAATGTTGACATACTCTAGGCTTTCAGGGCTACTGTAGTCAGTGAGTCAAACCCATCCAGCCTTTTTCCAAACTGCTTATCCTATTCAGGATCACAAGGCAGGGAGCAACCAGGATGAGGTGCCAATCTATTGCAGCCCACACAAATTAGCAACTCCAATCAACCATTAATGGACACAAAAATGCACACACATTGCATCAAAACTAGAATATATGCACACAACTAAAATTATTTTATTAATTCATATTCAAAACGTTAAGTGTTGCAGGTATGTAATATCTATATTTCCATATAATGCTCATATTTTGTAGTTTAAACAAAAATAGTGGTATTAGGGATGATATAGCAGCACCTGTACCATGTTCCATTTTGGATGAGAATTTATTAGAAAAATTAAATAGTATTGCTGAAATATACCCAGGGAATTGCAGTTTGACTGTGTTTATTTAGTGTAAATAATGGCCTGTGAAAAATTTTGAAACTTCAAGTTCAAAAGTTTATTGCATAGTGAAAAAAAGAACACGATTTTCACCAGTCCTGACATTTAGCCCAAGTGCATATTAAAACTATGGTAAACTGTAGTCCGGCAGTAGGAATGACAGCAGAACACTAAATTTCACAATTACAATTAGGGGTGTACTTCCCCTAATTTATGGTAGACATGGTTGCACAGTTAAATGTTCGTTACACAGTGACATCAACAAAGCACGAAATGTTTGTCACATTAGTTTGATCATGTGTTACTCTCCAGACAGTCAGCACATAGCCTGTTGGTAGGTCTGTATGTGATTTTTCAAGAGTGAGTGAAATATGGCTTACTGCTCTTTTCACAGGGAATCTGAAATACCAATGAACTGTTGTCAATTTGTTTTAGAGGCTCAGTAAAGCAGCAGCGTGTCTCGCTGACATCATGACCTATCTGTGTGTGTGTGTATGTGTGTGTGTATACCCTTCCAGTCAAAGGTTTTTGCATACCACAGGTTTTCACCACCATTCCTTTTTTTTTCATAAACTGCAGATATTTCATTCATGTTAGGCAAGATGTTTGAAAATATAAGGGAAGAATATGTAACAGTGCATGACTGACATCCTATTAAATGGTTGTGTGGTGATACTAGGCTGTCCTTTAATTTAAAATGCACTAGTTAACTGTTTCATCCCACGAAACAGGGCAGGATTTAATATCCCTTGTAGAAAGAATACCTTGAATTTTCTCTACTGCTAAAGGAAGTTACTTTGATGAATCAAATATAAGATATTTTCTTTTTTAATAAAGGTACAACAGACAGTGAACATACTGTAAATGTATTTGATAGCAAAGAATATTGAGTGTATTTTTGTAAATTAGAGAAACATGCAAATGTAGAAAATCTCAGTTTGTGCAAAAACCTTTGCCTGCTAGTGTGTGTGTGTGTGCGTGGGTGTGTGTGTGTGTGTGTATAGAGTATATATGACTTTTCAAGTTAGGTGGAAAATGGAGATCAGTGTGGCAGATTTATGTCTAACTGTAAACAAGAATAAATAATCCATTGTATTTCCCTTGAGGTTCTGTTACGCTTTGATATGGAAGTCAGTAAGTCCCTAATCCTAATGAAATATGACAAAAGCAAAATCAAAAATAACCATAAAGCATGTCATAACCACCACAAGGTTTAAAGCTATAATACTGCTGATCTCCAGTTCCTTCCAGCCCAAACACAAGCGACTCCCTGGCCATTGTATGCGAAAGGGGCCGTGAACGTTTTCTATGTTGTCCTTTGGGTCCCCTAGCTCAGGCAGAAGCCCTAGAAAACCTTAATGCAAACTTGGCAGCGGCCGACGCGGGTCAGTGCCTCTCCAGCCTTCAGTGTCTCCATTTCCTGGAGCTGCATCTCTGGCTGCACCGTGGTGAGCCAGAAGCTCAACTTGTTGGAGAAATAGTGGCAAGCCCCTCGGGCGCCACTGCACTCGATGTAGGGCGTGGTGCGGAAGTCCTCCAGACAGGAGCCCGGTGACACCAGGGACTGCCCTCCTCCCTCTGCCCCGGCCGCAGTGTGCTGGAAGGGGGTTGGAAACACAGGTCTGTCAGGCGGGCAGCGCCCTGTGGAATCTGTCATTACTGTGCCCCATACTTGTCTTAAGGCACCATTTGTATGACTTTGGAGACTATGCTGGACTCTGGGATTATGACTGCAATGTACTATAAAGGAAGTATGTTGTGATGACTGTGCTACAGTGTGTGATTACAATTTAATGCAGGATTATGGTTACCATGACAAAGGAGTAGCCGATCCACAGGCTACGCCATCCCGCAGGGCAGGGGGGGATGGTGAGGTCCTGGCTGTGGACAGCCACCGCCTGGGAGGACGTCTCACACACGGAGCAGCGACTGATGTACTCTGAAATCTGCTCCTCTGCCACGGGCATCATGGGAATGGGCGCCGACGTGGACAGCCAGTAAGACTTGTCATTGCGACTGGCGAAGTGACACATGTCATTGGTGTTGCAGTAGAGGAAGGGCATGGTGCTGAAACGGGGTAAGCAGGAACCAGCCAGACCTGGGGAGATCGCGGAGGTCAAAGGAGACGTAAAGAAAAAAGGAGATGCTCCTGTATAATTAACGTCAAACACTTAATCATGAAATAGAAGAACAAGGTAACACTTTACATAACGGGGCACAAATACTTAGTAATAACTCAGTTACTGCCAAAGTACATATTTTGAACAAATCATGAACAAATATAGTTACGTTTCATTATTGATGAAGAAACATGAGATCAGAGTTTTACTTGTGTTATTCATTATTTGTTCCATTGGTAGTTTGTCAGTAGATCCTTTGTAGTTCACAAGGGATTGCACAATTAACACACATAGTAACAAATATAGTGACCACTTCAGATAAAACATGAATCAGCTTGTTTCTCAGCCTGGTCTTCGAGGACTGCCAGATGCAGAAATGTAGACTGTCTGACAGGCAACTGGAAGGGAGCAAAAATGTGGAGCATCTGGGGGGATCACTGAGGACCAGGTAGAGAAATGCTGCTGTGGTCCCCAGGGCTTACCAAGGTCTTGGTTGTGGGCTTTCCCCTGGCCCTCCACATAAAGGAGGCTGTACCCCTCCCAGAGTAGTGCCAAGCCCTCAGGGCAGGTGGGCACCTCACTGCTTTGGCTGTGCTTCACCAGAGTGTAGCCAAAACTGCTGACACGTGTGGATCTGCCTGGCAGCCCTGGGGGGCCCTGTTTGCCAGGGGTGCCTTTGAAGGTGGAGGTGGGGATGAGGTGGGGGGAGGGGACAAAAAAACACATGAACACAAACACACAAACATGCACACATGATCAGACATATGATCATTCAAAACTTATACATATTAAATATCACCTGGTTCCTCTCAGCAAAACAAATATAAATCCTTCTCTTGGCTCCCAAGCTTCCCTTAGGTTTGGACCAAAAACCACCCTGTTCCTGACTCACACCTTGCTCTCCAGGCAGCCCAGAAAGCCCCTGAAGTCCAGGCTCTCCAACGGGTCCTGATGGGCCACCTTGCCCAATTTGTCCCAACATTCCTTGGGCTCCCACTGCCCCTTTTGGACCTAAAATCACAAAATCACAGAATCACCTGTGAAATTCAATCATTCATTATTTGGTAAGCTAGTGTCCTCAATAATGTGTGGGACAAAGGAACAATCTGTTTAATTTGCATCTGTTCTCCACAGTTTTACATTTGTAATCAGCCAATTCACATGTGGTTAGAGTGCACATTATCAGATGTTATTAAAGGGTATTTTTATACATTTTGGTTTCACCATCTCAAAATGACATCATTTTTAATACATAACCCTACCCCATTTCAGGGTACCATATTGTCTGGGACACAGCAATGGTATGTGAATTTAAGTAGCCATGTTTACAGCGGCATGTTGGATATCATTTGCATGCAATGACTGCTTGAAGTCCACAATTCATAGACATCATCAAGTATCTTTTGTCTTCCTGTTGCAAGGCCTGCATTGCAGCCATCTTCAGCTCTTTCAGGGGTAAGTCCCCCTTCAGCATATGAAAGCCATGGACAATTGGACTGAGATCAGATAACTGGGCTGGCAAGGCAACAATTTTCCAAATTTTAGCTTTGAAAAACTCCTTTGTTGCTTTAGCAGTTTTGAGATCATTGTCCCGCTGTAAGATGATGCGACGGGCAACGAGTTTGGAGACTTTTGCTTGAACTTGAACAGATTATTCTTATTTTTTTTTAAAGACCCGCCACCACCCCCCTCATCGGAGGACAACTTTATATTTAATTCCAATTATGTATAAACAGAGATTTCTCCAGACAGACCTACATCCACCCCATCCCTAATATTGTGAAATAAGGGGTAAGTAGTATGAACTTGAACAGATTAGTTGTTTATATATACTTCAGAATTCATTTTGCCACTGCTGTAATCAGCAGATACATCAATGCAGATAAGTGTGCCAGTACTGTGGCAGCCATACATGCTGCAGCCATAACACCCCCACCACCATGTTTCATACTGTAGATCAGGCGGTATGCTTTTGATCTTGGACAGTTCCTTTTCGCCTCCATACTTCCTTTTCGCTCCTGCCATCACTCTGATACAAGTTAATCTTTATCTCATCTGTCTAGAAGACCTTTTTTTCCAAAACTCTGCTTGCTCTTTCAAGTACTTCTTGGAAAACTGTTACCTGGCTGTCCTGTTTTTGTGGCTGACCTTTGGTTTGCATCTTGCCAAATCCACACCTGCCTCTTGAAAAATGTTTCTGATCTTTGGGACAGGTGTTTGGGGAATTTTTTTTTCATTATGGTGACAATTCTTCTGTCAATAGCTGTGGAGGTCTTTCTTGGTTGTATAAACAAGATCTCCAGCCGTGGAGGTCTTTCTTGGATGCGTAAATATAACCTTTAATAAAATCTAACAATGGGCACCTTGACCACATGTGAATTATTTGACTACAAATATAAAACTGCGATGTACACATGCAAATAAAAAAATATCTAAGAGCCAAACATTATGGAGGGCGTATCACTCCGCTTTACAGGTGTATCAAAAAACCATTACATATGCCTTATTTGGAGCCGGTGCTGGGCTGGTTCTTGCTTGGTGCCTTTTGAGAACCTGCCTGCATTTCCACCGGTTTCAAAAATGAATGTATGTGGAAGTGAGAGTAAAATAAAGATTTATATGTATTCTGTTTTGTTGGATTTATCTTGGATTTATTATCTTTTTTCGATTTTACGTTTTTATAAGCTAAAAGCGAAAAAAAAAATCATAGTAAGGCTGGTTGTGTTCTGTCTCTACTGCCTGTATGCACTTTTATCTCCTTAAAGCCTCCCCGTCTGTGTGCAGGCCTTGTGCCTACGACCGAATCACAGCTGTGATATATTGGAGTATAACTGCACTCCTTCTCATATGTTATTCCTTTTATACAATAGCAAAAACCAAATCATTCTCAGACTCTCACCAAAAGGCCCAGGTAGGCCAGGTTGCCCTGGGCTGCCATTCTCTCCAATTTGACCAGGAACACCAACAGGACCGCGATCCCCATCTGGCACCTCCACCATCCAAGGGCAACCCTTTGGTCCAGGGGGACCTGTGAAGCGAAGACATGGGGGTTTAGCCTCATCTAGCAGAACCGGTTACACTTTTAATGCTGGTTACAATGATTGGCTAACAGCTAATGTGCATTCCATACCATACCTTGAGTACCTTTCTGTCCCTTGATTCCAAACAACCCAGGATCACCCACAAGGCCTAGCTGCCCTGGGGGACCACTGACACCAGGGTCCCCTCTTTCTCCTGGAAAAAATGGTGCTGTTGATTCAGCTCAGGTTCTCATTATTTTGGTTGGCAGAAAGGAAACATGATTAGCTTTTCAGAAGAAGACTGTAGATCACTGGATCTTCTGCAACCACCCTCAACACTCACCTTTGGCCCCAATGGGTCCAGCACCTCCTGGCAGTCCTGAAGCTCCCAGGCTTCCAGGAACCCCACGTGGACCCGGCAAGCCAGAGAAGCCCGGGGGACCTGGGTCTCCTCTGTCACCCTGGGCAGTACTGGGCCCAGAAGGACCAGGGGGGCCAGGAGGTCCTTGGAACCCTTGTTCTCCATCTAGCCCAGGTAAACCAGGGTCTCCAGGAGGGCCTACAATGTCGGAGGTCACAGAGATGCCTCTGGGCCCAGGAAGGCCAGGAATGCCCGGCATCCCGGGGTAACCTGTGGACATTATTTGTATATGATTATTAATAACAGTTCTATTTAGTTATTGTTTTCTAAGATTGAAGAGACAGAAAGAACATTTGGTGTTGAGATTGTGTAATAATTCTTGTTTCACTTGTCTCTACTCTACTTTGTATCTGAGAATCGGCATGCTTCTCGTACCCTACAGAATAGGGTATTCAAAGCCTCACCTGGTTCTCCTCTGAAGCCCACCTCCCCAGGGACACCACAGGCACCGGGCTGGCCAATGCCCCTTTCCCCCTTAGGGCCAGCAGGACCAGGAAGCCCTGGAAAGCCTTTTTCATTTGAACCTGTAGATATTAATTCCCAACGACAAAGGATTAGATCTGATCTGTTAAATGTGGTCACATTGTTTTCTTGGTTCTGTCTGTCTAAACCGAGCAGAAAAGGCTGACAAATGATCAGCTGGGAAGGTCAAGATAGTCAGAACAAGCAGAAAGAGGATTTCAGTCACCTGGGGTTCCTGGTGGACCAATGGGCCCTTTCAGTCCATTCAACCCATCAAGCCCAAGAGGTCCAGGAAGTCCTGTAGTGGAGAGAGGATCACGCTGGACTCCAGATTCTCAAAATACATTTAATGCAGCGAGTACCTTCAGAAATACACAGAAAGGTGTGTGCCTTCCTCTGTCAAGTAAATGTGCCACAGGTGGACTACAATCATGTTCAAGACATGTCTGAACTCAGTTTGAAGTATCATAGCAAATGGGTTAAATATCTATGTAAATGGAAGATAAGTATTTTTTTTATAAATATCTTTATATTTGATGGGGTTACTTTCTGAAGGCAGGAAATCCCATTATGTAAAATCCAATGAATACAACTTCTCCCCAGGTGATGGGGTTACATTCCAATTAACCTATCATAAGGCGACGATATTGCAAGGCAAAAATGCATTTTACGGTACGCCTAACCTAGCCTACCTTAAACATGCTCAGAACACTTACCTAAGCCTACAGTTGGGGAGAATCATTAACAATGAATATCTCATGCAATTTATTGAATAATGTAATGAAAGTGAAAAACATTTACCCATTGTAAAGTCGAAATATTGTAACATGGACGTCATAAACTGGTAAGTGTAATTACTGAAATACACTTTATATTTGCACCACTGTTGGTAGATTATTTAACATCAGTATTACTTATTTGTGTTAAACAGGGTACTTACATCTCATGTTTTGGTTGTACTATAATGCATTAATAGTAGGGGGAAGGTCTCACAATGGAAGGATTAAGAGGTGATACAAAGAGCCGGTTCATGCACCTTTCTGGCCTTCAGGGCCAGGGGATCCAGGAAGGCCAGTGAAGCCCTGCAAGCCACTAACGCCTGAGAGGCCTGCCTGGCCTTGACTGCCAGAAGAGCCCGGAAGTCCTGTAAGTGACAACATCAGCACCCGGTCAGGTGTGACATCTTTGTCCCATGCTAAGCTATCTCCTATGTGACAGCACTCACCTCTTGAACCTGGTCTGCCTGGCTCCCCTGAAAGGCCTTTCTGGCCATTGAAACCAGGTCTGCCAGGAACACCTGCATCTCCTGGCATGCCTAGCATCCCATGGTCACCTAGGAGAAGTCATGGGATGGGCTGATTGCACAGGTGCAGAATGCACAAATAACTATGACAGCTACATACGCTAGATACTCTTTACTGAGTGAAGTCTGGGGCTCACCTGGGAATCCAGGGTCTCCGGTAAGACCTTGAAGACCAGGGACTCCAGGTATGGCAGGGGAATTACCCTGCTCACCTGGGAATCAGAGGGTACAGAGAACTGTTGCTACTAGACATTGGTACCAGGAAGACTAAGTACAGATTATAAACCTTCATATACTGAATAAATGGGCAATTCAATTCAGCTGAATTACCCAGAAGAGCCCAAATTAAAGCTCACCTTTCTGCCCATCCTGTCCAGGACTTCCTGTAAATCCAGGTGATCCAAGTGAACCATTTTCCCCCTGAATGACATCACACATTAGCCAACCAGGAATCCTAGACACATCATCTTATCGTGTGTGGGTATGCACGTGTGTATGGATTTTTTTGGTTTGTATATATGCGTTTGTCTTATTTGTAGATCTCTTCATGAACGTATATCTATCTGCAGAATGCATGTCCATCCAAGGCAGGGGTGGCAAACCTGATCCATGGAGGGCCGGTGTGGGTGCGGGTTTTTGGGGTGTCCTCTCAATCAGCCAATAACGGTGGGTCCCCAGGACTGGAGTTGAGAACCACTGCTTTATTATTGGCTGATTCAGAAGTCATCCCAAAAACCCGCAACCACAGAGGCTCTTCATGGATCAGGTTCACTACCCCTGGTCTAAGGTTTTCAGTAGATGTTTTTAGATGTCCATCCATCCATCTACCAACCTCATTGGGTAGTGGGGGGGCCATAAGCCCACCGCAGGCAGCATTTATATGCATGTCTTAGCATCTTACTAATGCATAATCTGTAGAACTGAGGGTGCTCACCTGTGACCCAGGCATGCCAGGGAAACCCATTATACCCGAGGAGCCCTTTGGACCAAGGAAACCAGGTTCTCCTGAGGGTCCTGGTAGACCAGGGAGACCTGGGGCACCCTTCACCATGCCGGAGAAGCCAGGCAGGCCGGGCTGACCAGGCTGACCCGCAACACCCTTGTCACCTGCAGGCAGTCAGTTGGTAACACAGGGATCACCTGACTGTGTTGTATTTGTGATTTACTCCCTGTTGCATATAGTCCTATTGCCGCTAATCATAAAATGTCCCAATGAATTATTTAACCAGAGCATAAGGTTTAGTGACAAGTGAATCCTCGTTCTGCTGGAGCATATGGCTGTCGTACCTCTTGGACCTGGAAAGCCAGAAAGCCCATTAGGTCCCCAATCTCCTTCATCCCCCTTTATCAGCATTGGCAAGATGGGTGCCGGCCCAGCAGGTCCACGGTTGCCCTGGATCCCTGAAACACACACAACAGTCTGGGATGCAGCAGGAGTCACACAGGTTTCTTTTAATTAGGTTTGCATCGCCTCCACTTTTTCAGGTGGTGGCGCTTTAGAGTGAGCTGTACCTCTCTGACCCTTTGTGCCAGTCTCTCCTTTCAATCCCTCCATTCCAGAGGAACCTGGCACTCCTTTAGCCCCTGGAAGCCCAGGACCCCCAGGAGATCCGGGTTTTCCGGGGAAACCCAACATTCCCAAAATACCTCTCTCACCTGCAGAGCACAGATACATGTAAAGGTATTTCTGCTTTATTAATGTTTACTTTGCACTATGTCGCTTTTACAAAAGACCTGTTTTCGCCAACTGAAAAAAATCTGAAGCAGATTTTTGCTTTTACGAAAAGGACAAAAGAAAAGTAGCGTTTGGCATTTGTTGATATCAGCAAGACAATGATAGATATACAGTGACGCATCACATAACGACATTTCAGTTGACGAAGAACCGCATACACGACGGTATTCGCATAAGATCATGATGGGGCGAAAAAAATGTTATCAGCTACCAATGTCATAGTCGTCATAACGTTATAGTGCAATATATTACTCACGTGTTTGTGGTGATGTTGGAGTAAACAAATCTACTGCTCTGCCAGTCACATAAAAGGATAACACGTACAATAATGTACAGTACATAATACTTCATTATGATATTAAACAACTATGTTACTGGTTTATGTATTTACTATACTGTACTTTTTATCGTTATTCAGGTTATACCATATATCCTGGGTGAGTAGTAGGCTATACCATCTAGGTTTGTATACCCAGTGATGAAAAGAGTCACCTACCAAAGCGTTTTTCAGAACACATCCCTGTCGTAAAGCCACGCATGACTGTATTAATTCTGGTATGTGAAATTATATTATTCATACATTATTTCTACTTTATATTGGCTGTGTATTTATCCTGCTTTTACTATATGTTAGTGTTACCTATTGTGTGCAATCTGGTATGATTTGGGGGGGTATTTTTTCAGTCTGGGAATGCTAAAATATTTCCCATATAAATTAATGGTGATTGTGTCTTTGCTTTATGCCATTACAAATGGTTTATAAGGACACCCTACTTTCAGATAGTGAGGGAAACCTATATATACATACTTAAAGGTGCACACATATAGAAGCACACAAAATTGCATACATCAGAAGAAATGCACAAGCAGAAATACATACTGCAGCAGATAGCGGCAAAAGTCTGTACTGTAATTATCCAGGGGAAATTCCCTTTACCCTTCAGTCCTGGTGCCCCAGGGATCCCATCACGCCCTACAACTCCTGGGGGGCCCTGGAACCCTTGAAATCCTGGGGATCCTGGGGCTCCTGGCGGTCCAGGCAGCCCCTTCACTCCAGGAGGTCCTGAGGTCCCTGGGTCACCTAATGAGCCTCGGGGCCCTGGAAATCCTGCAAGCAACAGAACAGCGTCACCACTGAGGTTCTGCTATGGCCACCTCAGTGGGGCCATCCTCGTATTGCTGAGGGGGAAGGAACACTGAGGCAAGTGCTGAGGAAGTTACTCACAAAAGTAATGCATTAAAAGAGGTGGGAAGTTCAGTTCCAGAAAGTAGCTGTTTGAAACAAAACCTTGCTCTGGATTTGTACTTTCTGGACCTGAACTTTCCACTTCTGTCTTTAAGGGATAACTTTTGTGTGTAACTTTCCCAACACTGACTGAGTCGTGGAAGGACATACTAACTAACATGAACAAAAAGCTTAAACTGCTACAGTACACAGCCAATCGCTTTGCTCCCCCTTTGCCAATAGCCTATAAAGCAGAACTACAGCGGTGGAGCATTCTCACCGTGTCACTAACACAGCAGGCTACAGCGTAACTCTGCAATCAGGAGCATCAAGTCTGTGGGCTGGGATGTGTTAAAGGGAAGCCACACAAGCACAGCAGGATTAGGAACATGCCCGCATGGGCGCCTAGGCTCATGTTAATAAAGATCCAGGACCCAGTCTCACCAGAGCCAGGGGAAGGGCAGCTAGGAATCAGACGGACCCCCACCTGTACAGTCTAACTACAGAGACCTGTTTCTGCTACCTGCCCCCATTGACCCTCTTCTTCCGGGCATACACTATGTTACACACTCTCAGACTCTACTGGGATCTCTCTGATTAAATGTGCAGCCCCCAAATGAGATTATTAAGCCACCAAACTGTTTCATAGTGGGACCCGTATAGCTATCAAATACCCAAATATGGATTATTCATCATTTTCCTGTGAAACAAATATGAAGGACAAGAAAGAGCATGTCGGCTGTCATGTCTGATGAACTCTGCTGGGGGTGGGCTTTGGAGTGTTAAAGCAGAGTGTCGCTCTATGGTTATTCCTATAGTCTGCGGGCCCTGAGTGGGCAGGGCTTCGTAGCAGACGGCAGTCTCACCTGGGCAGCCTTACTCAGCCCCAGAAATGAAGGGATGGGAGGGAGATGGTGGAAAACAACAACAAAAAAACATCCAGAAAAGAAGATTTAAACAAAAAATTATTAACCTGATCATTTGGGCAGTGACAGTACCTGCTAGCATATATGCTATACTGCTCATTATCCAGACAGTTGTCTCTGGACAGACTAGCAGTCTGTATCCTACTAATCGCAAGCTGAAATCCTTCTTCACAGTAATACACAAAGCATGAAAACATTGAAAGAACTGGACTCTGCTCAAACCATGAAGACCAATCATTATCCCCAAATTCCCATTAGGTCTGGCTGTAAAATTAGTGCTTTATTGGAGCCATACTGCCTCCCTTTGGTCGTGAATAGGAATACATGCTTTTTAAGTTTGTCTTCACTAGGCAGCACTCTGACCTGGAGCCCCAACAAGTCCCTTTCTTCCAGGAGGTCCTGGTGGTCCAAAGGCAGCACCTGGGGGCCCAGGCATACCCGGGATCCCCACTGTACCATCCACTCCACGCTCCCCTTTCATCCCAGGATTCCCTGTGTGCCCATCGAGACCTGTGATAGCAGAGAACAGGTTAGCAAGTGCAATAGAAGAGCTGGCCAAGCAGAGACATGGTCACATAGTCCTGGGGAGAACTTCCACATTCACTACAAACTAAATACTGAGGTTTTATGGGGCGGGTCGAAGAACTCACCAGGGGTCCCAGAGAGGCCTGGCTCCCCAGGTTTGCCCTTAGCGCCATCTATTCCAGGCAGGCCAGGTAAGCCTTGAGCCCCAATGGAATTCAGTACTTCGCCTGGCTGCCCCTTCATCCCAGGCAGCCCTGGAAGTCCGGGCCTTCCAGGAAGTCCTGGCCTGCTCTCCCCCGGAAGTCCAGGGGTCCCCGGATTCCCTCGTGGCCCTGGAAAGCCTGTTAATTCAGAGTGAGATGTTGGAGAAAGATAACATGTGACCTCATCAAGACCTCTCCACAGCAGATGTGCTCTCACCTTGTGGCCCAGGCAGTCCACCAAAGCCAGGCTCGCCTCTCTCACCCTTTACACCATCGAAACCAAATCGACCCACTTTTCCAGGAACACCAGACTGTCCTTCCAGTCCTGAGTCAAGAAGTAGACCATTGTTAACAGCATTAGCAATACATACACTGCCATTCTATTTGGGAACAGTTCCCCCCGCATGCAAACTCATCCATATGTAATCTCAGCTGTTGCTATATTGTAGTGGCCTATATGATATTGCTAATCATTAAGAAATCTAACTTTGAATTCAGATGAACTCAGTTGAAAACATATTTTGGAAAGTGACCTAACATGATTATGAGCTGATGAAACCCCTGAGAAATATGCCCACTAAAAAACCAGAGGGAACTTGAATGCTTCCTGAGTGAGAACATACAGACATGGAGCTTCCTTGTGAGTACAGTGTAGGGCTCTGAATGTTACCTGGGAGGCCTGGGAGGCCTGGCAAACCAGGCGGCCCTAGTTCTCCATCTTCAGCTGTGATTTGACAGGGTAGCGTGGTCCCTGTCGACAACAAGGAGGGGTTACCAGGGTAACACAAAACATATCAGTATGAGGAAAATATGTTTTACGGATGTTTGGGGCATTTTACAAAAACAACAGATTGTTACGTACATCGTTGTTTGTTAAAGTACCCAGCAGGACAGCTTAGATCACATGCAGCATGTGGACCAAAATAGGCACTGCCAGATTAGTACAGTGGAGAGTGAAACCATGGCAACACTACAACATCCCTCTCGCAGTATCAAGGTGTGTAAAATTTTCCAAGCAAAATTGGAAATAGCATTGACAGGCAGAATCTGACCACCCTCTGGGACAGAGCCCTCATTAACCTCCGCCTCACCATAGCAACAGTCACCTAATCAATCAACCTGTGCAGGGTGGTCAGAGAGACTGACAGATCACCAGGCAGGCAAGACTCCCTGTAAAGGCATTTTGTGCAGACATAGCCAAGGAAACAAAAGCAACGTTTAACCAAAAGAGCTTCCATCTCAAAAAGGGAGGGAGTACAGTACATGCACTCTATGTTGCTCCAGGTCAGGATGGATTCATTTTATTGAATAAAAAAAAAAAACAGGCCAGAAATATTTGCTGTGGCATTCCTGCTACCCATATACTGTACAAACACATCAACGCAAGGCCATGCACATTTTTTTTGCTGTGCAGTGCTTTATGACAGCACAAAGGAAACTGATTCAGGGATGTTTGATGAACTGCACCAATGGTCCATGCAGTTACCCTGTCGCAACAATCCGAATCATGTGATGAGGGTATCTTCAGACTGGGCACGGGAGAGAAAACTGGTGAGTACTGGCAGGAGACAGAGCAGGACCCCAGACCCTTCCCCTTATTTCCTGACTAATTGATTATCTCACACTAATGCGAAGCTGGATCTATGATTTTAACTTAATAATGACGTACATAATAATCCGAGTTAGACAGCAGCCGCAGTATTTTGGCGTCCTGTGTTCTATTTGTGTTTTTCTCATACTAGGAGTCCTAGGAGATTTCTTTCTCAAGGGAAGCACTACTGAGTATCAGAAGCATAATCCCCACAAATTATATTACGCAGTCTGAATCCCATATATCCTGTGTAGTGTTTTTCTGTTTGATTCTGTGAAGTGTTTATTATATAGTAAGTATACTCATTGTGACCAATTCACTACAACAAATTCCTCTGACATGTTGGGTCCCTGGTAAAATTCTGATTTTATAAAAAAAATTCTTATTATTCAAACATAAATTGCACTTTTCCATGCCATTCTTCAACAGATAACAGGTAAACCCAGCAGAGATTAAAAAAACAACATGTTGACTGGCTTACACTGCTTTAGCTGTTGTTAAAGGATGAATCAGTTAGATGAATGAGACAAACAGCTTGATTCATCAGATCTTTTGCATGTACCCAGCTGGTTAAAAGAACCTCACCTGGAGGACCAGGTAAACCAGGCTGTCCAAGAAGGCCGTCAGTGCCTGGATCTCCAGGAGGGCCGCGGAGGCCAGCATAACCTGGGTACCCAAACCCAGGTTCTCCCACTCGGCCTGGCTGGCCTTTCAGTCCAGGTGGGCCAGGGAAGCCGCGGTTTCCGGAGAGCCCAACAGTGCCCGTGTCACCCTGCAGAAAAAGAGGTTTTGATGAACATCTGACCATCAATACCCCAATATGTTTAAGGAAAGAAGGAAGGATCAAGCATTTGTAGACATAAGATGGAGGACAGTGACTCACAGGAGGTCCAGGCAGCCCAGGGAAGCCGGGGAGTCCATCTATTCCCGGCCGACCAATATCCCCCGGGGGGCCGTATGGACCCTGATCACCCATATTACCCTTCACACCTTTTAATCCTGCAGGGATGAATGTATCACCCTTGATTCCCTTTGGCCCAGGCAAGCCTGGCTCACCCTTGGTCCCCTGAGGAGACAAGATAGCCAGTCTCACACTGGATGACTGTGAAATTGTACAGTATTAATATGCAATCAACTGCTTGTCACTGACAATAAACCAGGGAGGAGGCACACCACACTTTTTTTATATCACTCACCCTGGGACCTGGAGCACCAGTGAAGCCCTGTGGCCCTTGGTCACCAACCTCGCCCTTGGGACCTTCTAATCCGAACATGCCAGGAGGGCCCTCTGTGCCCTCAGGACCCTGCAACCCAACCCCTTCATCCCCCAGGCACTGGCAGGCCCCATCGTCTCCTGGGAAATGCAGATGCGAATGGTTGAGGGAAGAAGATCATACAAAGATCGTATAGCTAACCACACTGACCTGACAGGACCGTACCATTCTACCATTACAAATGCCCAGCCACAATCAGAGAAATGACAGAATTCAGGCTCCTTCAGCCGCTTGGTAGGCAATTGTGACAAAGTCAACTTAATTTTCATTGACGTAGAAGGCTTGCTCCATTTTCTTCGACACTGGCACAGTGGGTACCTTTCCATCCTTTGATCCCAGGGGCCCCAGGAGGTCCCCTCTGTCCATTTGGTCCTGTTGGTCCACGTCTCTCAGAGAACTTGTCTGTATAAATTAAACAAGCCATATTTTATTTGCTGGCTCATGAATTTACAGACAAAAAACACATTATTAAAAAATATCCCTTCCACTGAAAACTTTTTACTGTCGCTTTTATTGTGTTTTGTTATTATTTAATTGGGTCATGACTTACTCACTAAGGAATAACGTGGGACTTGAAGCTAAACCAGTTTTACTTCTGCAAAGGATGCTTTGAGGATCTCAGTAAGTGAATATTATGAGTGCAGCAGTACCATTCTCTGAACTATACTCATCACCCGAAAATATATGCATCATCTGGGTATCTGTAGAAAGCTCCCTTAGGAATATAACAGACCCGGAAGCATGGATAGGCCAGATAGTGGGGATCTAACTTGTAGTCTTCATTTTTGTTAGTAGGAGTGACACAAAGCTCAAAGACTGCTTACTACACTTACTGGGTACCCCTTTAGGGCCAGGGGGTCCTGGGGCACCTGGGGGACCAGGAATTCCTGGCAGCCCTTCCAGGATGTCACTTGGTGGGCCAGGGTTCCCCTTCTCCCCCTTGAGTCCTGGAGGCCCTGGAAAACCACGAGCACCTGGAAACATCAGGGAGGAGATGAGGGATGGAGGAGAACAATCTCACTCATGTGGCTCGAGACCATGAAACAATAACAGTGTATTCACACTAGGCAATCATACTGTGCCCAAGCACGTTTGACCCCCAAGCACGTCTAGTTCCTTCGACTAGTGTGATGGCTCCATATCATGCCAGGGCACAGAACTCAGACGTGATGTCAATGATATGACTGGCACACACATGCACATGTGTATACATGAACTGGACCCAGAAGGAACAGATCGGGTAGGCTGTGCAGATCGGGTAGCGACAAACATTTAACAAAAATGGCGGCAAAGAGATCACTTTGGCAGAGGTGCAGTGTTAGCTAAAAATTAGAGTCAATAAGAGTATCCAGGAACAGCTGGATGCAACACACAAAAACTGTATATCTGATCAAATATGGGACAAACTTCTTATACATGGAGCATGATTAAATGAAAATTGCTACATTGCATACTTAATAAATCTGTCCTGCGTCATTGCACTCAAAATGACTCCAAATAAACAATAACATGAGAATGTTAATCATAAACTCCATTCTGCAGTGCGATAACACTTTTCTTCCTATGTTTTCCTCAACACAAAATGTCGCATGTTAATGATGAAAGCATGCTTGGGCCTAGAATGTTAAGGGTAGTGTGAGCACAGACCAGAGGGGGAGTAGGGAGGGGGGACAATTGTGCTTGGGCGTGGTACAAGGCAACCAGGCCAAGTGTGAGTACGCCCTAAGGACTGTCCTACCTGGAATATAGGATGAGACCCCTGGGGGTCCAGACTGCCCTGGGAAGCCCTCTGGCCCTTGATCTCCAGGTAGCCCAGGTAGCCCATCAGTGCCTGGCTCACCAGGGGGGCCTGCAGTGAGTTAGAGAGGCCATGTGCACACATTGCCAAGCTTTCCACTCATATCATACATTGAATGGCTTTCCTAAGGAAACATTCTGAATAAATTAGATTGCATATATAACAAATAATACATTTGTGAAATGAGGAAGTAACAGTTACCTTGCACGTACTGGCCTGGGCCATCACTGTAAATAGTAGGTCCTGGGGGTCCTATATCTCCTGGATAGCCCTAAAGACAGAAAAACATTGGTCATCCTCACCAATGACATGCATTTCCTATCCTTACTTGTACCTGAGTAAGCTGGTAGGCCCGATGCCCCGTTTGTTCTGGTTAGTTAACTTTAGATGCATGCAACATTGCCAATCCACAGTCACCTTGGGGCCAGGGAATCCAGGGCTGCCTGGGGCTCCGAGGCCACCAACAAAACCCTGCAGAGACAGAAGTACAGAAGTTAGATGAGACAGAGGAAGGCAAAGGGATAGCAGCCTTGGAATTCATTAAGGTGAACTTACTGGTCTGCCAGGAGGCCCATGAGGTCCATTCAGTCCTGGAACGCCCTGCAGGCCCAAACGCCAGTAAGCATTGTACACATTCCTGCTACACTTGCACTGCGACTGCACATGCAACCTGGATATCTACAGTGTGTGCCTCCCCCCCCCCATGGCACTGCACAGTGCCCTGGGAGGTAAAAAGGCAGCAACATACCCGTCCTCCAGGAAGGCCAATAATCCCCTTCTCGCCCACCTCGCCTGGGAACCCAAAAGTGGCCTGGGGACAACAGCAATTCCTTAGAACCTCATACACCTTCTTGGATGTTTGTACTCAGAATATAGTACTTATACAGAAATACTAAGACAGACAACAAGTTATAGAATGAATGGTTAACATGTTTAACAATTACTAGTCCTTCTGGTGCTGTGCAGGTAAGTGGAATGTTTGTTTTCTGCATTGCCATATGTCTTCATCACTGCAATGAAATATCTGATGGAATAAGTTACTTCCCCTTATGTTCTAGGTGTCATTCTGTTCTTTATAGAAATAAATCATAAATCCTATAGAACTGTAGCATTCAAAATGCCAGTTAAAACTTTTAGTCTTAAAGTTTTAAGATTTAAAGATAGCTTTAAATAGATAGATTTAAAGGTACCGCAGTTTAAATGGACTTCATATTCGTTCACTTACATTTTGCCTAAACTACCTTGAACCCGGCAAGATAAACCCTGATAAGCCAGTAACCTCGCTTCGTAGTACAGGACCCCATGACTGGTAGAGTTACAAAACCTGTTTAAGCACCAGTAATCTGGACCTAATGCGTCTTGTTAGTAATGGAACACTAAAAGGAGGACTTTCACAAAGGCAGAGGCTCTTACTGAAGGTCCAGGTAACCCTGGCTGACCTTGAATGCCCTTGAACCCATCATCACCCTGAAAGAGAAAATCAGTGAGGGAAGAGAACAGTGTGCAACATTCAATAGCCAGTTGGCAAAATATAATATGAACTGTCATCTTGAAAACACAATTATATGTGATTTCTTAATTTTAAAAAATGTATGCCGATTATTTTACCTGTAGACCACTGGGACACCTTCATTACAGTGCACATAACCCATCCAGTTTGCACATAAACCACACATAGACAGAAATTCAATTCTCTGTTATTTTACATAAGAGCTGTGAGTTTTGGAGGATTCCCCACTGATAAAATAAACCTGTATTTCTTCGTTAGGAGAGAATGGATCCTGTTTATACCTGTCTTCATATTTCACCTTACGAATAACGCCACAAAAAAATTGTGGAGTTTCCATCAAAGCATCAAATCTAATTAATAATTCTACAGTAAAATAATAGGTGTTAATTGAGACTATGGATAAAAGTAGTGATCCTGGAAATGCAGTGACCAAGCAGACAGGGGTACATGCCCGGCCAGCAGGGGGCTCCATCCAGTAACAGCCAGAACAGCTTGTGTGTGACATGTACCCTGGACCTTGGAACAGGCTCTCACAAACCTTAGATCCTTTGTCTCCTTTAGGAAAGCCCATAAACTCTACAACCGTATTGCTGAGTGGGCTGCCAGGGTCCCCAGGTGGGCCCACATCTCCCTGGACAGCAAGCAAAGAAAAAAAAGATTTTACATGGCACAGTGCAAGAGGCTCTTGGGTGGAGTGACGCTGTGTTCCCAGGGATAACCGTCAGCTGGGTGGAGGAGGCTGGTCTATGCCAGCATGAGGTGGCTGACCTAATCCTAAACTGCAACCCCCGAAAGCAGAACAAACCTTTCTACTGTGCTGTGTATGGTCATGCATAATGTATCGCCACCTTGTGGCTGGATCTAACATTACACCTCAAATCTATACAGGCCACACTATATCCCACACCAGAAACAGCTGATCTGTATATTTGTGGTTTTTATATGTATAACTAAGTATAAAATAAATGTAAATACTTCAAGAAAGATGGAGGCAAAACAGACCATATACAAAGACTCCATCAGAGTCTGATAAGTGCTCCCTTTTTTCCCGTATTCCCCCAGTCTGTCATCCCCAATTGCTCCGTGTCTGGGAACATGGCCACAGATAAAGATGGAGAAAGAGGAGGTCAACAGAAAATTACTTCATAACACTGCCCACTGCAGGAAACAGGGACAGAAAGGAACAGAATAGGAATGCTGGAAAAGTTGCAAAAAAAATAACACCACCCATCTCCAGGGTGCAAGAGTCTATAATACAATAGTGAGAGTGTTATCTTTAATTTTGACATTACAGTTAATTCCCTGCATTACTAGCCAGTTCATAAAACAGTGGCATTTCTCTGGGTACTATGATTCTTCAGGTAGGTAGGGATGCAAAACAACAACCAACACCACAATCTACAAGGTCACACCTCAAGTTTGTTTGTTCTGTTTGGCCTAAACAGCACACGAACACAAGAATAGGAGAATTATTTTTATTCATTATTATCATTCTTGGGAGGTAGAAAAGAACTACAAATGTCATGCTAAATCCTAACCACTCCCCTGACTTCTGAATTGAAGTCTGAGGAAAAAGAAAAGACAATAAACAAAAGCAGGTGATTTCAGTGGGAGTCAGAAATCAAAATGGCAATTCACAGATCAGTTTTCATCATATTCTTTCATTACTAGATTTAGACATAACAGTGCACTGCAAGAACTAAGTTATTCATTTGGATTGCAGTTGGCAGTGACATAAAAGACAGGACTCCAGTGTGAAAGACATCAGAATCAGAATCTCTATTTCCACGGCCCAGGGATATTTGTGTTGGTTGCTGGGTGTTTGTGATGCTCTTGGGACACGGAAATCCCAGCACCACAGTAGTGCATGAATCTGGGCATGAGCTCTAAGCTCTCCAGTAAATATAGCTTTACAGGAATGCACAGGCACTTGGCGAATAAACAACAAAATTAAACAATTCAGAGGTACTTTGCGTGTGAGTCAACAGTGTGGTGTGGTTTTGTGAATGAATGCGACAAATATTGTGTTGGCATGGTGAGAGAAGACACCTGAAGGGTGGGGGACAGGGCCAGTGTACAGGGGTCAGACATGCGTAAGACAGGAAATGGATAAGGGTGTGAATGCAGATTCCAAAAGAGCAAAGAAACAGCACAAAACGCAATGGTGTGTGACTCAGCAGTGAGGACTCTGAGGCCATAATTAGAAGGTTGCAGGTTTGAACATATGAAATTTACAAACGAGAGGAGGCCATTCGGCCCATCAATTTAGTTTGGAGAGAACTTAACTAAAAGCTCAGAGTTGTTAAAATCTTATCCAGCTCTGATTTAAAGGAACCCAGGGTTTTAGCTTGCGCTACATGAACAGGAAGATTATTCCATACTCTAATTACACGCTGTGTAAAGAAGTGTTTTCTCAAATTCAGTTTAAAATGTTTTCCCACTAATTTCTACCTATGGCCACGAGTTCTAGTCTTTAAACTAATATTGAAGTAGCCATTTGGCTGTTAGAATCTTATATACTTGGATCATATCCCCCCTTAATCTCTTTTGTGTGAAGCAGAACAGATTCAGCTCAGCTAACCTCTCCTCATAAGACATTCCTCTAAGACCAGGAATCATTCTTGTAGCCCTGCGTTGAACATTTTCCAAGGCAGCAATGTTCTTTTTAAGGTATGGTGACCAAACCTGCAGACAATATTCTGGGTGGAGAGGAAAGGTTAGTTGAGCTAAATCTGTTCAGCCTCAAGCAAAGGAGACTGAGGGGGACATGATCCAGGTCTATAAGCTTCTAACAGGTTTGGATGCTGTTCAACCAAATAGTTACTTCAGCATTAGTT
>JAABNX020000002.1:12715999-12752924 GCA_015163995.2 Mormyrus lacerda | reverse complement strand
TAAGTTCTCCCCAAGCGAGCTTGATGGGCCGAATGGCCTCCTCTCGTTTGTATATTTCTTATGTTCTTATGTTCTTACCAAGAAATTGTATAATGGCAGCATCACCTCCCTTATATTAAACTCCACACAGCTAGAGATGTAACCCAACATCCTATTGTCCTTTTTAATTGCTTCCCCAAACTGGCAAGAGTGGGACATGGAAGCATCAACATACACACCGAGGTCTTTCTCATAATCAGCTACCTATTTCAATGGAACCCATAAAATATCTGTACTTTATATTTCTGCTCCCTGCATGGATTACCTTACATTTGTCTATATTAAATTTCATCTGCCAGGTATCAGCCCAGTCGCTAATTAAATCAAGATCCTGTTGTAGCCTCTGTACTGCTAGTTCAGTATCTGCTATACCACCCACCTTGGTGTTGTCTGCAGATTTAACCAGTTTACTGTATCTATTGATGTCAATATCATTAATGTAAATTAGGAACAATAGTGGCCTTAAAATTGAACCCTGAGGTACCCCACTATGAATGCAGGCCACTGTGAGCCTCTAATAACTACCCGCTGCATCCTGTCTGTTAACCAGTTTGATTCCCAGGCTGTAAAAACTGATGCCACCATTGAGGCCTGAAGCAAGGCCCTTTCCCCCCAACTCAAAGGACGCTGCACGTCGGCTGACACTGTTATCCTGAATGTTTGTACATTCCTTGATCAACAAATTTCCAGGACTTCAAGGTAAATTTCCAAGAATCAATCCAAAGAAATACCTTTTGCTCAACCCATCCAGGGCTTGGCATTACTTTATACCTTTTGTGAAAGTGTTTATTATATTAAATGCGTTACTTCCAGTAAGCATTTGAATGACACTGATGAATCTCTCTCTCTCTCTCTCTCTCACACACACACACACACACACCTTTTTTGTTTATCGGATCAAGGGCTGGTTGATATTTCAACTTTATACATTCTATAACACGGATACACTTCAAGATAATATTTTATTTCATTCATTTGTGGCATTTATAATGCATATATCTCGCTTATGTTGCGTCGGGACAATTATAATGGCAGGTATAAATAATTTTTCTTTTCACAAAAACTTTTCCAACTTAATAATAATTTACAGATTGTTGCCCTTTACTTGTTCCAATTTAGACATATTATTCAGCATATCAAACAAAACAACCTTGTCATTGAAATTTTTTATAAATTATGAATATCAGTGGTTATGATTAATAGCCAAAATAATATCATACGTTAGTAATAACACAACACAATAAGCATGAAAAGCACCGAATAACTGAACTATTTGCACTTGAATAGAAAAGTATTAGCCTGTCCTAGGTATATCTTAATACTGAAAGACCTTTTTTAACACTTACTTTCATTAGTATGTTGCACGGTATAAAAATGCATGTCACCATCGTTTTTTAAACGCATTTTAATGCCAATATTCAGTAGGAAAGCGACACACAGAAGAGGAAAAATACATTGTCTAGAGGGGATGACTGTTATATCAAGACATATTTTCTCTCATTTTCTGCTGCAATGGCCTTCCATAACCTGCTCTGTTGCAGAAAGTATACAGTAATGAAGCTACTGATCGAGAGAGGTTTATACGGGGGCAAATGCTGATTTATTTATTTTTTTTAAAGACGTAGTTCTCAAAAATCCTATGACTTTTCCAAAACGTTCTGATATTTTTTTGTTTTCCATAACTTTTCCAGGTGTGGAAAATGTGATTTCTTAATTTCATGATTTTTCCAGGATTTTCATGACCATACAAACCCTGCATCATGTTAGCTCTCACCTGTCTCTGTGTTGTATGGAGAAGAAAAGAGAATTTCCTCAGTAGGATGAATAAAGTATCAATATATCGATATTCCATTCTGTCATAGGGGTGGGGTATAAGAAAGACATAAAACAGAAAAATGGTGGATGGTGCAGGGACTCAACCCAGTCCACCCAAGGAGGAGACGCTGTTTTACCAGGCCAGGTTGATGCCTGTTTGGGGAAACATCTTACCTTGTCTCCCTTTTCCCCTTTTAGGCCAAGTCCTGGGCTGCCCTGAATAGAACAGAGATCACAGATCAACTGAGATCTGATCAAGGACCAGGCCAGAGTTATCTCAGAATTGGCCTACAATTACTCATGAACCAGCAAAGAGTCAGCCGAAAACTAACTCAGAACCTTATTTTGGTGAAAAAAATTGGAAATGTATACGGGGGCAGCTAAAACTTCAATTTCCAACCAGAATTTGAGTTCTCCTTCTGAAGGACTTACTGCTGGGCCTGGCAAACCAGGTGGACCAAGCCGGCCCTGTAGGTGATAAGAACAGGAGTTGGAGAGCAAATGTGACAAACTTCCAATTCACTTGATAGGCATTAACATTTTATTCCCCTTATAGCTTCATCAAAATAAATAATGCAATGCAAATCATGTTTAAAACAATCAGGGTATGTAATGCAAAATCCAAGCATAAAGATGAGAGTCAGCACATTTTAAAAACAGTGGAGTCCCTTCTTATACATACAGGAAGGCCGTTGGGACCCCTATGTCCAATCATGCCAGGGAGCCCAATCTCACCACGTGGGCCCTGAAAGAAGTAAACAAGTCTCATTAAAGGCAAACAAGTCGCAATTCATGCATAGGAACTGTCATACACATGGCTGCACGCTGGCCTATTTTACGAATAACTGATTCTCAGTCACTTGAACTATCATCAGTAGATCATTTCTTATAATTGCACAGCTGGTTCCAGCTATACTTAGTTGAACAACAATTTTAGGCAAGTCGTTCCATTCAGGTAAAACACTTACAATCAGTCCATCCAATCCTGGCAGGCCTGGCTCCCCCTACAAAGTACCAGGAAAATAAGTACACATTGCACTACGGCAGATGTCAACCATATATTCAAGATCAGAGTTTCAAGCTGGTGCCTGAAGGAATGACAGCTGGGTCTGTAATGGCAACAAGCAGAGGTGGAAATTTCAGGTCCAGAAAGTAAAAATCAAGACCAAGGTTTTGTTTCAACCAACCAGTTGAGTACTCTGTAACTCTGCCTCTTTATGCTCAACCAGTTGGTTGAAACAAAATCTTGGTCTGGATTTTTACTTTCTGGATCTGTTTTAAGACAGTCGGTTTCTGGCCAACTATCATTTGGCCAATCCCTGCAATCACTTTTATAAACATTTGGAGCAAAGAGAAATATAAAACTACCTCTGGCAACAAGATGCTGTGGGTGAACCCGATCCATTTGGCTGGGAGTTTTGTGGTTTCACCAAGGTTATGTAAGTGTACTCCTGCCAGTTTAGGCTACCGCAAAGGGTACCATCTATACCTGCCAAGTCTTTGCTGACCAGTAATGGGTAGTATGTAAAAAATGTAAAATACATGCATGGAAGGAGGTATATATCATACATGTGAAAAGGACATGTTACCTTGAGCCCAATGTTGGGCCGTTCGGAGTACACAGGGTCTCCTTTCTGTCCTTTAGGCCCTTTTGGTCCCTAAAATGGGAAGCAGATGGTAAAAAATGTCACAACACTTATTAGCTAGTAAGCAAGGTTGTGTCTTGTCACACTGAAGCCAGAATGGGTACAGTAACTGACTCTCTCCAACAAACTTACCAGCTGTCCTAGAAGTCCTTCTGGGCCATCTGGGCCACTGAAACCTACATCACCCACAGAGCCATTGCAGCCGTCACGGCCTGGGGGTCCCCCGCCCCCCTCCAGGCCGGGATGACCCTGCCGTGGAGTAAATGTGTTATCACCACTAGAAGGAGGTCTACATTCATCTTATTTAACTTCCTTCCTAGGCAGAGTTGCAGGGTCCACAGGTGTGGGGGGAAAGGAATATATCTGATATGGGGGAAGACGTGAGAAGGGTGAAATTGTGAGAAATGTCGAGTGTGAATTCAAGGGGTAAGCCCAGGCTGACACTCACAGGAACGCCATCTATTCCTGGGAACCCTGGCACACCCATTGGTCCCTGTGAACACATGATCATGGAGACAAGTCGGTGCACACATGGATGAAAGATACTGCAGGAAATGGATGAACATCTGTAGAGAAACAGAACGCTGATAATACATGTTTTACCTTCCCTGTACAAACCATGAAATCACAAACTGCATATAAAGCATTTTATATATGCCTCCATCTACATATCTATTGTTAATATGTTGAGTTAGAAACATAGTAATCTGGAGGCACACTGACAAAATATCACTTCATTCCTGATTCCCAGTACAATCAGCAGCTTTAATTCAGAGTTACTAGTTCACCTGAATGCATGTCTTTGTGAGGAAACAAAGATAAGACCTAAAGATACTGAGAAATCTGAGAACTTACTTTGTCTCCGTTTGGGCCTGATGGACCTTTAATTCCTGGACGCCCCTTCTCACCTTTCGGCCCTGAGGGGCCCTGGTCTCCCACAGGGCCCTTAGACCCATTTGGCCCTATTAGGCCCAGGGGCCCTGGTTGGCCCTGCATGAAGCAAAAAACAGTTAAACGAAACAGGATAGGGTTTAATATACACTGTTATACTACTTGAAGATATACAAATAACATGTCCTGTGCAAACCCTTATCACCTGTGTCCGAGGGCAGTATTTGCTCACTTGTTGTTTTTTTTTTACGTAAATGTGATTACTCTAAAATTACTCTCTTTTCCAAATTAGTTCCAAATCAGCTGCACCCTCCCACACACACACTAAAACCACCTGTCACCTTATTACTGAGGGAGGAAGCAACAGCTCCTGTGTAAATGTCCACAGGCAACACTATTAATGAGTGATAATGAGGACAAATCCGTTTGATTTTTACATACAGCTGGTTCTGCTGATGGTTGGTCAAGTCCTCAAGATACTCAACCACCGATGATCTTTACAAGAGCACTGCGCTGACAGCTGGTTTGTGTCGACATTCATAACAGACCTGCATAAAACTTGCTCTCCACATGGGGGCCGTCGGAACTTCATTGACCAGTTTTGGCTGGTGCAGCTGAGGTGGATGCTGGGTATTGTGATGTAAACATGACCCAGGCCCCACTAGTACCAAAATGCATTATTCAAAAATTTTAACAGAGCCATGGGACACTTATGTATAAGATAAGATAAGATAAGATAAGATAAGATAAGATAAGATAAGATCCATCCATCCATTATCTTATCCAAGGTTGGGTCGCAAGGGCAGCAGTCTCAGCAGGGAAACCCAGACTTCCCTCTCCCGGCCACTTCCTCCAGCTCCTTTGGGGGAATCCCGAGGAGTTCCCAGGCCAGCCGAGAGACATAGTCCCTCCAGCGTGTCCTAGGTCTTCCCCGGAGCCTCCTCCCAGTGGGACATGCCTGGAACACCTCACCAGGGAGGCGTCCAGGAGGCATCCTAAGCAGATGCCCGAGCCACCTCATCTGGCTCCTCTCAATGCGGAGGAGCAGCGGCTTTACTCTGAATCTCTCCCGAATGAAAGAGCTCCTCACCCTATCTCTAAGGGAGAGCCCAGCCGCCCTGCGGAGAAAACTCATTTCGCCCGCTTGCACTCACCGTAAACACTGCCTTGTACACATTTGGACTGGCTAAAACGTGTTTAGTTCCCCGATAACATCAGTTAACCAGAAAAAATGCTTGTTTATGACTGGATGCCAATAAAAAAAATCTCCCCCCAAAATGCGTTTCACGTTACATATTTGTTCCCCAAAAAACAACAGCCTGAGGATACCGTATTCATGATAACTGGGAAATAGGCCTGTCTTTATCCATTCCTAATATCACCTTAATACGACAGACGAGCCAAACACAGACAGTCATCAGCGCCAAGCCGCTGCTTGCTTGCAAAAACACGACCGAACATCTGGAAAATGTCCAAGCAAGATCAACAAATACGAACCTATACGACATCTGGGCTAGCTGTTCAAGGATGCTCTTTTCCCCTGAAATCAGCCGTAATCTGAAACATAAACGCAGTTACATACCCTCTAAATTTTCCAGCTTCCTCCCAATCTACTGTAATTACTGGATTACCTACCAAGAACAGAATGTGCACCCCAACACATACCAGCGTAAGATAGTACAGGTCATTAAGATATACAGTCCAGAGTACACCAAAATGTTAGCAATGAAAGAAAAACAATCATTATTTTCATAATAACACCTGGACCTGGCACACAGTACTGTTGAGAATGTGGGAGATACACATCCCACTTACTATAATCAGAATTTAACAGTATCCTGGCTATCTGCTAAGCAGGATCACATCTCACTGTATAGGCAGGATTAGAGCGGTGGTCATTTTTTTACAGCTCAGTCGTGAACCTATATCAAGTATAGGTGTAAATTAACGCTATGATCAAGTGCACGGTGCACTCTGCAATTTATGCCTATCGCACACATCTGATTGTATGTGCTAATAACTTTTAAATTACACATCTGTGGTTTGGCTTCTTGGATTGGCTTAATGTTCACTAGTTTTGCACTAAGCAGTTGCAGATCGAAGAACAGCTTACAGTACATAGCTTAATTCTAGGATTGTGGCTAGGAAATCGGATCACGGATCACCATAGGAGCTTTCTGGATTTAAAATGCTTACATTTACAACTCCGGCTTACGACCCTTTCAGAATGTGCAGCAACCCAAATTTGGGTCACAGCCCACAGTTTGGGGATCGCTGGCTTATAGGACTTTGCCCTAATTTTCCAATAAATAGATCAAGTATTCCTTCACTGACAACAGATATCCAGCTAATTCACCCAAAGGTTTATTGACTTCAGTGCTGAGCCAGAGCTCACTCCATGGTGTATTTGATCCTGTGCAATAAAAATGGTAATGTCTCATAAACAAGCACACAGAGTATTATAAACTATAATGACCAAGAGTGGCATACAACTTATGGGGTTAAATCACAGGAGGACCGTACAAAACCACAAATGAGCGTCATGAACTGAATATCTCTGAAAAATATCCAAAACATGTGATGAAGTGGCTAAAAGCATAATTGAAAGTTAAAAATATAATATTGGTCATTTGCATTGGACATTTGCTAAGAAAAGCTTGTATCTTGCTATGGATACAGGTTATTTCCATGAGACTCAAAAGAATATAGACCTCCAATGGTACAATCAGCTGTAATAAAATCAATGGAGCATTTTCCTGAACACATCACTAATTATTCCTGATTATATGAGACAGTCACCTGTGGTGAGTGTCGTTCATTGTGACTATAGAGATTAACCACCAAAGACAAGAAATGTCACAATTCTCACTGATTGATACAGTGATTCACCCTGCAGCCCCAGCCATCCCAAGCCAAAAACAAGCATGCTTCCATTTAATAACCTCTGATATTTTCATATTTTTAAGTCTGGTGGAAAAAGGGTTTCCAGCCAGATTAATCTGTAGCAGACTGCATCGCTTATACAGCAAATCCCCTCCCTGACAAAGGGCACAAAAGAGACTATTGTGCGTTTTTAAAAGCCAACTAACCCTATAAGAACAGTTACTCAAAATTCATCTCACTTCCTGTTGGCATGGCCAAGAGAATCCATGAGCTGACAGATTCCCCAGCTCAGCCCGTCTTAGTTCATTAGGTACTCGGATTTAGAGGAACCCATTGTTCAAAGGTAGTGTAGCTCTGGGGATGGTTTTACCTGTCACACCGCATGACCAGTCTGCACTGTGATGGGAACACACAAGGGAACATTCAGATGGGTGGATGTGGATGAATAGTTGATTCAGACTTGATAGCTTAATTCCCCCAGCCCCCTAATACTGCAAACCCTGTCCAAAAACTCACAGACAAGCAGGGAGGAAAAGACAGAAAGCTAAACAAACTATGTCACTCTCAATCTGAGATGGCTCAGACATTTTGTGCATCATTGAACTAGTCGTAGAACGAAGGTGGGCAAAACTTATGTAACAGGGCAGCACTGGGTGCTGTTGCTTAAAACCTGTATCGTTGCTGCTACATCCAGCTGACAAAACAAATAAAATCAATGGATGCACTAAGGCTTTCAGATCTAATACTAAGCTATGTGAACCACAGTAGCATCTGTTAATGAGTAATGATTTAAAATCATTAAGAAATGTGAAAGGTACCAACTGGGGGCTACCATAACAAATATACCCAGGAAGGGGAGACACAGGGAGATCCAACAAAAAAAGAGCATAAAACCTTCAAGGAATTATCAAACTTCTCCCTTAACTTGCAATATATCTTCCTTGTCAACTTCCAAATGCAACAAATCCTTTGGTTTCAAATCAACAAGTATTCTGACATGTAATTCACCATAATGCCAAAAAGGATTCCATTTCAAAATGGCATGAATAGTGTCGTAACAAAATACTTCAGAACACATCTACCATTGCACGGTTTGGAACCATTGCTTCAGTCACACTATTTACAATCTTTCATCATAAGCACTTTGTCATTCATCAATCTTCAGTCATCAGTCCTGCATTCAGGCACAAAAGCCATGTGGAACAACCTCAGCAGACCTTGTATTTGTATTCGTATACTCTGGTTGATGTTAAACCCTTCCTGATGGAACTCTGCCACAAAGGATCCATCTCTGCAGTGTCCCTGTCCAGGTGGGCGGATAACATTATTCTAAAAGTAGCATAGATATTGCAGCGAAACGGTGCCAAGGAGATGGTGATACAGCTGAATGAGACCCACAACTGCAATGGGAAACTAGACTCCTTAAACCTTCTTATAATCCAGAATGACAAGTATCTATGGCTAATAAAAATGTCTAATTAAGACTGAATATTTGACAAACTATAGTGAAAGAAAATAATACTCTAAATGGCCATCGTTCCAGAATTATTTGGCAGTTAATGACTTCCATTATTTCAGTACTTGAAAAGTCCCATGCTCATTTTCTCAGCTTTCCATGTTCCAGATGGTGTGTGGGTTAGTCCAGCTGTGGTTAAGGGTTCGAGGTTGTTTAGTGGGCTGGTAAGCCGACTGACTAAGCATGGAATTCCACTCTGTGCCACCACCTCCCCAGCTGTCACCTAAAATCAACACTGTTCAGCAAGATTTTCACCTACTTAAATTAAGATGGACCAACTGGCAGACTCCTTGGCTTATCAAGCAAACAATCACATCATCGCAAAATGTTCTAGATCATACTTCCAACAAGACCCATGTGGTCACACATCTGGACTGCTGTCCATTTATACAGCTGGAACATTTTACATAAACAATCTGGTTTAACTGCCTCTTTTTTTTCTTTTCAATGCTAAAACAGCAGAGGCCCCTCCTGGTCTTGAACCTGCACCACCAGCTGGCACTGTAGCATAAAGTTCAAAATTCTGCCTAATTTGATAATACAAAACATGTACACTGCATACCATTATGAACACTGGCAATTAACCTATTTATTATTTTATAATACTTCAAATGCTGAAGTGATCAAGGTCCTGGGTGACCTACTGGACAGCTCAGACGATGAAGGTAATGTGGGCCTGAAACTGTATCTGATGGATCATTCACATGGTTTCTCATTACTCTGCTCAACACTTATCCAATCAGATCAAATGATTGCCCTGAGATAAAGATTAAAATGCATGCCACTATTTTGAGACTAACACCATACACTTACAACCATACAGTTATAACTCAATGACATTATGACCTAATTTGGGAGGAATCAAATCTCAGAGTTCTGGAAAGAGAACACAGAACAAAACTCAAGATCTCTCCCAGAGTTCCAGTGGAGCATGTGATATACGCTCATTTATATTGACAGGGGGCAGCATTGCATTCAAGTGTACGGTTGAGATCGCTCTGTTAGTCGCCACATGCGGTCCGCCGAAGATAAAAGGGAAAAGAATGACAAAAAGAATGAAAAAACGGGGAAAGGATGTTATTCAACTCCTGATATTGTCCATACCTTCATGGGCCCAGTGACAAGCAAAATAAGCTACTCTTAATGAATCCCCTTCTCACAAAGTTGGCCGACTAGACTAAAGGTTACACTTGTTATAAAAAGCAAGGGTTGCAGACCAAAGTTTTTTGTAAGCCTAGCAGCTACACCTGTGCTTCAGAACAACACAGCTGAATGAGAAACAGCACCGAGACGGACCAAAGCTGTTGCAGTTTCCCACAGTGTCCCTGATGCATGGAATGAAAACACACAAAGAAGGAACAAAACAGACAGACAAACAGGCAGTTTCAGGGAACCGAAGTTCTTTGAGAAGACTGGATGCTTTCCCTTTCTCTGAACCCGCTGACCTGAACTGAATTAATTCTACAATTCAGTACTCAACAAAATTAATACACAACCTCTCAGTCAAAACAAAACAATAAACAAGTTAAATGTAGCATAGATATTTCAGCAGAATAATGCCATGGAAAAGGTGATACAGCTGAAAGAGACCTACAACTGCAATGGGAAACTAGACTCCTTAAACCCCCCCCCATTCAAATCTGGCCCTCGATTCCAAATTCAGGCCTTGTTTTCAAGTCTCCCAAGGAAGTTAGCTTAATAATTTCTAGCTCTAATTGGCCAGAGGCTTCGCAACTGGCTCTCAGGTAAAGGAAAGCTGGAAAAACAGCTGTGCTCAACCTTTGAGGACCGTGATTTGAATAGCCCTGCCTTAAACCTTATAATCCAGAATGACAAGTATCTATGGCTAATAAAAATATCTAATTAAGACTGAATGTTTGACAAACTATAGTGAAGGAAAATAATACTCTAAATGGCTGTCATTCCAGATTTATCTGGCAGTTAATGACTTGACCCATTCTTTCTTAATTCATCGTAAAAAATTCGCTGATACTATCCATTCCATTATTTCAGTATTTGAAAGTTGAACCTAATATTCCAAGTGAACATTTTTAGGGTGAGGTAGATTTATCCATAGTGTCCAGATTTAACCACAATGTATAACTGAACTATCTTCATAGAGCAATCTGAATCAATATGTTCCTTACAGAATTAGAAGAGATCTATCCATCTATCCATTTTCTGAAACCGCTTATCCTATTCAGGGTCACAGGGGGTCTTAAATCCGCAGGATTGTCAAATGGGAATTTGGAGCGGAAAAAATGCAAATATTGGCCAGTCCCACTTTAAAATAGTCCCAGAGAAGGCGTTAAGTGAAAACGACAACTGAGAGGGGAGCACTAGAACATTAATCAGAGAGGACAAGGACAAAGAAAGTTCTCATACATAAAGGTGGCAATGACTCAATGAGGGTATGCTTATGTAAATAGATAACAAAGATCGTCTTCAAAGCAGTCATAGCAAGCAGAAATACACAAAAATACTGAGTTTACCATAAGGATGTGCAAGGTTTGACGTAGGTGTGAGATGTTCTCTTGATATAAGCACAATCCAGAGATAAACCACCTGCCATCTCCTACGCGCAGTTTCACTTCATTATCAATTAACTGCATGGCAAACAGAATATTCCTTTCGGGAATTCGTGCACCTTTGCGCCTCCAGTTCATTCTCTCAGAGACACCGGCAGCCTGGCAGGCAGCCCGTGGCACAGCCCCAGAGGGGGCCATCCCAGAGCTAAACACAGCCATGTTCCCCAACCTGCTGTGTGGTCCCCCGCTTTAAGAAATAAATGCCCTGTTGATTTTGCAGGGCCGAGCACAAACTATCTTGTCACTGTCTCAAACTTCCCCCTGACCCCCACAAACCCCTGGCCCACTGATGCAGCTGTGCTTTAAACCAGATGGTTTTAATATGGAACATGTTTACATTGTGCAGTTAAGATGAAGGATGATCGTCTTTTCTCCTTTAATCCTTCTAGTCTGTTTCTTCCACTGCCTGGTGTTTGCAAATGAGAATCTGGGATAACTCAGGCCATAAAGATATGAGGAGTGGTGAAAGGTTAGATTGAAGATGAAGCAGGACATCTGCTTTAGGAGGCACATTGGCAGGCTCTAACTCTCAATTAAAACTGCTATATGTGTGCTGAGTATCTACTGACTCCTCAAAAATGTCCTCATTAAACCATGACTCCATGTACTGGACTTGGCTTACAGTCTATTTGTGTGACAGCTCAGTGGCATCCACATACACAGGACTGGACAGTGCTGCACACAGCAGGGTAGATCATCGCCATAGAAACTGGGCTTTGTTGGTCACCACAAATGAAAATGCATGAAATCCAGGTCTTCAACCTGCAGGCCAACCATCCATCCATCTTGCAACGATGTATTCTGGGCGAGGTTGAAGAGGGTCAAAAGGTGCACCAGTTAGCGTAATTGAAAGTAAAAACCTGGATACTTTCCTTCTAAATCTTGCTCCTGTCAGCCTTGAGTTTTCTCTAATGTGGCCCCAAAAACAGTCTGAATGATACATCATTTCCAAACATCTCAAGACAAATCAGAAGAAGCCAAGCCAATAGCAAAGGGTGACAATTTCAGAGCGACCCAGGCTAATACGGCTTGCCCTCCTCATATCTACCCTCTATATCACAGCTTCACACCTGCAGAGAACAGAGCTACAGCCCAGAGCACTCAGAACAAGGGAAACCAAATGCAGGCAAATTACTACCCAGCAGTTAAGCCTGAACGCGAATGGAACAAGGTGTGTAATATGCGATCCAGCATGTGATTTATTGCAGGGTGGACTGTAAAGGGCACCTTCTAGGTAGAGACACCACCTCTAATTGTTGTTTTACTTGCAAGTCCAGGGTCATGAGACATAAATAATGACTGCTAGCATATCCTGCATCCTAACATCGGGACGACACACACGTTCATGTATGCTTGTACAGAAAGACATACATGAACAGAGCCTTGCATATCTGTGTGTTTATCTATCTATCTATCTATCTATCTATCTATCTATCTATATATCTATATATATATATATATATATGCTGCCAAACCTGCAATAAAATTACACACACAGGTGAAAATCCACTGAAAAGAAAAATTACAATATTCGCAGCTACTAGCATGGAGTCACTGGGGGGGAACAGCTACTGCATGTGCACTGAGAACATTATTGATACCAACACCAATACAACAGAGGCTTAACCCTTATTGATTATGACATGAACCAGAAGGGAAATTATTAACTGAAGTCTCAAAATTGATCAAACTAAACTAAACAATTGTTCTAAGGCAGAGAAAGCAACCGGCTAGAAGCAGAGCCAGCAATCTGGGGTGATGAAATGGAAAGTGAGTCAGAGGCCATGATGGTGTGTGAGGGACAGATCAGAGACCATGATTGGTGTGTGAGGGACAGAGCAGAGGCTGTGACTGGTGTGTGAGGGACAGATCAGAGACCTTGATTGGTGTGTGAGGGACAAATCAGGGGCTGTGATTGGTGTGTGAGGGACAAATCAGGGGCTATGATAAGGTGTGTCAGGGATAGATCAGAGACCTTGATTGGTGTGTGAGGGAGAAATCAGGGGCTGTGATTGGCGTGTGAGGGATAGATCAGAGGCTGTGATTGGCGTGTGAGGGACAAATCAGGGGCTGTGATTGGTGTGTGAGGGATAGCTCAGAGACCTTGATTGGTGTGTGAGGGACAAATCAGGGGCTGTGATTGGTGTGTGAGGGACAAATCAGGGGCTATGATAAGGTGTGTCAGGGATAGATCAGAGACCTTGATTGGTGTGTGAGGGAGAAATCAGGGGCTGTGATTGGCGTGTGAGGGATAGATCAGAGGCTGTGATTGGCGTGTGAGGGACAAATCAGGGGCTGTGATTGGCATGTGAGGGACAAATCAGGGGCTGTGATTTGTGTGCGACAGCTTGAATGCATGTTCAAATGTATAGAATTTTAGTCCACAAGTGACGTGGATCCTCCTGAGCTCACCTGGAATACTATAAACACTCGTGTCACTTCAGTTCAAGCAGGAGAGGAACAGGAATGATTGGATTGGCATAAAATGTTATATTAGAAGCAATTAATTTTTTTAGCCCTCAGTAGAAGAAGAAGTAGAAGGCAGGAGTGGAGGACAAGATCCGAGTATATATACAAAGACTCAGCGCTGTTTATCTTTAGATACAAATGTAAAACGGCAATATCCAAACAAACAAAACAGCATCATGTATAGATATGTCTACCAAAAGTCATCTTAACACTGTGCTCTACATCAGATGATTAGTATCATCAGCTTGTGGACAGTGCAGCAATCCAAGAAACAAAACTGAGGTCTGTATTTGGACGGTTTATGTTCTTTTCTTTTTTTTTATTAATGATCCTCCGTAAGTATAGCACTCTTTCAAATTATAAATATGGAAATAAACATTTATTTTTTAACAGACGCTTTTATCCAGAGCAACGCAGAACTGAGGAAGCAGGGTCACCAAGTCTGAAGAACAATAGGGGTTAAGGGCCTTGATCACAGGCTCAGTAAATAAATCCCTTTGACTGTCTAATTTCAGGAACAGTGTCCTAACCCGCTGAGCCACAGATTGACTGAATGGCCTGATTGAAGACCCTGGGATACAACGCCTTCAGACATCTGTGTCCGTAAGGTTGCATGGCTGCCACAGTGAGGTGTAAAACATGCACCTCCTTGACAGGAGCTCTACAGGAGAGTTATGAAACAGTATATGCTATGCAGACAAACGCAGTTATTTCTGTCTATTAGGCAAACCTCTCGCTCATAACAAGGGCTATGACCCTGTGTTCACAGCTGCAGTGATTAACCCCCAATCCTTATCTTCCTCGCTCCCTCCCCGTCTTCAACAAGTCATGTGCTCTGCAGGTTCCTTCAGGAGAAAGTAAAAAGATACTTATGAACACCACAGTGAGTCATTAGGCCCAGCCGGCACCGTCATGGGCCTCATATGCTTAGCACTGCGCCTTAGGAAAAATCCGGAAGTACAAGTATTCATGGCATTTCACAAAGCTGTCATTTTGTTGTCAGTTGAACAGTACCGGATCTGCACAGCACTTATCTGTTGCCTCGGAGCAAGGCTTGCCTATGAGCTCTGAAGAGGCCCAGCCAATAATTACGCAGCAGGGGTTGGACGGTTGGGCAGGCAGCTTCTGGTAGGTGCTTAGGTGTTAATAAGCGTGCTTGCTGGAGACCTATTGATTGGCTCACACCATGGCCTTGGGGAGGCCCCCCCCCATCCCAGTGGATAACACATCCGGATAAGCCCTGCCAAAATTTATGCCGTGGGGCAGCTGGCATGGACAGTAGACCTGCCAAAGGGAGTTCAGCTGCCCCTGCGAGATTGAAGGTCATGAGGTTTCTGCTGTCCAGCACGCACACAGTGGTCTGCTCAACTGCAGAATGTAAAACAGGGAGAGGCTATCCTGGATTTCCTTATACTATAGGTCTGCAAGCCCACTTGGGCCTGAGCTCACCAGCAGATTTGGGCTGAGCTCCGGCCAATTTTTTCCTGCATCAGCTAGTTTCGGTTCGAGCTTGGGCTTGTATTTGTTGTGCTAAGGCAGACACCATAACAGGTGCAAAGATAAAACATTGAAGTTCACGTTACTGAAGTGTGAGAGTATGCGGGTCTGTCATGGAAATAAAGGATAAAATTGTGAAAGGAGGACGTTTGAAACAATTATGGGAAATCTGACTTACGCATTGCCTGATTATCACATTTGTGTAAAAGTGTGTTACTTCTTACTTTTTTGTAAATATGTCTTACACAACATCAAAAATGGAAGTTGGCTACAGGTATAAGTTGGTTTTGGGCTGAGAAATACCATAAATATTTGGGCTTGGGTCAGTTGGGTCTGGGCTGGGCTCACGCTGACATTTCAGGTTCATGCAGGCCCATGCTCATACAAGTTGAAGAATGCAGGACTTTAAATGACTCGGCCATAGAGGTCCCACAGGCTGGTGGACCTCCCTTCCCAGACTTACCATGAAAGCACATAAGCACAGTTACTGTCCGTGATGAGAAAGCACTGATAACACTTGCACCTCCTACTGGTGGGAGAGTGAAGAGGAATGTTAGGGTCCTACCCTGCTGCCTTTTTCTGAGTAGCATGGGCAACTTCCACTGCAGTCCCGCCCTGAGCATGCCTCCTGGAACTTGGAACCCTGGAAGGGGGGGGGGGCATTGGAGGAGAACATCAGCAAAAGGGTAAATTCCCAGTACATGTACCCCGTGCATGTGTGCGGAGTAATGTCTAGAGGGCAGGATTGTCGCCCTACAGGAGTCACATGGTCGGGGACTGCATGCCTAAGTGCTGGGAGTCGTTACCTTTCCAAGCTCCTGTGCATTTGAGAATTAGCTGCCCTCATTTCCTTATGCCTCTTAGCAGAGATGACAGAAACAGGGGAAGAGGGGACCACACCAGAGTAAGAGTAGGAGTGGGATGCCACAATGATCAGGTGTGTAATGGCGGCCTTGCAGTTAGCCAGACTTAAAATGACATAAACTCCTGATTTAGCCCCATTTTCGTTTATGAAATTCTGAGTGTGTAACTGCTGCATGAGGCTTACAGCTTCCCAGGCTTACAGTGGGTGCAGCCCCCCTTGCTCAATCACTATCACTGACACAACTGTTACAATGCATTATGTAATAATGCCACATTATGTAATAACTCAACACTATGTAAGAGTGCTGTTACATAATGAACTGAAAATCTGTTACATTTTGTCGAGTTATTACATTTTGTAATAACCTGCCACATTTTGTAATAAACAGCTTGAAAGCAACATGGTATACATTTCCCTGTATTTTGTAATAATTTATTACATATTACAGCGGCTATTACAAAATGTGGGAGTTGCACATTTTCAATGATGAAAATGTAATACAGTGTGTAATGTAATTCTAGCCATTTCTTCATTGACACTTTGTCAAGTTATTACATAATGCATTAAGGGGAAAATCACATTGTAGCATATAAGACTTTCCAGTACAGTATGATGAGCGCTGCACTGGATCTGCTCTACCATCTCTGCAGGACATATACACCAGGAGATGCCAGAGCAGAGCAATTAGGATCGTCAAAGACTCGTCTCACCCCAGTAACTGTCTCTTCGTGCTGCTAAAATCTAGCAAATGCTTTAGGAGTATTACGGCAAAAACTGAGAGACTCAGGAGGAGCTTCTATCCTCATGCCGTAAGACTTCTCAATCAGGACATGACACCACTACCTCTCAAATATCATACGGCGGATACATAAACTAAACTGCATGGACAATCCACTCAAGGCAACTTCAATGCACATGCACTTTGCACAACAACAATCATCCCATGCGTCACCACTTGCCACTTTTTGTATATACTGTATATTTTGTTAATTTCATTCTTATTTGTTTGCACTTGCACTATATTTATATTATCTGCACTTTTTTACCCTGTTTTCTCTTCCTCTTTTTGCAGTCTTTGGATCGGTCAGGGTTCATTTCACTGCATGTTGTACTTGTTATAACTATGTACGTGACAAATAAAAAATCTTGAATTGAATTGATTTACTTTGTGTGTCAGGAAATTCAAGAAAAGGACTAACAAAAATGCCAGGAATGAGAACTAGGAAAATAATTAAGTGGAGTTCCAGTTATGCTACCAAAGAATAAGAATAAGTACTGAAAAAAACAGAAAAGAGTCAAACGGTGGAGCAGGGAAAGTGCACACTTCCTTTTAGTGCCTTCCCTATGCAATACATTTTAACCTATATGAATTGTGTTCTCTTGCTAATCCTATAGGGGGTGCTAGTGCGTGATAAAGAAAACTTGTTACAATTGATTATAAAAGATTTTCCTGGTGTCATCTTCTCTGTAAACAGTTTGATTACCTACTTTACCAATCAGATACAAGCCCAGCTGCCGGGTGTAACACTGTATAGAGATTCCCTGTTCTCTCAGTTTTTGCATTCATTTTTGTGTGTAATTCTAGCCATTTCTCATCCTTGTCAGACTCCGTTCTCAAAGCACTATCAGCTACAGACGGCTGATGCCCACGGGCCACAACTATCAGCTCAGCTATATCAACACTTTCATGAGAAACTTACTCAACAGAAGCAAACTGATCCAATTTAGTAATCCATTTGATGTCTGACCCTCCCAAATGAGCAGTCTGACAGCTGTTGACACTTTCTGTGCAATAAGGCTCACAAGCTGCACTCATCAGTGCCAGATCCAAACTGCGTTTAAGAAAGGCAGTGAGACCACCTGCCTGGTTATCAGAAACCACAGCAAATTGGAGGAGCCCACTGGACACAGATCAGGTTGAAGGCTGGAATTAGCAAATCACAGATGATGAGACCTGCTTGCAGGCGTGTAAATGCAGGCATGTTCAGGGATTGGATGTAGAATCCCACCTCCATACTGCGTATTTGGAGTTTACATGTTCTCAATGTGTCGTTCGTATCCTGTCTCTACCTGCAGTCTAGGTCATGTAGTTACGTGATATGGCATCTATGTGATTGTGTGAGTGTGCCCTGTGATGGACTGGTATGTCATCCATGGATGGATGGTTTGTTGAATAAATGAGAAGTAAATTAGGCTGAGGGGGGCCGGCCTTGTCAACCAGGTATTTTCCTCATGAAAGATGTTTTCAGAACATCTGTTACGCCATCATTGCCTTGAGATTCCTCATTAGAAACGGGGAAAAGTGTGCCTGTGAAATGAAAGAGAGGCGTAACAAAGCAAAATCATTCAGAGGAATATGGTGACACTCCAGTGGGCTTAAGGAGAGCTCATATGAACCTTCATTAGTGGAGAGTACAAGTACAGACTTGCGTGCGAGGCTCCTGTATTCAATCCATGTGAAAGGTCCAGGTATGCTGTCCTAACTGTACTCTGGGTCTCCACCACAATCCTCACATTGGTCTCCTTTCCTCCCCGCCCCTGCCCCTCATCAGCATGGCAGTGGACCTTGAAAACACCTTAGAATATGGTGCCTTCCATTTTCGGGTGTGGCTGCCGTGGCAGTAGTGCAAAAGAAGAGGAATTCCTCAGCTCCTCAGTGAATGCAAACAGAGTGGTGGGGGATTCGGCCTCAGACCCTCCCCTGCTTTTGTGAGTTGGAGAACGTCAGCCATGTACAACTTTTCATGTCCAGCTTCTGTGTAATTGTATGAAGACAATGCAGGGTATGGTCTCATTACACCCAGACAGTGTGAAGCACAGTCTCATTATACACACTGTGAGTGTCGTCTCAGTACAGACACTGTAAAAGGCATCGAAATTTGAGTGAGGGCATCTATAAATGAAACTTTAGGATGAGGACACTGCTCTAAATGCCCCAGAATGTAGCAACTGCATAGGTCTGCATGCATTCTCATTAAGTCCTCATTAAGGCACACTTGTCTTGACAATCATTAGACCATTAATATGACTTTATCAAATAAAAAGGTTCAGAAGCAGAATACATTTAAGTAGTTTAATTCAAAAGGGGAGCTGTGTAGAAGATCTCGGCCTGCTGCTTTCAGATCTGCCCTGTTTACCAGCATTATCATGTAACTGTCACATTGCATAACGCAGGTGGAAACACACACAGTTTTACGCTGATGACTTTTAAATACCTCATGACAGATAACCCTTTTCATTGGCTGGGCAAGGTTAACATTATCATGAGACAAGCTGCATCTTCTTTGGCTGCTTGCAATGTGCCCTTTACTTACTAATGCACATCGCTATGCACACACAAACACGCCAGGCCATGAGTCGAGAAGAAAACCTGCCAAAACACAGCAGAAGAGGCACGTACGTGTAGGATCATGGCCGTTTCGCAACAGACAAGTGGTCTCCATCACAGTTCCCTTAATGTTTATTAACCCTAAGGGAAAACCCCCCCCCACCCCATTCTCTCACTGTCTATAAACAATGATTCCTTTCAGAAGCCCCCAAGAAAGACCATGATCCAATGTAAATAGTTTGCCAAAGTCCCTCAACAAAAAGCATCAACAGCTTCTCCCTCTCATGGATAGACCAAAAGATGAACAGCAGAGTTACCTACACATCATTAGTTCCCAGAAGCCTTTGAGGGCATCCAAAAAAAAGAAAACAAGAAAAAAAAAATCCAAAGAAAAAGTTCCACCCTGTATTTTGAAGCTGCATGTGTATCTATATTTCTTAAAAAACTTGACAAGAAAGACAGGGCTCAGCTCTTAATTACAATTGGTTCTTACGATTCAATGCATAAAAGATGAAAAAGAAAGGTGAGATTCTTGTCCAGGCTACTGACACCCTGCGGGATCTTCTTCACCGGTTTTACTGACTCCCACCCCTGCCTCGGCCAGCGATAACAACCCTGGGAAAAGCATGCCACACTAATCATGCTGCAGGGGAAATGTTCAGGGGAGCGCATGCACACTAAAGACTGTTGTAACAGTCTGACCATCTGCAGCAGCCAGAACATTTCAAGCATAATGAGCCTTGGAGCAAAGGCAGGAGGATCACCCGTCACGTTAGCCAGAATAACCTTTACAGGTTTTACGATGGATCACCATCACCATCTCCAATGTCTGCCCAAGTAACAAGGTGTGCCAAGGTCTCTGAGTAATGGAAAACCCATGAAATCTCTGCTCCCCAAAGTATGGAAGTGGTCCAGCTGGACACCATGGGATCAAGGTGCTTCACATGGAAACATCCTATGTCCTACATTCTCTGTGATGGAAAGCCATTTCATTCAAGTTTATTATAACTGTGGGAAATAAACCATTTTTCTCCAAATATGCTTTCCCAATGTAGACATATTTTTACTTAGAGCTGAATTACTTCACAAACACATTACGTCACATGGTATTGGTACAGATATGTTATATAAGTGTACATTAGGTTATGTTTCAGCAAACCTCTAGGCCTGGATTCCATTTAGACTTTAATTTAATTTAATTTAATTTAATTTAATTTAATTTAATTTAATTTAATTTAATTTAATTTAATTTAACTCAACTCAACTCAACTCAACTAAGCTCAACTCAACTAAGTTCAACTCAGTTTTGTTTGTATAGCGCATTTTCACAACATTACATTGTCTCAAAGTGCTCTACGGTATCCCTGCCCAAAACCTCCAGCAAGCAAGCCAGAGGCAAGAAAAAACTCCCTAGAAGGAAGCAACTTTGGAAGGAACCAGACTCAAAGGATGAGCCCGGGGCAGACAGGTGATGGCACACAGGTGCTGGTGCTGGTTCTGATGGCAGGATGAACAGTGGACTTCTTCCTGGCTGATGTTCCTTGCACAAGCCATGGGCAAGTGTGCCCCAGGGGTAATGGTAACAAATCAAAGCTATGCTTCAGGTAATGTTTGCACGGTTGGAGTGGCACAGGTGGTCTCAGTGTTCCCAGACCAGGTGTGCCCATCCTCATTCACCTTTATGTCGGTGAAGAATGTGTGAGCTTCTCTCCTGAAAACTTGTACACTGTTTCAACAATCTCAGCTATTGGTATAATATGAAAGCCTTTTCTCAAAAGTTACAATGTGTTGCTATCAGGTTGAGATCCTGCCCTGTATATTTACACTTGACAGAAACGCTTGGCTTTACCTGATGCCTTGTCCACACGTCCAGGGGTAATTTCTTAAAATGGTGTTTTTCCTCCTCCGTTTTAAAAAAAATCCCCGTCCACACGAACATTGTTTTCTTAAATATTTCCGTCCACATGAAACCGCTAAAATGCGCAATCAAGAGCATGCCAAACCAACAGGTGGCATTATAACTCTTAACTGCACTGCCATGTTAGCTAATCAGAAGCCTAATTGCCAGTCCTGTTAAGCTGAAAACCGTGGCGCACATTCTGACACCTGTGTTGATCAATATAATACAAGAGTGACTCAACATTGATCTGTACAAAGAAGTCCTGTTAGCAATGTTAGCACAAGCACTATTTCGGCTAAATCCACCATTGCTCAAACTCGCCCAATGTATACGGCAAACAGCACACGCTCTGACGTTAAACAAAGTGAACAACGGCGCACAATGTGACGTTTCGAGCCAAAAACTCTGTTTTCCCTGTGTACATGTCGATGCTGAAAACGGATTTTTCTGAAAATCTTCACCCCTGGATGGAGTTTTGCAAAAGCTCCATTTTCAATGACCTAAGATGCTGTTTATGTGTGGACAAAAGCTCAAGACGTGTAGAAAAATGTACGTTTTAAAAAATACCTGTGTACGTGTGGACAAGGCATTTAGTATGTCCCTGTGTGTCTAAGACTTCATATTATTGAATCACTGAGGCTCAAAATATCTGTGACTCTGTGTATCCGTAAAGCCAGTACATGTTCAATATGGGAGAGGTCCAAGAAATTCCTCTTAGCTATATATATATTTTTTTTTGATGCATGTTCATTTAGATGAATATACGTATATAGGTATAGTGCGAATTATTACCCCTCTCACCCTCATTGTGATCTGTCTTGTGTGCTGTTGTGTTTTATGTTGCACATATGGTCATGGAGAATGATATTTCGTCTCACTGTGTACTTATTGTGTATTGTTGGGATGACAATAAAGCTCTACTTACTTAATTATGACCTATGTTCTCCCCACCTTTAATGACGGTTTGCAGAAGAAAGTCGATTGGCCCCTAGAGTGCCCCTCCCCTGTCACTCACCAATTCAAACATATAATTGGCTAATCATAAGGCTGGCCCCTCTGTATAAATTATGGCCCCTCCTATGGCCCCCACCTTAAAAATCCTCGAATCCCTCCTTTGGTGGATACACACAAATACGAGACCGGTCATAATTCTAAAAGAAATGTGTTATATTCCTAACCCTCGTTCCTATGTTCCTACACCCCCATGTTCCTATAGTTAATAGTGTGTTATGGTTATGGGATATGAGATATGTAACTTAATAGTGTGTGAAGTACCAGAAGTCAAACAGAAGCCTTCTCTGAAAGTGCCGAAGTGACTCAGTTTGTCGTTGTGACCTGTGTGCGTCTCCATATAAATGTGGCGGGAAATTACTTGCCCCCTGGCAATCCCCCCCCCCCACCACCACCTCTCTGTCACCGAAGCCACTCATGCATTCCTGGGAGGTCATATGGACCATCCCCACGGCAACTCCTTCAACCACATGTATCATTAACAGGATTACTCCCCCCACCCTCCCACTCTACCCCCCTCACACGGCCGCCCCCTCCCATGATTCACCCCTCAGCCACACCCCCTTCACAATAGGTAAAACCCTGAAAGCTGGGTGCAGGGGGGGAGGATTTCATTCAGACATAATTTCTGAGATACACTGCTGAGACATCTTGTGATATTAACTTTCATTTTTATCTTTGAGAATATCTATACAATGCCAGCCATGTTCTACCATTTTGCAAGAACATTCATTAAAACCCGGAGACTGGTTTAAATATTGTGTAACGTTACTTTTTTCCACTCAAAAGTTTTTAAAAATTGTGAAAAGGCCTACTAAACCAGTTCCCCCTTCCTCTGAAAAAAACAGAAAGGGGAGTATACAGCCTTGCAATACCACATCCATGACCTTTGAACTTTTGCGGGTGGGCATGCCCTGTACTACTCCACTCTTCCAGACCCAATAACTAAACTGACACCCAGGGAGTCAGGAGGGTTGGGGGATGGAAGGTTGTCCATGGATAAGTTGGTGGTACAACAGGAAGGGCTGTGTGGTGTTTGTGACGCTATTAAAACTGTAATTGGATCCTTCCAAGGATTCAGTGCAATATTACATTACAAAGCCCTCCCCCAAGCTTACACCATAGGGGGTTTAGGTAGAAAATGACTTCACCTCATCACACTTGGCTTCTATGCTAGGCCAAGCGTTGCCTAAATAGATGCAAATATATAAACAAATAAGATTAAATCACAATGAAAAAAAAACCTTATCTGTCCATTTCAGCATGGATTCCGTGCATTTTCAAACATGACATCAGCGTTCAGGCACAAATGCCCATAAACATCAGCAGCCGCCTCATCACTATAAACCTTCTGTAGAGAGTAACCTTAAAGCCCATGGCTTCTTCCAGGTAGGGAGACCATCTGAGTTGACAGAGACTTCCAGTTCTTTGGCAAGAGAGAGAGACTGTGCACCCATCTCCTGCCTCGATGTGTCCCTCCAGATCTGGTCATCTTATTGTTTATATACTTTATTTTTGCTTACAAACTGAGGCCAGGCAGCTGTCCAGCCAAGGAAATAAAGGCACCACATAATGGTCTACACTCAATGACCCCAACGGATCTTAGACAGCATAACAATCACAGCACCAGTCAGCTAAATGTGGAGGGGGAGATTAACTGAGTTGGGGAGCATTCATTTATTAGTTCTAAACTTGATAAATCTATGATAAACATGAGTGATTTCAAATATACCTTTCTCATTGTTTCTACTGAGCTACCTTTTCAGTATTACTAACAAAATCCACCTCCTATCTGCTTTCGAGAGCTAAGACAAATCACCATCGATCTTGCTGTAAACTACCAATGAGCCAAGTTAATAGTTTAGCCATCAGATTTTTAAACCCACATATGAATCTAAGGCATTGAACAAAAAATATTGATTGCATTCCTTATGTGACCCCTGTTAATATTATAAAGCGACTCTGGTAAAATGTAGAATTATGGTCATACTTTGCCAGTGGCACCAAGATGATTATTTAAGTCTCCTACCTCTCAAACCATCCGTATTAACAAATCACAAGATTACGTAACATTATTATCATACTCCAAAAGAAATGTGCCTGATGAGGAAACCAGCTCATTGCCATTCATTTATGCAGTGTAATTTGGGTTACTCTGGATACGATGTCAGTTCATGACTCTGCAGCGTTGACACAAGCAGACAGAGGTACCAACTCACCTCAGCCAATGGTTTGCTGGACTGCGGGATGATATATTGTGAAAAAATGAGAACTCAAAATTCACAAAGAACCAGAAACCACCCAGAACCCTAGAGGCATGAGACCACATTGCAAAAAAGCAAGCATATGCAAGAATGCAGAGGTTTAGAAACAGGTCAATCAAAGGTCTGTAATCTATAGAAACTCATGTTACACAATATGCAATACTGGACCTCTTAAACAGCACTTTCATCAGTCTTTCATCAATGTGGCAGTGGGACATTCCTTTTAAGAATGAAATTAACATTAACCATGACTCTGTCACACTCAGTGCACCCTGTCGGCTCAAACATGTCAAATGTTTGGTTAAACTTTTCAATATGCATTTTTGACATTTTTTCAATGGGAAGGTAAACACAGATGGACATATCCACACATACCCAAGGCACTCTGCAAACACATACATACTATGCACAGTTACAGGATTATTAGATATGTACAAGGCATTTCACCATTTCCTCTTTAATTATAACTTAGAGTTTTTCCACTATCCCTGGTAATGTAATCATAGGCATTCAAGCCAAAACAGCCATGCAAATTGACAAATTAACACAACTAAATACTAAACTCTGGTCCACAGATACTCCCTCCTTACAATCTGTTAAAACACGGTCATTACGTGAACACCCTGCCAATCCAGGGATCTTCTAATTACAAGCCCAGCACCCTAACCTGCAAAGCCATACACACTTCTCCAGTTGGCTAATCAGATGAAAGTGAGCAGGTAAATTTTAACCAATTAAATGAGCTGCAAATTGCTGGATAGCAACAGTCTGGAGAGCCATGTGAACAGAAAAAGCTACACAGCTAATGAGATTATCTTACACAGGCCCCTAAGGACAAACACACACAAACCCACATTCATGTACATACATATCTGCACACATACAGACAATAATACAGAGGGATTTATTTATGGAATGTAATGGAAATGGGACCCAGTAAGCTCCTGAGTCTACATTCCTAAAAGAAATTCTGCTCCATTTTGTCTTTCTGTCAGTATTGCTTTTGGGGAATGTGGGTTTTGATCTGACACGCTTCTACATGGCTCTTCCCGCCTCACTTTCAGACCTGGAGTCAAAATATAACCACATGGGCCCCAGATGATGGATTTCTGAACATGCTTCTTCATCTTTCTTCGGAAGCTGGAGCTAAGATACTCTAGGACTAGCCACCCCAAAATTAAGAGTTGGCCATTAGACCAAAACCGGCCTGTGGTATGTAAGGACAAAACAAACACAGTGAGAAAAAGATTTTAAATTTAAGAAATTCTCTTATCAGACCCCATCTATCACATTCTTCCTAACTTGGATAGTGCCTCTGATAAAGATTTTATGGACAAACAACTAAAGAATGTAACAAAAACATTATACTGATGAATAAATAAAGGAGTGTCCAGTTTGCTTATTCATATTTGTGGACAGTGTGCCGGTCTGGGATGTCCATAATGGTACGTTGGGTTTGAGAAAACCAGGCTCTTCATCCAGGAATGATGAACCTAACAGGGTCATAGTGGTGGACAGAAAAGTGTGGGACGTGTCTGTTTTTACCAGTAATGAGACAACATTTCACATTTTACAAGCTACTGTGTCCAGCTTACTGTCTTCCACTCAGGTACAAATTCTTCTACAGTGATGCTTCATGTTAGATACTGAACTGCTTTGAACACTTTTCTAAGGGGTTACCTTAAAGTCTCTTCATCTAAGTTTCATGAGTTTCAAGCTGATGTAGAGTGACTCGAGTGTAACGTGCTTCCATCTTTTTAAAGCCTCGATTTCGGTCCTTTGCCTGAATGTCCCCGTCTCAGTTTCCACGTTTCTCCCAGGTATCTTACTGTATTCAGACAGAAATATTGCTGCGGCTAAAGGCCTGTCAGTTTCAAGTCCCGAGTCACTGAGACTGAATGTGAGTCTGCCTAAAACACAAATGGAAGAAGTATATTTACCCAAAGCCTGTGTGACCAGCCCAGCTGCTGCAAAACTTCCGTCCTGAAAGCTTACTAATGTTCCAAAGAGCATCCAAATCCATGAAGAAACAGGACCACAGGGACACAGGTAGACAGGGTAAAGGGAGGTGTAGATATAAAGATACAGAGGGGTAGAGAGACACACAGATAAGGACACCAGAACACAGAGGAAGAGGTACATGGACAGAATTAATATAGAGAGAAATATCCTACATGGCAGCAGTAATATAGTTATACTGAGCAACATATATGTCGCAGACAGAAGGCTTATGCATCTTAGAACTCAAGGTTCCATGAAAGAACAACACTAAAGTCCTCTTGCTGGGAAATACACCTACCGGGTTGGCTTTCTAACAAATGTTGAAGATCTACAGTATCTGGAGCAAGAAACTCCAGCAGAAACTCATAAAGCTTTTGGTGCACCTTAATACAAGCCTTCATTTGTTCTTTATTTGCCAAAATTGCACATGATCACTAATAAAATGAAGCAGGGCAAGAGGTATAAAATCAGAGCATCTGCGGTGGAGCAACATTAAAAGATCAAGAGTGGGGCTCCTTGTTGTGGCAAGGAGACCCAGGGAATGTTCCCCTGGATGGTTTAGGTAGTGGTTCAGAGCATCTCACCACTCTACAGTGACACGTACTGTGGGGTTGATAGTTGAATGACGCAAAAGGCACTTTACTCCATTACATTACATACAGTAGATGTACAAAGTCTGCAGCCCGTAGGCTAGGGGTTTAAAGTTCCACAAACATAGTGACACATGGAGAACATGCAAACCCCACACACACAGTTCCTGAGGTATGAGGCAACAGTGCTGACCACTGTGCTGACGTGCCACCTCCAACTACATACTAAACTAAGACAAAATAACTCAAAATACAATGACTTTTCATGCTTGAATATCATGTTTTCTTTCTCCACAACTGTTTACCATGTACAGTCTGAGAGGCTTAAAGTAACAAAGCACAGCTTAGCCATGAAGGCAGAGGAATTCACCGCCTGTGATTCTGGTTTAGTGGGCACATACCTTCCCAGCACTGGCACGGAGCGACGGATGGCCGGCCGCATGAACCCAGACACGTCACGGACGGGGGGCGCCGCACCCTTTGGTAACACTGGGCAGTGGCACCTGATCAATCCTCACAGCAGCACAAAAACTACTCTGTCCAACATCATCTGCAAAGACACACAGTTCTGTCTGCTAGACACACAAATGCCTCCAACCGACATTCAGACAATCTCTGGCTGCACAGACATCACTATGCAGATGTCACCCATATCTCTTTAACCAACAATGGGCTCTTTTTCTCAGGCAACAAGCTGCTATCTTGTAAGAAATGTTTGAGACAGACTGCTGAGGTGCATCCTGCTAGATCTGATGGAGAAAGACAACATAAAGAAATTGTAGAAGAACCACCTTGAATGTCACATATAGTCTCCAATAGCACACTAGGAACAGCATGTCAGGTGTCCTGCCCTGATTGTCTGCTCCTTCCGTGTGCCACGCCCCCTCGTTAACCTCGTGTGGATTCCTCGTGCTCCTGTTGCTGTCATTAGTTCAATGTATTTTAGTCCACATTTAAGTTTGTTTCCCCATTCCGGTCATTGTAAAGCCCATGTTCCCCAATTTCCTGACTGCCTCTCCTCTCTCTCTGCTCATGTGGCATGACATCAGGGTCTCTCCCCTGTAATCCATGAACAATGTGGAGAACTTCGTTAAGTGATGAGAAAGATGGACTTACAACTACTTCAGAAGATGCTTTCTTCCAAAGTGACGTACAATTGTGAAAGCAGGGTCAGCCAGCCCCTGTAGCAATTAGATTTAAGAGCCTTGCTCAAGGGCCCGGCGATGAAATTACTCTGCCGATCAGAGGATTTGAATTGGTGACCTTGTGATCTCAGGCACATGACGCTAAACCCGCTGATCCACACGCAGAGCAGAAAGCTGAACAAATCTCACAAGGCCGTGTTAAGGAGGCGTGAGTGTGCAGTGAGTTCCAGTGAGTGGCTGGCAGCCCAGCAGCCACTTTTAGTGACCAAAATGCAACATGGCACCAGAGTGACAAGAAGTGGTGGGGGTGGGGCGGGGTGGAGTCACACACTGGTCAACATAACACAGGGGACTGAATGGGAAAAAAGGCCATCAGTAATGGAATTAGGGAACTCATTAATTTGGAAATGGAGTGAATTGGGCGTTTTCCAAATGACCATTTCATGACTTTTGCACAGCATTTGCTTGTAGACAAAACAAAGCCAACAGTTAATTTATGACTGGCTGGTTACGATGCACAGCTGTACCTGTTTGCACAGCACCCACTGCTGAGCACAGGAACATTTCACCTTTTTTGGGGGGGGCAGAAATGGTCCAGATATCTGCAGATGCAGAAAGCCACCCCCTCGGAGAGAACATTTCCACAGTAACCTAACCTCCTGCTCACAGCTCTTGACACGCATCAAAGAGGAGGATGCAAGGTTACTTGAACACTAGCCGTGTAGTACAATAACCGGAACATCTGTTTGCCCCATCGAATTATACATTTAAAACTTCTTTTGAGCAACACAACAGAAGAAGACAACTACATGAGCGCAAAGAATTTCACAAAGCATGTTTCTAGAGCAGATAAACTGAGCATGCTTCATCTGCATTGCCTAATATGTGGGGGAATAAAGCAACTGTCAGCTAACTCCCACTGATCAGGGAGTTAATCAAAGATAAAGCACCGTCCAACTACAAGTCCCTCAATGGTAGCTGGGTACCATAGCTGAGTGTCTCAGCAGAGCTGTCACATGAAGTCAATGCAGGCCATAGTTTCTCACGTGCCTGTTTACGTCCGTGAATGATAAGCTCACCAATGTCTGAGGACCTTCTGTTTTCTAATTCAAGCAAATTTATGCTCATGAAGGAACAATCCACAAAAGAATCAGGAAACCGTACATAAGATGACCGTGAGGTATATTTAAGTGTCCATGAATCAAATAACTGCACAGATTAAATTATGGAGTGACTGGATAATTAAAGACAACAAAATATTTTAAAGTGAGAACGATGCTCGTACATTTCCTGTCCGTGGTGGTTATCTAAATCATTCGAGTTACAGAAATCAAGCACTTTTTTTTTCTTACTCGAGTTAATGCCATAATATATAACAAATCCTCTGTTTGTATAATGCACTTAATGTACTGAATGCATTAAGGTTTATAGAGAAACTTATAAACATCCATCCAATTGTCTAAACATACCACATGTAAACCCACGATTTAAGTAGAGCAAAATTCTCAAAGCACAATTATATTAGAATTTATCACTGTATACTGCCATGAAAATCATTTTATCACTGCTTAAGAGGGACAGATGTATACAAGTGGGCTTTTAAACAGCAGTAACTGTGGGATACGGATTTTTTAGCTGCAGTCCAGCTTTTCCACCAATCATCTGCCAGAATAAGTGCCATCCACATTAAGCATGATGCGTTGTTACTGGCCGATCATTGAGCCTTATCAATACCTGCATTCTTTTTTCATTGCCATGCAGTTACTCTTTTCTGTTCTTTAGGTATGTTGTTTAGACCACCTTTGTGCATCATATGCTCCTGGGTGCAGAAGTGCTTGGCCCATGTGTGTCCTGCCCGTGGGTGGCCGAGGGCCACACCCAGAGGTGCTGGAATGCTGCCCCCCCCCCACACCCAATGGTGGCCCAAATGGAGTGCTCCGAGACTACTGCCTCAGGAGAGCACGTCACGGCAGAGTATCTTACACTTATCAGCTGCCAAGTCCTTTGGTATGTGATCTAGATGTTACTGCAAAGCCACCTAAAACATGTCAGAAAAGGCTGCTGTTGTTTTGATTCGAAGTATGTAGATGTGACCAGTGCAGGAGCAATGGAAATAATGCCCCAATATCTAATTTCAATGGTTGAGAGATGACTGGGCTGGAGAAACATGAAAAAGCTTCAGACAAATCTCTCCATATCACAGCATTCGTATTGACCAACGGCTTGCATTCAAAAGTTAAATAATAAAAAATGTATTTTTTTTTTGTTGCAATGCAGATCATTTTTCAGGAGATAATTAAGAACAGAAAACCCAGCTTATCTATTTTTACATACTCTACTACTAAAGAATTTGTTCTTAAGTCCCAGTGGTATTTACGCATCTGCTTTTGGCCGGTCGTAATAGAGTCATTAGCACTCTTTTTTCACTTGATTAGTGTATCTTCACACTCCCCCTTTAGTACCTTCCTAAAACAGCCTTTATTCACGCACACACTTGCTGCAGAGTGCACACATGCGACGGCATGCACTCAGTCAGAATGCTGGCAACATCGACACAGTGTTAGCATTAGCCTTTGTACTCACATGTGATTTATATCCAATATTATTAGCCTATTAAATATACTCACATGAAGTTTAAATCTGAGGCAATTAGCCATCTCACACTCACACCTACCCAGCTCACATCTCAATGACAGCCATGACACTACTGCTATCCGCATGACATTCTCATCTAGCAGGTTACTTGGGTGTTAGCCCGGTTCTGCCATCATCCTCCTCAGGTTCTTGAGACTATTTTAGGATATGAGCAGCTAAAATAACTGGGTCAAATTCACTCTGTTGACAAACTAGGCCCTGGTACAGTCTGGTTGGAACAATAGGCATCTGTTCAGCTCATTAGTAAAGAATTCTGAGCCTATTGCAGCAGACTTGCTGTGAGCTGAGTAAAGTATAGGAAGCAAGAGCACCGGGATCGTCCTATGTTGAAGAATAAAATGTCCTATTTTGAGCCAATATGAGATCCGATTTGTCCTGTATTTCGTGATTGACCCGGCCCCACACACACACACTCTGGCAAATTTCATCAGTGGGGGGACTGGCATCCTATATTTCTTCACATTGACAGCGGCAGCCCTCCCCAAATACTGACAAAAAGAGAAGGGAAGCAGGGCAGAGACAACGGCTGCAAGATGTCATGTGGACATGAAAACCGAGCTCCCACCATCACTTTGATGACAAAAGACATTAACAGCAACCAGTTGGCTCCAATATCTTACACTTTAGAGGCCAACTTCTATATCAAAACCTAAGCTCCCTCAATCAGTGTATTTTCAATACAGACTTAAAGATTAATGATAACCCTGGCTATGTCATCATATACTACATGGACAAAAGTATTGAGACACTTGGCCATTACACCTACATGACATCCCATTCAAAATCCATAGACATCAATACGGATTTGCAGTTATAACATCTGCCTCATTTGGAGTGATAACAGCTGCTGTTATTCTGGGAAGGCTTTTTAAATGATTTCGCAGTGTGTCTGTGGGAACTTTAGCCCATTCATCCAGAAGAGCATTTGTGAGGTCAGGTACTGATGTTGGATGTGAAGGCCTGACTTGAGCAAGGCAATCTGTGTTCTTGTTCATCCCAAAGGCATTCAGTGGGGTTGAGGTCAGGGTTTTGTGCAGGCCACTCAAGTTCTTCCACACCATGTCTATATGGACCTGGGTTTGTGCACTAGGGTACAGTCATGCTAGAACACAAAAGAGCCTTCCCTAAACTCCACAAAGTTGGAAACATAGAATTGTCCAATATTTTGACATGCTGAAGCATTAAGAGTTCCCTAAGGGGCCTAGCCCAACCCTTGCAAAACAACCCCATACCATTATCTCCACACCACCAAACTTTGTAGTTGGTACAATGCAGAATGGCAGGTAATGTTCTCCTGGCATCCGCCAAACCCAGACTCATCACTCCACAGATCTGGTTTCCTCTTCTCCAGAGTCCAGTGATGGCGTGCTTTACACCACTCCAACTGACGCATGGCATTGTGCTTGGTGAAGTGAGGCTTGTTTGCAGGTGCTTGCCTACGGAAGTCCATTCCATGAAGCTTCCGAAACAGTTTTTGTACGGAGTTTAATGCCAGAGGAAATGTGTAACTCTGCACAGGATATTTTAAATCCTCTCTCAAAGCTTAAAGCATCAACAGAGTGTTGAAGACTTTTATGCACTATGTTCCTCAGCACTCAGCAACCCCGCTCTGTTACCTTACATGGTCTGCCACTTCGTGGCTGGGTTTCTGTTGTTCCTAGACACTTCTGTTTTGCAATAATACCACTTACAGTCGACCACAGAATATCTAGCAGGGAAGAAATTTCACAAACTGACTTATTGCAACGGTGGCATCCAATGAAAGTAATATATTTGAATTCACTGAGCTCTTCACAAAGACCCATTTGTTTACAAACATTTGGAATCCTGATTGCATAGCTAGGTGCTTGATTTTATACACCTGCGGCAATGGGTCTGCATGCAACACCTGAATTCAATGATTAAGAGATGTGTCCCATTACTTTTGTCCATATAGCTTATATGTGCTCCCAGACACAGTTGTGTCCAACTTCACAGAGTATTGACTAATTGATTTAATTAAATACAGCTCATTGTGAAGGTACCTGACCAGGATTAATGAACCTTGCAGCCTTTAAAAGCCAGACCACCTTCTGGCTGGGCAGTAGGGGCTAAAGTGTAATGGATCATCCTGGAACTGCTGAATTCACCGTAATCTGTAGAGAAAATGTAACCCTATATCAGACATCCTAGATCAGCCAATGCCAGTGTACAGCAAGTGTCTTTTGTAGCGAGTGTAATCGGCAAGAAGCCAGAGAATCTAAACTACTGCCATTTCTGCAGCAACTCACAGCAAAATGCATTATCAGTCTCAGTCATGATAGAGGAAATGGGAAAAAAGAATGAGAAGTTATTCCAGCAAGGTAAACAACTGTTGGAGACATCAAAACATCAGCAGATGTGCTGTGAGCTTACATCTATTACACATGTGCAATGTAAACGGTCTCAGAATTAATTATTTTCTTATAAATAAATTCCATCATTGATGTCTTTAAGAGGATTGATTTCTTGGCTTCTCTTACTGTATTCCCCCTTAAGTGAAAGAAAGCTCTTAGCTAAGCTCATTAGTAAGATAAAGTGCACTAACACTGAAAGATTTTTGAACATGATTTAAAACTTTTTTTAACATAGGTCTACCTCATTAGGGACAGTGAGGGATATTTTGCATCCTCTCTCAGTTTAAACAGACTCTTTGCACAATCCTTTGCCTGAGGCAACCTATACCTGGCTGGAAAATTGCAAATCAAAATGATGATCGGTTGGTGCACTTTTCAAAGAAACATTCCCAGAAGGTGGAACCTGGAGCAGGAACAAGCTCCCTGACAAGTTTTACTACAAAGTTCTAGAATTTCCATTGTGGAAGAATGGGAAGAAGCACCATTCAAGGGCATAATGAGAGTGAAAAATGCAGGAGTATAGCAGCCCCCAGTGCCAGGAGTCAAAAAAACTGTTTGCAGGCATTTTATTTTTGAAATTCTGACCCAGGGATTTGTACAAAACACACACCGATGTGGTCACAAGCTACTCTTCAGCTACTGACATTTATAAGCTATTTACCATGGGTGTCGCCGCCATTAAATTTAAGGGGGACGTGTCCCCCTCACATTTCATAATTATTCGTATAGACCTCCCAAAATTTCAAATAAAATATCAGTTTTATCCCAGCATTCAAAATGCTTCTAATGCCCCTGCATCCTACAATAAAAATATTTTATACTCTGAGAAATATATCTTTCCAGCCACAATACAGCTGAAAGGAGCGTGGATGACAGATCAAAATAAATGAGCCTTGAGGTGCAGAGTCCAGCTTCCCGTGGGAGACCTACACAGATACTTGACCTACCTCTGACCCTAAACTGCAATCGTACAGCTTACTCCTTACCAGCTGTCAGACTTCATTTGGAGTATGTAGGTATGATCAGCACAGGAGCGACTGCCAACAGGATTTGTGTCTGCCCCAAATAAATTGTTAAATTGCACATAATTTGCTCAGCAGATATGTTTTGATCTTACTTAACAGTGATCTGATGCAGTTAAGCTGCAACTAAAAGCACCACCCCAACATATACAACACAGGCCTCTAGGCAATCCTATGTGCCCTATGCCAAATCTACGTCCCTAATCCCATCCAAGTTGAAAGGCACTAACCCAAATCTCTTTGACTTTCTACCTCTGCACTGCACTATACATTTTCTTGCCATTTCTTTCTTTCACTAGACAAATTATTGTTCTGGGAATTATTTGTGGAGTGTGCACGCCCTGTGGTGTGTTGGCGCCCGCCCAGGGTTAGTTCCTGCCTGCGCCCGTTGTTCATGGGATAGGCTCTGGGCCCCCCGCAATCCCAGTGGGGATTAAGTGGTTACGATAATGGATGGATGGAGTTATTTTTGAAATGCTGATGGATAACAAAAAAAATCCAATCTGGGGGCTCAATAAGGTTCTAGACATTAATCTTCTAACCATTCATCCTGGTCAGAATCCTGGTTAGAGGAGAACCTATTCCAGACAGAACAGGGCACCAGGCTGGGGGACACCCTTAGCAGAATGCCAGTGAGTAAAGTTCTATATTTGTTTACAAATCATTGTGCATTACACTTTACTTTGATAATCAACTGGATATTAAATCCAAATTCAAATAAAGCAGTTAGTCTAAAGGGACACTAACAGCCCCTGCTGGATCTGGATTACAAGCCGACTTCCTTTACCACAATACCACCCGCTGTGCACGACCAAGTCTGTGTCTATATACCAGGGACAAACTGACAATGACTTAAGGGAAAGGGGTTTCCCGTGATATATTTCTCATGTATAGCCTTCCAGCAGCTTGGGAGTCATCTTTCATCAGTAGTGATTCCGAGATAATGAAAAAAGACAATTTTGCCAATGGAAAAAAGAATTGCACAACAAGACTTATTAGTAACCTTAAGCATTTTGATTATACGTTGCCACTTTTATTACAGAAATTTGGTTAAAATAACCTGTATCTGGGCCTGAAAACCTTTAGGTCAAATGGCTGTACTTTGACAAACTTGGCTACCTGCTGGTAAGACAGTGACTATGGTACCATTATCATCACTGTTTCTTTAGCAATAAAAGGTGTAACTCTTGTAACAGGCACTTAAAGAAAAACAAATTATTTATTATGACTTTTATTTGGCTAGGATGGGGCAAGACGTTAGGTTATAATCAGTGCTATCTGATCCTGCATTTACTGTACTTTTATAACTCATTAATATATGTGGGCCATTTCATTCAAAGGTCTGTTATCAGAGTCAGTGCCTGTCTGGCCCTGTCCAATTTGTTTTGTCCCCGTTTGGCCAGCAGGTGTCGCTGATCATACTGTTCCCTCTGTCTTGTACCCCTAAGTCCCTAGTACAGTGGTGGCCAGTATTATCCAAAAAGGGCCGCTGTGTATGCGGGTTTTCGATGCAGCTCCTTAATTAGAGGACTGACTGGCTGAAGAATCCTCACACCTGGGTTTGAACAGCTGACCTACATGTTATCCCAAAAACCAGTACACACACTGGCCCTTTGCAGATAAGATTGGATAAGAATTCTCCCAGCACTCTGAGCTACCATGTAGCTCAATGGGTTAAATGAGTGGCTCAGAAATTACTACCCCTCCAGTCATGGGTTCAAGGCTTGTTTCATTTATTGTGTTTTATTTTATCCTTAGCTATTGGTATTGTTTATCTCTGTCTTTCCTTTATGTCCCGGTTTATAGTCTACCCTGCCCATGCCTTGTTGAATTATGTTCTGCTTGTTTTCCTAGCCTTTCCTAGTTTGCCCTTAATGTTTGTTAATATTTCCCAGTTTCTTGTGTGTATTAATTGTAACTTCCACATGTTTCTTCTTGTCCCATGTCTGTCCTGACTAGTTGACTTGCTTATGGTCCATGCCTGCCCCTTGTTAGTCTTGTTGTCTGTATGTATTTAAGTCCCTGCCCTCATCCTGTTCTTCAGTTAGTCATTAGGTTCAAGTTTAAAAGATGTGTGTGCTTAAACATGTCTAGAGGTTTGAGCTGTGTTGATGTTACTGCATATTTGTAGCTTTGGTTGCTCCCTAGTCCTGTTCTCAGTTTTTGCTGTTTCCTAGTATGTTTATTTAGTATGTTTAGTTTGTTTAGTTTTAAACCCCTCATGGTCCCTTTATTTTGTGCTTTATCCCTTTGTGTTCAGTGTTTGTTAATAAATCAATTTTTCTTAGAGCTGCTCCATGGATCGTCCCTCTTTTTATATCCCTTCACCATACCCACCGATACTTTATTTTTCTTTTGTATAAGAGCTCTGTAACACCTAAATTTCTCATTCGTGGGATAATAAAGGTTTATTCTATTCTATTCT
>JAABNX020000002.1:12692543-12715970 GCA_015163995.2 Mormyrus lacerda | reverse complement strand
TATTCTATTCTATTCTATTCTATTCTATTCTATTCTACACTAATACTAAGGTTGCTCTGAGGTTATTTGTTTGCCAATATGAGTCTAAATGTCAGATCCATAATGTTGGAATGAATTGCCCAAGAATATATTCGTATGGCAAATGTAAGAACTACATTTACAAATTGCTGATGATGTCATAATCTGTGACAACTAACATATCTGAATGAGAAACTAACCAAAAGTTATATCATAACTTTGTATTCGAGTTGTGATAAATATTCCATGTAACTGAAACTTTCAATTCACCGACTGGGTGAATAAAATTATTCATAATGTAGCTTTTAAACAGTAATGTACACAGACTTTGAGGGACAGGTGCTCAAACGAGGGGCGTGGTAAACCGGTACATTTTGCCAGCCAGGTAGGTCCTCTTGGTAAATTTTCATGATTGGGATTCCCCTAGGGAGATTCACAAGTGATTGTCATTTATCTAAAGAGGGGACTAGAGGGATCAAAAGGGGGCACTTTCAATCATTCAGACAAAAAGGACTGGTTCTAAGTCCAGCATGCCTGATTTTGATCCAATTCTTCATCTTAACACCAGTGTGTGCCTCCAGTCCCTGGTAACCAAAGCCAAACCTTGATTTTCAAATTGTCAAATTTTCAAATCAGCACCCTGCCCTTGGTCAATAAATCCCATCATGCAGTCACCAACCCCCAGCCTTCAACCCTGAGTGCCCAGCTACTTCAGCTCCCAAATGGCCACAGCTGACAATCAAGCTCTGTCTACGTTGCTTCTCATTTCCACAAGCATCCATGTCACTCTGTCGCTTTGGCCTCTGCGTATGACATTGATCCATCTATGCTTTGCCGCAATGCATGATATTGCTTTTCCGTTGAAAGTTACACAGTTTTCAGTTCACTTGGCAAAACAACAAGAAGAGATATTTTTTTAAAAAAAGGTCACCCAGAAGTTCACAGGAACAAAGCTATGGTCAAGCTAAGCCCAGGGGGTCCCCATTATGGTAATGTGCTCATGCAGCACTAATAACCATGACCAAGTTAACCATGAGGTGGCCCCTTTCTCATTGGGTGAAAGTTTCTCTGCCGGTAGTATAAAGGTAAAGAAAGCAAGCACACTAAAAAATGGTGCAAGGTGATTGTTAGTAACACGTAAAATAATGGTGTTTCTCAACATATAACTTTACGTTTGTTAAACAGTCCCATATTAGTTAATAACTTAACTTTAGAAGTTGGTCAAAATTAAAAATAAAGAATACTCTGTCAACTAAGTAATATATATGTATTTGGAATAAATACACCGTTAACATCTGAAAAATGCTAAGTTACTGCAACTTCTGGACGTTTCATCTGCTCAGAAGCTTTGTGCGTTTTTCTGCTGCACACTGCACCATACTTTTGATACAGTACTTAAGGTACTTTACCTTTTCCATTAATTTATAATTTCCGTACAGAATTTAAAGTAAGAAAAATCCTGATCTTAATCTGATTAGCGATGTAAGAATTGTTTTAGTATCGCACGTCGTCCAGCCCGATGACACTGTACGTAGCACCAGCGAAATGCGCTGAGCGTGCTGGGACATTGAATATAGCCTTCTCTTTGACAATGTTAACATTTGTTGCATTTCCCAAATGTCGTGTGTGTATGCTCTTATCTTACTGTACGTGAACCCTATCCGATCCTCGCATGTCTTTGGCGTTGTATAAATTACCTACCGTGCATCTACTTCACCGTCCATCGTCAGACCTCCCCATGCTTGTAGTGGGTTTGGGGTTTATGTAGTCTGAATGTTAGTGCTTTTACGACTTCAGTAGAAAGACTTTTCCTGATAGCCAGCTGGGTTTACTAGATATTTGGCTGCCGTGTCTATTTTTATGAGGATAAAAGGCGATACTTCTAGGTATTCTGTCAGAAATACGTTACCTAATGTGGTGAAGGGTCGTATGAGGGAAATAAAATAAAGCTGGAAAAACAGCAACCTTGAATGAAGATGTTATATCCATTCAGAAGTTGTAGTTTTAACTTAATTAGATTTGTTGAAGTAATGGCAAATCGTTTTAGCTTTACCTTAATATTTCAGTTAGTCTAACTTTAAAATACTCATTTAGTTTAGTCAACAACTGAAATGGAAAAAATCCTTTTTAAAAAGCATGCAAATTGATATTTTTTATGCTGAGTCAACGATTTTTTTAAAGTGTACAACCAGGAAAACCAGCTAAGTAACCGGCTCCCTTTTAGTTTAGGAAAATATCTATCTCTCGGGGTAATGTATTTTAGGTTTCATGGGTAAATACACCTGTATGTAGTCATCATAGGTTCGGGTTTCAAAGCGCTTCAAATATCTAGCAGCGCAACATTTGTATTTACGTTAATCGCCTGAGAACTTGGATGTGTGTTCACCAAACGTGACACAATGTATTGTTGAAAAATAACCCAGATTTAGCCACAAGCAGCCTTAGATGCCGGTAATTTTCGCTATACATAGCCAGATGCGGCACAAACAGCCTGTTCGCGACAGGAAACTGGGATACTTTCCTTTTCATACTAACACGTACGGCAAGTTTTACTTCTGCTTTGTTGAATCTTAGCAATATCCACCTGCCTAAAGTATCCATCACATGCGAGTCGTTTGATTTAATTTGTATAATCATTATCCGTTTGCCGTGCCCCACGGTCACTTACACTCAAATTACACTCCGTGCCTAGTCGCCTCTATGTATTAGTAAGTATGGCGATACACGGGAAAACTTGGAAGGAGTTCTTCAAACAAGAATCCAAGTGTGCGGTTTCTTACTGTGCTTTTGTTCTCTTGGATTCTTGCTAAGGATCGCTCTGGAACCATGCTGTAATGTTAAACTACATTGTCAAGAAAGGGGACTTGAAATCCTGATACTAGGAGCAACTGCACCTGCAGAAGCTACAGTTCATGTTCGGAAACACCACAAAGTAGCTTTTAAAACACATTAAAATACATTGGATAATAGGTTACAAGGTTTGCGCAACCCAGTGGTTATTATTAATGTGCTAATATTTGATTTTAATTACTTTGAGGTCACAGGACACGGATACACCACTGATTAATTACGGGGAAGCAGTGGTTATGAAATATAGGTTTATGCGTCTAACACATAAGCTCTCACGGCAAAAAAAAAAGTTCTATGTAAGTTCAAGAAAGCTTTAAATTGATACGGTTAGGCGTTTCATCATTCACACGCTCAGCTTAAAATTTAGTTAGTTATTATGAAGGCTTCTGCAATTATTTCACCTAAGTGTGTATTTACTCGTTTAGGCCTAATGCTTAAACTTCTTAAAATAAAACCTGAAATGCTTCAGATATTCGTCTATAAGGTGCATGTCAATGTCGTCGCTTCCAAATAAATACATTTTCCACTCATTTTTACCACACCCACCGACTCACATTCATACACTGCAGCATCAACAACAGAGCGCGCTTTCAGTCTTTAGATGCTGACTCCGCGTCCTTAGCAGACACATGCGTTTCCAACCGCCGCAGTTCAGCCCCGTCCATCTCCTTTGCACTTGCTATAAATACGGCCCTACGACGTATCTTGCGGCTGAGCCATTAAGCATGACACCATTCAAGTGATAAATACAGTGTTAGTTATTTTTATCAGAGATAGCACTGATACAGCTTTTAAAACATTTTCGATCAAGATATCTTGAAAAGATACATGCATTTGCAGCTAAAACTTTACAGCACTTACCCCGTGCGTGGACGCAGCTGTCAAAAACACAGCAAAGAGACAAATCCTGAAAGAACGAAATAAAGTCTTCTTTAATATATGCCTGATTTATCGATTTAGGTATGGTATATGTTTATGTGTATTAATATGAGTATATGATTCATAAAGTGTCCAATCCGCGTGTGAGGTATTGCCTTAATTCATTTAGTAAAGGGAAGTAAAATCAAAACATTTGTTTACAAACAAACATACCAGATCCTCATGCTTGCCGGATGTTGGGAATCACACAGATAAAGCAGCTGGGTACCGCTTCAGAAGGACCTAAACGCAGTAAACTTGAAGATACTCATTGAAGAACCAACTAAGAGGTTCACATGCGCTTCGGAAAAGACTCCGAACCGCCGAAAAGAAAAAGGCAAGCAAACATGAGACTTGATTATTTAGTATTTGCGTTAACGGATCACATGTTCTTTCCCATGCAGCTGTTAAAGTCAGGAAGGTAATTCACATTCATCTGTCTAAATGGCGAAAAGTTACCTCAGAATACTTCAGCAGGAACACTCTCCCCTGGCCAACTTTGATTCCAGCGACCGTAACAATCGTTGTCGCATTAGTGGACAAGAAGGGGAGGGACCTTGAGGTGTCACTCACGCCAAATCCATTTGACATTTTTATCTCTTTTCATGTGTATATTAAGGTTTAGATTGTAGCACACAGACGCACGATATTATATTGCATTTTTGTTACTTTAAATACGTATATTACAGTAAATCGTGCGGAGGGCACCTGTAATGCTCCTTCGGGCACTTCAGGCAGTAGATAGCAGCTAAGTTTACCTACAACCAGTTTCAACTGTGAACAGCATTCGGTTCATTTCTTAAATTTAGCAAGCAGCTCACGTGTTCTCCAGAAGCATTTTTAATTCATTTGACCGTCACAACGTGTTTGATTTTGCAAAAATGTCGGGATGCTTCATTGAAAACAATATCCACTTCCCAGTGCCTGGCCCAGAACAAAATCACCAAGGGAATATCAGAAATTACTGAGTAGGTATGATCCCTGTAACCATGTCGTAGTCCTGAACTGACTGATTTCCTTCTGAGGGGGCACATTATTAATTTATAATAAATTATCTTTGCCGACCCCATCTTGTTCTTCATGACACACATATTGTGAGAGCAAGCTTGGCAGCCACAGGGTTGAGGGTTAAGGGTCACGCTCCCGTGCCCACAAACATAGCCATTCTGCCAAGATCCGGGCTCAAACCAGCAACCTTCTGACCACAGGGACAGAGGCTTAACCCACTGAACCACACACTGTGCTATGCACTTTATAGGAACCCTTGTAAACCCGGGTCTGTCCACTCTACGAAACCATATTTTGTGCCAAATAACAACAGCAATAAGATAATGAGTGAACTGCGTATTGTAAATTCTTGTGCCATTCCATTTTGTATAATGTTTTCGTTAATTTAATATAAACATTAAATGAGATGCCTCGCGACCCCTGCACTAGGGAACAGATTAGTAGTTGGACGCATGGATGGATCAAATGACATATCCGATATCATCTACTGTGGGACCATTAAATCCTTTCTTCATTCAGAAACTGAAAACAACTGACAACGTATAAATATTTTAAGACTCCCAGAACAACATAAAGATTCAGATAGTACGCAATGCACAAAGTTGTATAAAATGTGTATACAATGTTTCGTGTTTCTTCTTTCTAGTTCATAAAAATACATTCTGAAAGTGCATGGAAGCACATGGCAAAAAATACACATGAATTATATCTGGCGGATTCAAATTTTAGGGCAACCAGTAAAATCAATAATCTAGAATAAAATTATTCCTAATTAAGAAATTGAAAATTGTCTTTTACAATTCACGTGTCAGTTATAAATATCTGTAGAATTTAATCAATAAAAAAGTCTAAGAGAAAGTGTCATCAGGCACTATAACACCTTGCCGCGCATTGGTCTGTAGCATAAAAGTAGATCCGGTTAGCAGGTTAAGGGAAGAGAGAAAAAGTTGGTTAAGGTTGCAGTAGCGAACGGTCCCAGTATTGAATGGTTCGGAGTCTTTTTAAAGAATCAATATGTTACTTTTTAACAGCCTGTTTTATATTTAAGACAAGAGGGGAATATGACAGATCGCATATGCGTTTTAGTAGTATGAGTCGATGTTAAGTAAGACGATTATTTAGAGAAATGAAGAATAAAAAGAGTCTGGATAATCTCGCCGCGAGTCTGGTATTCATAATCCTATGCCTCGAAGTTCGGAATTTAGAGTCAGCGGTGAGTACTGATACACTTATCTGTCGGTGCATTTATATGAATTAAAGTAATATGCAAAGATACCCGATGCACTTTGCAGATCGTGATCATACCCGCAAGCGTCTCCTTGGCTAAAGTTTATAAATAGTGTGCTTGCTTTATAACGTACAAGTGTTGTTGTTCCTTGGTCCTGTTAATAAATATCCATTTAACAATGATTTTATGGAAAACCGAAATTCCTTAACATCATGCATTGATGTGATTTAGGTGCCAAAAAAATGGATTGTCTTCATTTATTCTTTATCGCTTTGGTAATTGCGGCAGCGGCTGCAGACATTATAGGTGAAGATAACTAGGCTTCGCTCTGAGCGCACATCACATTTTTCAAAGGTCGGTCATGCCCGGAGACTTGTAGGAACACGCCGACTGTTCTTTTCAGCTTTTTTCCATCCGCGAACGGCACTTGGTGAGATTCAGTGAAATTTTCTTTGGGGATGCCAATAATATTTTCAGTATTTCGGAGAGATTTATCAGACAGCTGTAGGACAGTCACCGAAATTTCCACAAGACGTAGGCTGCATTTCAGCTGTATTGCGATATAGTAAAGGAGTTAGCAGCTTTGCTTTGGGGGCAGCTCTGCGAGGACGTCGAAGATGGTTTCTTATTGTGATGCTACACTGTTGAGCCGAGATGAAGGGCAACAGATTGTTTGTAACACATATGACATGGTGAATATATAGCCATAGAGAGATCATAACAGAAATTAATGCCCTCTCAAGCAGAATTGGACCATTATAATATATACTGTATAATAAACAAATATGATCAAATTACCATTATTTTGCTGACTTATTATTTAATCAGATTAATTAATTCAAACTTTCAATGATTTGTTATACATTGTGATTAAATTGTATGTGTCCCTACATGAATGTTTGTATACAACAGTTGATAACAATAATATCTTTCCTATTTTTTATCTCATGAGTATCTAATACTCCAGAAATACACCTCGCATTTTGTTGTACTACCCATTAACCTGGGAATCTGTGATTTTATATCTCACACAGTATAGATTGTCCATATTTGCATTGCCAAGGAAATCTCATGAGGTGCTTTCTCAATATTTTATAATGACCAAACATACAGAGAAAAAAGAAAAATTCAAAGGCATTGACATAGGACATAAAACATTTTTTTTTTTTAAAAAAAACGAATGAATTTAGAGCCATGAGCACAAAGGAACTCAGAGCCTTGGGCCAACCAGGGGTACACCTGCTTCCAGGAACAGTGGGTAAAAATTCAAATCAACGTGGAGACCCAGAACTCTGTTAAGACCTCAGACAGGGGCTTAAGGGCCAAATACGTTAATATCGCCTTCAATAAATTTGCACCATAAATATAAACGAAACGAAAATATGAAACTTTTCAGGAGGATGCCAAGATAAATTGCATGAGATGTGCCAACAATAGCCACATAATGGCTTTATGTTATATGCGCATTAATTAGCCTGATGTACCCTTTAATTGCAGCAACAAAATAATTCCTTGTTTTGTCTTTCCAGCAGTATTTTTCTTTTTCCTGTCTCCATGCGAAATTCTCCAACAAAATCTGTGTCTTCATGGTACTCTTGCCTACTGAGTGCATGGAACATGTATCTTGAAGCAATTTCCATCCGTGGATTAAATATGAATTACTTTGAGCAGAGGGTATAGATATATCACAGAGGATATCTATGTGAAATATATCTTAGTGATAGGATATGGATAGAATGTAATTTGCAGTAAGGACTTGTCTTGTTATCCAGCATGGCGAATGAGTATCATAAGATATTTCCTTGGCATTTGCCTGAGGTCTGTGTGAAAGCAACTATTCCAGCTATCTAAGTACATTTTTAACGCTTGCTGGTGAACTGTCCAATTTACTCTCGATTTGTTACTCTTTATCTAGTTGTTTTAATGCTTCGACTAAAGCAATCCCAGTTAGGGGGGCTGGCTTTTTCCCTGGTGATGTTTGCCTCGAGACACTGCATGGCAGTTTCTCATGTAACGCCCTTTGCTACCACATGTTTGAGGGCCCCCCGGGTGACTTTGTGAATGATCCCATCGTGGCACGAAATAGGTTCAGGCATTCACAGAGCCTTAATTTTCCCAGCACAGCTCCAACTACCTTCAGCCATTTCAAGTTGATCACTCAGCAGATGTGTTTTTATATCAGATTCGTTGGACCTGGTTGAACAGTGAGTCCTTGTAGCACCACTAGCCTTCACAGATAAATAATTCAAAATTACGATCTTCTTTTCTCTGAAGTTGTAACATCAACATGAATCCCCATCATTGCAAAAAGTTGCTATATCACTCAGCCTCTGTCACTACCGAGTTGTTCAGTGCTTACGGGTCGTTTATTACTGCACTAGTTCTCCAGCAACTCAGCCCCTATTAATATAATGAAGCAATTTTTAAACTGTCTAAAAGGAGCCACCATTCATTCCCAACACAGCGTCATTCTGCGATTATACCAGTAGTATTTTTAAGCACGATGGTGTTCCTGAGTACTAGCAAAGGCAAGAGTGGGAAACAAAGCTGGAATTACACCCAATTTCGAATAGGTGACAAGAAAGACATTCCAGCTTTGTGTGACACTGGTGCCAAATATCAAAGAACAGTGACAAAGAATTGAATTTATGAAGAGGTACTTTCAGGCCACTGCTTTAATGCTGCAAAGTCTAGAGTGAAGAACAGTATTACTCCTGGCTGGTTATTTTTAAGGGGCTTTACATTAAAATTAGGAATTTCTTAGTATTCATTCAGGAAGTATTTCTTAAATACCTGTTTCAGAAATGGAGCAGGATGGGATTGGTGATTTCCTTATCATAGTGACTTTTATGAACTATCCAGTGGTGTGCGTCTCATTGGGTTAGAACACTGTGCCTGTGATTGGAAGGTTGTCAGTTCAAATCCCAGATTCAGCAAGTGATTTCATCATTGGGCCCTTATCCCCCACTTGCTCTGCTGAGTGCCTAATCTTGTTTTCTCAAAAAAAAAAATGCATGTTGCTTTGTATAAAACATCCGCTAAGTAAATGTATTGTAATACAACTAGCTTCTTCAGCCAGGAGATGTCTCCTCTTGCCCTTGATTGCTGTTTCTACAGTTTAACACTCCTCAAAACTCCTGCTTGCACAACTTCCCACTATTCACTTTGTGAATGAAGCCAACACTGTCTTTGGACTGATGGCAAATGCTTGTGACCCTGTCTTGTCATTCAGAATCATATCCTTGATCATGGTGGAATAATTCTCTATACTTGTAGTGAATTCGTATTAAAGACAGAGCCGTGCACTTCACAATCACCGCTACCTTATTTAATTTTTCACATTTCTCTACCAGATCGGTAACATAAATCTCCTTTATTATAAAATTAGTACCATCTATTTGCTGATAAAAATCTTGAGTTTTCCAGCTGAGGGAATTTGGCAGAGTAATGCATGGCCTAGGGGCTTCATTTGACCTGCTGGTGCACCTCGTTGAGGCCATTGCTCTCCGAGTGCTGCAGGGCTTTCATGCAAAGCATGAAGATTTAACAGGGTGACCCAAGTTACATCCAGTCTCCTTCCGACAAAGATACACTGCTCACAAAATCCAGGCTGTCACTGTGATCATCTGATTCTGTAGCCATAACACTCATTGACATAAGAGATATCCAGCCCTGCTTAGCAGACGACACTGTCTCGCCTGAGGCAAGAGAAGGTCGGGTCCTTGAGAACACGCAAATTCCAACCTTATCTCACCTGCTGGAAGACCCGCAAAACCTTTCATAAGCACCCAGGCAGCCGAGATCTTTGAAAACAACTGCAAAGCATTGCGACTTTCCTCTATTAAAATATACATTTTTTGTTGGTTGCATTTTCTTTCAAATGAGTTGCAGCTGAGACATTTTTCCTCTTTTAAAAATGAAACTGGTCTTTGAGCATGTTTGCCAGACTGTAGTCACACTAGCATGGAGCGGGGCACCTGCATGTATCCTAAGACGTCAGCCAAGAAGTCCACAGGACGGGATGTCCTATCAGCATCCTGTTTTTTCAACCCTCACAGCAGGTGAAACCATGCAGGTCCCGCGTCTGCATTGTGCCTCTGTATAAAACCGATCAGAACGAGGCATCATCAGACGTTTTTTTTTCCTCTACCCTGCCCTGCTTAAATGTAAACTTTGTTGGCCTTTGGAAAAGCACCTCGCCGGATGGTGGGGCGTACACGTGCAGGCGTGGTTGCTGCCTCTCCTCTGAGTTGCACCAAAATCAGAATAAAGGGTAAATGCAAAATAGCAGACTTTGTGGGCACACAGAAGACCAACGGGCCAGTTAGCATGTTTTAGTGTCTATCTGGCCAAGCTAACGAGTGTCTCCACACAGAGCTGACGCTTCAGTGCAACTTAAGGGGTATAAACAAGAGGAAGGTATCCTTTCAGAGAGCCTCTCTATTTGGTTTACTGATTGTCCCATCTGGGCTTCCACTCCGCTTTCTCTTCTGGATAAAAGGAAACTTCAAATCTTTGCAAGTACAGCCAATCCAGTCCTACTTTTGTTTGTCTGTAAGTTCCCCAAATCACCTACACTATTAACTTTGTGCAGTGAATAGCTTTAAAGTCAACACAGCGTCCGTAAATTTCACTGTAAAGAGAATGACGTAGAAAAATGTTCCCTCAGGCAAATGGGTTGGGATGTCTGTGTGTGAGCTATGATTACATTCATTCACGAGACACTTAACCTTAAAAGTCTCAGCATGGCTTTTACTCTTATTCCCTTGCATGTCCCTGGTCTGCCAATGCAGATTGGTTTTGTTCTGTCTGAGCCCAGCTGGTGACTATGGGTGAACAAAGCAAGTTACTCGTAGTGGGGGGGGGAAGAACCAAGCCATGTGTCTCAGCTGAGTTCGTCCGTATCAAATCATCGCATTCTGCTGGAATGTGTCTACTAGTGCCATGGGGGATGGGAGGAGGGGTAGGAGTGGCGGGGGTGGGGGGGGGGGTGTTTCCTCTCAAAGACAGAAAATAAAATCCAAGGTACCAGACTGCAGTCATCAGGGGTCTTGTCACAGAAACAATAAGCAAGCAGCTACCCAAGATTCCTGGCTAAAGCTTCACCAATCAGTATTAGCCTCTGAGCATCCAATAGAGCGTGCTATTTAAGTGGAAGTTCACCAGAAAATGACTCAGGTCGCCCTGTTCTGATCATCACTGAGTAGACAAAAATTCTGGCTGTAGAACAGATGGTAGTCCAGGAGCAAGGGCCGGGCATGTCTGTTCAAATGCCTCTCACCTGAGCATGTGTGCCTTCTCCATTCGAGGCACGTGGGGAGCCTTAACATAATACTTGCACTCTGGCCAACTGCTGCTCACGTCACGTTGAAGTGCCGAGTTATTAATCCCTCGAAATTGTGACGGAACCTTTTGCAGTTTCTGGGGGTTCCTTGCCTGTTTGACCCCCCCTCTTGTGTACACAGCTAGTTTGCGTGCAGTACTCATCGCAGAAACAGCGGTTTCATTGTTTTGGTTTTTGAAGAAACAGTTGTGTCTGGCGCGCCCACATTTGCATGTCTGCGGTGGCCGTAATCTGACATTTCGCATGGGCCAGGCCACGTGCTGCGGAGAACAGAAAGCAAAGAACTGTGAGTTTTGGTCAGCTGCTACTGCCGGCTTGTTACTGGTGATTTAGGTGTCCCAAATCAAGGAGGAGGTATCAAATATTTCTAATGTGGTATTTGATTAATTTGTCTCCATATTGGTCATCTTCTACAACTGTGTTGTGACTGAAAGGTGGCAAAATGTTCAGAATAAAATTTAGAGAACTTTGATTTGGGAATAGAATGTATAGAAAGGGCGCTGTCCACTTCTTTACTCTCTAATCCCACAGTGTGTCTCGTTCACCAGCCATGGTCAGCAATCACAGCTGCTGAGCTTGCGGATCATGGAATTAAGTTACGCATCACGCTGTGGGGAGACCCCCCCCCCACCGCTAAAGTCATCGTCAGGACAGATGTCCCGTGGCTGCTGCTGCTGGGGGGAAGGCAGCTTTTCAGATGTATTCTGCGATTGCCTCGCTATCTGATGAGATTTGACACGGCAGTCTTCTGGCCTCTCGCATGTACACACCAGAGAAATTCGATTTTACAAGCTGTATGTATGACCTTACAAATGAACAGCGTATTACCTGTATTTTCTTTTTCGTCAAACTCCACTACTCATTTCCAAGACAGGTTTTTGGAAGATGGATGGATAGGTTGAATTTTCACTGTCAATTTAACTTCCCTCATCTCAAACACATGTAATTAGGTGAATCCGTGTTTCTAAGTTGGTTATATAATGTGATACGTGCAGGCCTGGAATGGCTAATCAGGAGACTCGGGAGAATTCCCAGTGGACCGCTTAGCTGTTGCGCCAGTTAGAAACAAAATAATCTGACAGGTTTAAAATCCAGCCAAACAAAATAATTTCACGAGTTTAAAATTCTATGACAACGCTTCATAATATTAACGAGTGAGATATCTCATGCACGCGTGCACACACACACACACACACACACACACACACACACAGACACACACACAACAAACCATGATTGCTCTGCATAGAGAAACACGCAAATATGTGCACGTGCATCTGTTTAGTCACTTGTCATTTAGAACTGAGTGCGCGCAGTGCGCGGTTTAATAGGCGTGACAGCTAGCCGCTTGCTACAGCTAATCACTGGAAGTTTCTCAAACGATGGATGGTAGGTAGAGAACAAGCAAGGCTGAAAAAGTGTGGAATTTTTTCTTTTTACAGGAGTGCAATATATACTGATGTTTCATTTCCATAAAATGGCATTTATGCATTGGACTGGATTGGAAGTATAAGAAATATTTATATGAGAGGCACAGTTATACGCAGTTGGTCCCCACTGGTGCTGTTTTGGTAGACTGAGCATGAATCAGCATGATCTTCTCTTATTCGGCTGTACATCAACCATCACTTCTAATCATGCCAGTGTGTTCCAGCACAGATTTTCACTATCAGGACTCAATCGTTTGTCAGCCTCGGCTGGTGCTAATTTTTGCTGTCGGCTTGTTTTGTACCCAGCTTACCACATAAACCAGAAGTAAAAGGTGACTGTTAAGAGGACTGTCTCATTAAGCCCCTATTTTCCACTTTTGGTTAGTTAATGAGAATTATAACCTCATCTCATTTTCTGAACTTATTTGGCTCACATTATTTGCGTTCTTTAAGTACCATGCTAAACGTTGCCATATATTACAAAAAGCTGTCCACTCAGAAAGGCTTATTTGGGACAGGGTTGTAGTGTAACATAAGAATAATCGATTTTCCAACTGTTTATATGGGTCACAGGCTCTATCTCAAGGAGCACAGGGCTCCTGTACCGCCTGGATAGGATGCTGGTTCATCTCAGGACTTAAACACAGATTAGGAGCAATTTATAAATGCCAATTCGCCTAAATTCATGTTTTTGGACTACAGGAGGAAACCTGCCCAACACAATGGCAATATTGAGACATGCACACACACACATACAATAGGATTCCAACCCCTGACCCTGGAGGTGTAAGGCAATCATACTGAACCATCACGCCACTCTACTCATTTCTAACCCTGAGTTTATTAATTAAGTGTTGACTAAATTGATGAATATATAACAGCATTCCTGGATATTTTACTTACTGCTGATCAGGTTTGACAATCAGCTGTCAGCATACAACCCCGAGGGTAATTGCTTGAAAATTTAACTTGATTTAATGTAGAGTTTAGCCACAAAGAAGGAATACTAAGCCAAATGAGCCAAACGTATGAGTATCAACATGCCAAGTGCTGGAAAGTGTCCAGCGGCACAACCCCGGGATTAGGTGACAGAACTGAACCCGGTGGTACTGAGCCCAGCAGGCTGAGCTGTTGCTGGCTCTAGAGACCAGCTGTTTGCCTGTGATGTCATTCAACTTTGCCAAGTAGCTCCAAGGTTGGTCTCTGTGAATTTCTGATGCATATGTTACCTCTGGTTATGATCCACAGTCCTAGCACCCTTCATACAGAAAATGGCTGTATAATTGTGTGATCATTATCCTTCCATCTTCTAACACTGTTTCTCAACAAGTGGGTTGTGGGACCACTTTCATTGGCTTGTGGAGTGTGTAGTTAAAATAAAATGTTTTTTTTTTCTAATGTCACACTTCTTGTTTTTTAACAGTGCATGAGGAACTGCTGCTAGTGGAACTGCTGTTTACTATTACTGCACTTTATTTGGTTCAAAATTATAACTTTTGGAGTTGTGACTTAATGACCAAGGAGAAATCTGGGCCCTGAGGCTAATCTAGTCGAGAACCACTGTTCTATCCTCACTGTTCTACCTGTTCTTCCTCATGGGCAGCACAGGGCACACTGCAGAGGTACACCCTGCATAGCAGCCCAGTGCTTTGCAGAACACACACGTACACACTCAGAATCACGCATTACAGGCAAATTAGTGATGCCTGTTCACCTGTCTTTGACTGTGGCAAGAAACTGGAGAATCAAGACAAGACCCATTTAACACAGGGAGAGTCTGCAAACTCTACACACACAGGACAGGGACATGATTCAGTCCTCCGTCCCCACAGGTGTGAGGTGACATGCCTTCCCATGTTTATTATATTTTTCATTACAAGACTAGAGAAATATACTTTTCATACTATACATTATTAGCTATGGACTCTGTCAGGGCATGTCTCACAAACTGAGGAGAAAATACTTTTTTGAAATGCCACTAATCATGGTTTGTCTCTTTCTTTTGGGTTGAGGCATTTCAAGAGAGGATTTGATAGAGTAATTAAAATGATGTTATAAAAATGAATACTCATTAAGTATTCAAACTTAGCATAGCAGGGAATCAAATACATCCGATTTACACCAATTTTCTGGCATGCTGAGTAGTCACAGTGGGCCAAGAAGATGCCTTTGTCTAGCACGCTACAACTCTCATCTCTGATCTGCTGTAGCCAAGGATTGTGGCTTTTCATGTAACTCTGACCTCTCTAGCTACGGATCCTATCCCTGTGTCATCAAAGGTACTTTCATCTTTTCATTTTGCGAGAAGGCTCTGTCCTTCATTGGTCTCTCAGAGAGTATGCTGCACTTCCGCCCATCCAAACAGACCTACATTCTCGGCATGGTGCCTCTTTTTAAAGATTACATTCCTGACCCACTCTGTAAACATGCCATAAGCAAATCAACAAGAGAGGAACTAAATCTGAAGATCAAGGCCTCAAGCATGTCTCTGCGGCTCTAGTCAGTCATTTTCTCGGGTATGTTTCCATACCGTAATCTTTAACTAATAGTATATAACATACATCCATTAGTTATTCACATCTTGAATAACCAAGAGACAGCAATTTTTGCCCGCCGAGACAGTCTGCAAGAAGCTACTGGCTGGATCTGTAATCAACATTTTCTCTGGTCTGAAGGTACGCTTTTATTTTAAAGCATTCTTATAGAAAGAGGAGCATGACTCAGCCGTACACTTATCGCTGCAGGACTTTTTGTTGCCCTCTTGTGGTGGACATGAGTAATAGACCTCTGTGCCATCGGAAGTATTTCATTTTGGGTGCAGATAGTGGCCATGTTTGTTTTGTCTAAAATAAAACACTGCTATAAATATTTACAGCAAAGTGACACATTCTTAAGCAATTATCCACATCATAATTTTGATCCATTTCAAACATTCATCCATTTATGAAATTTATGTCGTGTTCACATGTTTGAACGATGTAATTGAACGCAGTACATTTCCCACTGATGATAACATTCTCATTGGGAATGCCGATTAACCCTTCAGATGTGATTTTGTTGCTTTATTGACACTGGACTTATATTAAAATGGTATTAGAAAATGCTGCTGCATACTTAAGATGCCTGGAAAATTTAAACTAGAAATCAATAAACATCACACTGGCTCAAATAGGTGTTATGCTGGACAGAAACCCAGCTTTATGTCATACTCAGCTTGTCTTTTAGAACTGCCAACAATGCACAATGCCAATCCCCACCAGGCAGAATTTTCTCTTCAGCCCTCGACGCCCTAACCCTCCCCCCTCCCCAATCAACACGGACACCTTCAGACAGAACCAATGCATTTCTGAAGCCCAATATAAATATGGGCAGCCAGAAGGAGAAAGTTCCCTGGTGAGCACTTACCTGGCAATGGGCCGGTGCAACCTTCCCGTCTTTGCTGAGCGCAGCACAGAGAATGTTTAGGGACTTCCCTGGTACCAGAGCTCGCATCCATCTTCATGCTTTCAGACTGCCAGTTCTATCTTCTGCTCCAAAACCTCCACAGTTGACCTTAGGGGAGATCAAACGTTTTGCATGTTCTAGGGATCTCCCTGTTAAGGAAATCAAATACATCTTCTCTCTGCGAGACCTTTGGTTCTATTTACTTGCTGCGAAACCTCCACAGATGACCTTAGGGGAGATCAGAAGTTTTGGATGTTCTGCAGTGATGAATATCAGAAGAAAACATACCAGTACCCAGTTGCGAGTGAGGCTTTTGACATGGAGGTCACACTGATGCCTGGAGGAAGAGAAATAAACTGCTCTGTGTATTTGTTGCTCTATGCATTTGGGTAGCAGAATGCAGATGCCTGGTCTTGCTGACATTTCAGCCAAATGATTTAAGATCAGAAAACAAATAATTCAACATTCGCCCACTGTTGCTGTTGATATGTTTTTCACATGTCCCTTATTGGGAGCTCCACATAAATTTTGTGGAGCTTGTTAAAGGCTTGAGTTAAATGTCTTTTCCTGGTTCTGGTTGATTTCTGGAATGATCAACACGGAAACATATTTAAGCCATTCGTGCTGTTGAATCAACAAGGGCACTGTGGCGAGTCCTGCTGTTGTAGTCAAGTGTTCCCTTTGAGCTTTGATGATCTCTTGATGAAATGCAGACAGAGGTCACTTTAGGAAAAGAAAATAAGCAAAACTCCGGAAGTGTGCTTAACCTTTTGTGGCGAGGTGAATCCTTGCTGGGTCACTTATTTTGAAAATAGTATGCAGCAAATGCATACTTGGTGTTTTTTGATCTTTCATGGATTTTTTCCTTGAACCAAGATTATGGAATGAGGCTGGGATCAAAGAAGTACTGGTGTAAGGGTTCTGAAATCAAGACCAAAACTGTGATACAAACATTCCCCATATCGTGACGTGGTTCCAGGAGACACAACTATGATCCCCACCCCAAAACCTGAACCCACTGCCACTGCTGTGGGAATATCCTGTTGTGCTCACATGACAATCCATACTTTATTATGGATAATACATTTTTTTAGGGTCTTCATCGTTGACAATTAATTAAACCCAGAATTTTTTTTCTCATTTTTTTTATTCACACTCCCACTCCCCCCAGAAGAAAACAAGGTATGAGCTAAACCATGAATTTGAGGAATTGTTAAACTACAAAGCAGGCACCTTCACAACGAAGGAAGAATTAACAAGAACAAGGGCAACACAGTGTGGTTTCATTGATGGGAGGATGATCTGTCAGCACTTGAAACATAAAACTGGTATAAATACCACTTTTTCAGGAAAACCTTGACATTCATTAAATGTCTACTTTATGGCCTTAATTCAGTCGCTACAGGCTGATTCAGAGACATATTTACAATTTTAAGCAGTAACATTTTTTTAGGAAAACTGCTTCTAGATCAGTAGCCTTGGGCATATTCTTCCACAGGTGCTGAAGTATAAAAAATCATAATAAAAAGCACATCATTGCATTAGAAAGACGTGGACTAGTTCCTTTTTTTATGAATTGCGGGCAGTATTGTGCAGACTAAGCTTTGAATACAATGGATTCTTGTGCGCACAAGTTTCCTGTAGAGCAATTTTGAGTAAAGAAAAGATTCCCAGTGGACCTCCTCAATTTCTTGCATGGCCATGCTGCTGAGCCTCACAAAATACAACCTGGCATAATGTGTGTCCCCTAGGGGCCGTAGCACATACAATGAGACTGTTGCATGCCTTGTCTCCCATCTCCTCTCGGTTAAGGGTGGATCATGTAGGCAAGTACACAAGCAGCGAAATACATGTAAATCTGATACGTCTTATTTAGAGAATGTAAGTTGCAAAAACAATCCACAGTATCCATCACCTTGCTTTAGTTACCATTATTCAACCTGTATATCTGACAGTAGCGAAAACAGTTTCATAGGCTTCAATTGTTGTGGTGTTTGCCAAACTAATACTGTATCTGGGTCAATATAAGTTAGAAGGCTACTTCATCGTATCAGCCTTATCAGTGTTATGAAACCCCCAGAATTTTGACCTTCTGCACTGATTCACACCTTGCATAAAGCTACTGGTGGTCATAGGATGTTACAACTGCTTTATTATTTTTGCCTTAACATCTGAACTTGTTGTTGTTGTCCAGGGGCCTCTTCAATCCTGATGAGAGCAGTTGGCAGTTTGATTGCCAAGAGTATTGTAGTATGACTATTTTCTGTTATGAGCCTCTCTGAACCATTCTGGAGCGATCTACTGCCCTCGATTTGTTTACTGGTTTAGCTTTGACCTTAGTTGACAGGTCTCACTGAGATACTTCCTCTGACACTTCCTGCATCCCCTAAACCTGACACGGGTTGTATTTAGGGCAGATGCTCAGTAGTAGCGCCTATGCAGGGGTCCTGCAACAGTGACACAGCAGCTCGGGTTTCAGGCACAGAGGACCCAGGCTGGGCTGGGGCCAAGTATGGACTGGGTGGGAAGGAAGGGAGGTAATTAGTAGCAGATCCATGCCCCTAAGGTTAGATAAATAGGGTAGACAGGACAAATGGCTGTAGAAGTTAGGAGACCAGAGTGTAAAGCAGGCAGGATGAGGTGGATAGTGATCATGCAGATCATGCAGAAAAAGGGTGGATCAGAATTCCAGGTAAATGTAAGAGATGAATGTAAAGAATGATGGCTCCCTGGAACATATTTCTGATGCATGCTTGTGACCAGGCAAATCAGAACTTTCCAGTACCAGGATTCAGAAGTCAGTTGTGGAGAGGTCACATATTATAGAGAGATTCCCTTGTTTATAGCGTGGTAGTTCATACCCAAAACGTTTTTTTATTTTTCGAAAAACAAGCTTTAGACTGCCAGAAGGTAATATACAGTGTGTAATTATATGGTCAGGAAGTCTTCAAGGGATACACTTTTGTATCAGTCTAGAGGTGTTTGTGTGTGTATGTCTGTGTTTTATGTGACAAGCTCCCACTCCTGACTGTCATTACCCCCCACCCAAAACCAACTCTACTTGCAAGTCTTGTAATTAATTATCTATCATTGAATTTAGTAGTGCTTAGTAGTTAGGCAGGAAATACTTGTGTAGCATGCATGCTCATATCTTTAAAACAACTAGCTTTGGGGTACTATATTCATTCATTCAGATTTCTCTTAAGGGGAATTGAAGGTTTTTTGCCATTGAAGTTGGATTAACTTGGCATAAAATGATATTTTTCTTAAAGTGCGTCACTTGAGCAGACCCCAGAAGAAGATGTTTTGTGACTTATCTGAATACATTGTATACTGCTTAGCAACATCTTTAACTCAGTAGTTATTCTTGAGCCACAGTGGCTGCAAATCAGTGTGTTTTAGTGTCTGCAAGGGAGTTGCCTTTGAAACACCGTACGTCTCAGTACACTAAGCTGGGAAGGAGCTGCTGTGTTTTACGTTGCGAAAGAATATTTCTGTGAACTGGGATTGGATTTCAAGCCTGCATGGCCTGCTGCTTTTCTCTCTGCTCGAGTGGCTGGGTTCAAACTACAGGGCTTGCTTGACATGATGAATTAATGCTGAATTAAATTCAAAACAAATCCTTAGCAATTACCCTCTTGGGATACACTCTAACAGTACCCTCGCATTGTACTGGACTCCATTCGCACTAGTCGGACACCAGTGCCCTCTTTCAGACAAAGCCATCGTTTTTGGTGGCCATTTTCATTTTCCTTTTCAATACTGACAATGACACGTGATTTCAAATACTGGCAGTAGCTTGGAATAGCATAAAAGTGTTGGGGACTGGGTGATGTCTATCCCCAGAAGTAGATGTACCTTGGATGGATTGCAGTAAGGGCTTTTTAGAGACACACAAATCTGAACTGTGGGATAAGTTTCACATAAACATTGGGAGAAGTTGCAAAATCAAAGAGCTGAGGCAAGAAATGAACTTGCAACCTAAGAGGTGTAAGGCAGCAGTGCTCACCTTATTCTGTTTAAATTTCAAGTTTTAGATTTCAGGAAAAATAATAGAGGTGGTGCAGTGGTTAGGACTGTTGCCTCACAATCCTGGGACCAGAGTTTGAGCCTCTGCCATGGCTCTGTGTGTGTGCATGTTCTGCCTGTGTCATCATGAGGTTTAGCTGAGGTTTGACTCTGGACCCCCAGTGAAACTGAACTGGATAAGTAGTCTCTCAAAATGAATGGAAAAAAATATGTTTTCTGCTAAATTTATTTTTTGGGAAACAACTCCCAATTTTGGCTATATTCAGAGTAATGATACTGGAGTATAAACACAGGACTTTAATTCAAAAGATACTGTACATCCCTGGTCCAACCTGATGCTTGTAATGCATATTTGGCTGAAATAATCATGTACCACTTTAACAGCCCTAAAAATACTCCTTTATTTTAACATGGAAACATCCAAATGTTTTAACTTCTGGTCTGCTATTCAAGAGACAGGTGCTCTTGAATGTCTAAATGCTGCCATCTACTGGTTCTTTGATACAACATGCATATAGTGGCATAGGTCAGGCTGCAACCAGTAGCTCAATTCCCACCATTACATACCAGTTCATGGACATATTTAATGGAATAATTTAAGCGTTTTCTCAAGCTGATTCATAACTGAAGCCTGAATTAATACCAGACGGATTATAAAGTAAAGTGTAGAGATGCATATCATTCAGTTAAATGAAGTGTTTTATGCAATCATGTCAAATTGCTTGATTCTGATTAGCTGGCTGGTGCACACAGTGATGTGATTGGCGGCCTTCTCTGCTCCTCTCATAGGCTTGCCATGGCTGTGTACCGAATACCAAATGCGACTGCAACGGGGTGAAGGGAACCAAGGTAAGGAGACTCACCCTGAACATACCCATCAACACCCACAGGGCCACTCGGGCAGGACATTGCTGAAAGGGCCCTGCTGCTCAATCTGCACAGCACGTATAACAACGTTGTGTCTCGCATAAAGCAGCACCTCCATTTGCTGGAATGAAAAGGGCAGCCAAGATCTACATGACAGCTCAAACCACACACACAAAAAAACTATATTAAATTATAACAAAGATCAGATGAAAAACAGCTGTTTTCAAATGTCACATGAGAATAAATAAAATCATTATACTAGGCTTTGGCGCCTAAAGTTTTGGTAGCTGTCGATCGGCCCACTGAGGGCCCTGCCTTCAACTACCCCCCGGTCTACACGGCACCTGTCCCCCACGGCTCCCCCTGGCGATTCGTGGAAAAGGGTGGACTGCCCTCTCCTTGTGGGATGAGTTACTGCCTCAAGCAGAGGAGTTTAAGTACCTCGTGGTCAGAGATAATGCCCAACTCAGTGTTCACTCTTCTCTGCAGGGGGAGAGAGGCTTTCAAGGACTTCCAGGCCTGCAAGGGCTACCGGGCTTATCGGGACCTGAGGGTCCAGTTGGACCAAGGGGGGAAAAGGTAAAAGATACGTGGCCAGATGTATCAACCTAGCTATCACCTGTCTATGTAGTCAGTTTCTGTCTGCTAATGGTTTGCTTACGTCAGTCCCCATAATATAAGTTGTCCTTTGACATTCACATAATACTGTTTTCTTGCAGGGTGACGAAGGACCCGCAGGACCATCTGGCCCCAAAGGAATTAGAGTGAGTCCCATCTGGCATCTCAGTAACTTGCCCAAACAGCCACGTGCCACATGGGCACCTGAGGGGTCATTATCAAGCCTTCGCTCAAACTCAGCATGTTTGAACTGACTCTACCCACCCAGCTATCCCCAGATACACCTCCACACATCTCTCGACAAACCCCTTTTCTCAATGTCAGTCCATGTTTCCACTTTTCACAGTCCACTATCATTTTATCCTTTCCTGCTGCCAATCAGTACTGAAACAGACAAGCTTTTGTTCTAGCTGAAAAGTTTCAGAATTAAGGGTTTCAAAAAATTATATTCTAAAAAGTACAAACCAATTTTACAAAGTAAAATAAAAAAGAGAACAAACTCTGTTGGGGTTGGTTCTTAATGTCGTAATTGTGCAGGTGCTGGGATCTGGGATCTCTGTAAAATAATTACCTAGATTATCAAATGACCATGACTGAAAAAACCTTCCAGTTGCCCTTGAGAGTCTTGTTTTAACTGAATCGTCTCTGGTCAGTCTCTCAATCAAACCGTAGATGGTGTTCATTAAGACAGTGCATCATTCCTAAATACGTGTAACCCATACTGCATTGACTATTACTCCACAATGAAACGAAGATGCATATCTTGACTGTCTCCGGTTATTTGCAGGGCCCGCCAGGGCTGCCCGGATTTCCTGGAACCCCTGGAATCCCAGTGAGTCTGATATGTCCTATGGTCCTCTTCTTCCTGCTTCCTTCTGCTAACTCTCAGATTTTCATCATTCAGTCCCTCATCTCACGCATCATCTGAGCTCCGCAGTTACTCAATCACACTTTAAATCCAATATCTCACTATGGTTCATGTCTCACCATCCTCTCACCTATTAAGGTGTGAACTTAAACACACAGAGTACCTGGCATAAGCTCTCCTCAGATCCTCAGTCACTTGTCGGTGTGTTACCTGGGTCACGCCCCCTAGTGGCAGTACTGTAGTGATTTTTTTTTTCTCTTCAGGGTCATCCAGGACAAGATGGGGCCCCAGGCCCAAGAGGGGTCCCAGGGTGTAACGGGACAAAGGTGGGTGTTTTTCAGGTCAAAATTTAATTGCTTGGCCATTAGCAAATGCACAGCATATGTACTGTGAACTCATTTTTATTATATAGAAGAATACAAACATACCTTTTATCATCCAGTGGGGGGCTGAACTATGATGTTTTCCTCTACAGGGTGAACGTGGATTTCCAGGACCCCCTGGATTTCCTGGGGACCCAGGACCCACAGTGGGTGTTGCTGCATGCTTCTCACTGGACACCGTGTCTGAATCTAGGATATGAGACAAACATAAACTTGCATAACATTTACCTGTGATATTTACAGCTCTCAACCAATTTTGTGATTAGTCATCATCTACTTAGACTTCCAAAAGGCTTTTGATGTTGTCCCCCACAAGAGGCTCCTACTTAAACTCAAAGCGACAGATATTTTAGGAACTGTAGCGACCTGGATTGATAACTGGTTAACAGATAGGAAGCAGCGAGTAGTTATAAGAGGCACAA
>JAABNX020000002.1:12635330-12692443 GCA_015163995.2 Mormyrus lacerda | reverse complement strand
CTTGGGTTCCTTTAAATCAGAGCTAGATAAGATTTTAACAACTCTGAGCTATTAGTTAAGTTCTCCCCAAGCGAGCTAGATGGGCCGAATGGCCTCCTCTCATTTGTATAGTTCTTATGTAGGCCTAATTATTTATGACATATACCAGTAAATCACAGATCCAAAGATTTGTCATGTACAGAATATCTAAACTGTGTATTGAGCATTTTTCCCTTATCTTTCTCAGGGTTATCAAGGTCCTCCAGGGGACAAGGCAAGTGTTTCTTTGTTATCTATAGCAACATCCTGCAAGTAATAATACTGAAGTTCAAAATATCTTCCAGTTTTCAACTAGATAGTAACACAAAATAGCATTATTAGTGCAAAAATAGCATATAATTTCAATGTTAATGTTACAACTAGACAGCTTCTTCTGCAACATCTTAAATAAGGACTAAATACGTTTTTGCTTAGGCAACAGTACATCCTGTAACAAGAAGCTGTAAAATTCTGTTATTGTTACGTTGTATTCAGAAGCTATAGTGTATTGTAATATGAAAATGAATTAATCTATAATATATAAGTAATACGTTACCAAACTACCAACAGGAATCAGATTCAAATCATAATTGCATAAATACATATCAAGCAAGACTAAATTAGTTTTGTGTAAACAGCATTACTTCAATATTAAACATTATGTGGAAAGCCACATTTTTTGGGACATGAATTTTATACAAATTTAAGCATAAAAATAACTACTGGACAGGTCAGCCGCGCCCAGGCACACAGCTGCCTCCATTAGAACTCTATGCTAATCGACACTCAAGCTGTAGCTGCCTAACTAAATGCTAATAAAAACAATGCCTAAATAAAAACAAACAAAAACCTACATTACCTGGTGCACCGGCTTCCTAAAATACTTGTCTTAACCATTGTAGTTCTCGCTGACCAATACCTCCTAACAACGAAACGGATAATTTAATATCAGAGTACAATGACTGAAATAAGTGCTTATCCCAAATTGTCAACGTAAATAAAACATCTACTTGTATTTCACGAATAGCTATCCCTTGATATACAAGTCTTTCACTTATGAGTTTTCAGGTATGTACCAAGTTACGAGCAAAAGCGAGGCGGAGTTTCAGGGAAATCTTCAAATGTCGCCACCCAGTGGCTGGTCCGTAGTTACCGTCTAAGCACTTCTGATTTGTGCTCGGTGATTTTGCGATATCATCTTAGCTTCCCTGGAACTTAAATTTCTCATAGATATGAAATTATTTATGGCACTAAGAAAGAACAAGTAACATCACAAATAAATGTGCTGGACTAGGTAAACACTGTGATCTGTCCTTAAACAAAAACATCCAAAATGTAATATTTCAACAAAACACCATTAAAGTACTGAGAAACCAAAAGAAATATTCATTTCAGCACTTTTCGTATGCTGAAATATGTGCAACATCAGTAAGTACATGAATGTCTTTTGAGTTGATCTGCAGTTCATTCTTTGCAGAAATGATTCTGTGAATTGCAGTTTGGGGTCACATTGCAATTAAGATATTTTGAATGGTAGACTAGTATTCTAGTAAACAGTGATTTTATACTTTATTCTTAACTACTTTTCTGCCAGCTCTACATGTTTGATTACGACCCTGACTCTTCCCACAGGGAGACCCTGGTGACATCATCACAGTCAATCGTTTAGGACCGAAGGGAGATCAAGGACCACCTGGCGCCCCGGGTCTACCTGTAAGTTTTTAAGCAACTATGTGTTGAATGTATAATCATCTCTCTCTATTACACTAGTGCAACAGACAACATTTCTGAAGTAGGTAATGTAATGTCATTACAGTAATGCTAATGTAATGCAGGCTAAAGCTGACAGTCGACGTATTATTTTGTTTTTTAGGGAAGCTCAGGACATCCAGGATTACCTGGTCCACTTGGACCACCTGGCCCCAGAGGCTCAGAGGTACGTTTGCTAAACCAAATGGTTCTTTTGTGGTTTTCTTATAATCTTCCTGTATTATATAGTTCAAAGGTCTATCAGAAGTGCTCAGTAGTACTACATTTACATTTACACTCGACATGTTTAGCAGACACTTTTGTTCAAAGCAACGTATAACTGAGGCAAATAGCATATTGCAAACATGCATGCTGTCAAGGAGCAAACCAGGCACCACTGCAGCTAGGTTGAGCTTCAAATGAATACCCAATATGTTATATGCGGCACTGGATTGATATAAATTTTTTTTTCATACCAAAGATGTTGTTAAATCGTTTTGCATAAATATTTGAGGCAAAAAAAGAACAAATATTAGTATATTCAATTTACATTCGCAAGTTATCACTTTTCTGGATATATAAAATGAGGAGTACTGAGGGATATTACTACTCAGGTCAATGTCTTAAACATCACAATTCTCTCAGGGGTTCCCTGGACCTCCTGGACCGCCAGGACCCAAGGTAAGGTTCTGCTACATTTCTTATCTTTTCAAGCTGAAATGCCAAACAGCAATTTAATGTTATCTGATTTATTTTTGTTTACCCTCCTTGTGTTTGACTCATTCATCCATCCTGGTTACCTTCTTAGACAGAAGTCTGCCAGTATATTTGTTCGTCCAGTATTTTAAAGCCTTTCTTTCTCATGCTCAGGGTAATATGGGCTTGAACTTCCAAGGGCCTAAGGGAGAGAAGGTAAGAATTGTGTGCAGTTAGTCATCAAAGTCCTGACATGTCACCGATATGGATACTTACCACCGGTGTGCCTGTGTATATGTAAGGGGGACATGGGTCTACGCGGGCCACCAGGTCCACCGGGTCAGATCGGTGAGGTGACGAAACCAGCAGACTCAGAGGTGCAGAAAGGAGAGAAGGTAAGGCAGATTTCCAAGCCAATGAAAGCACAAAGTACCCAAACTCATTGTGTAGGTAACATTGATTGATGTTTAGATTGCAATGCCTCTTTAGGAGGATGACGAAGCCTAGATGGAAATAGCTCCAGGAGTGCCTGTGTTCCTTTGCCTATTTTGTTGACTTTCACTTCATTCTGAACTTGCTTTAGGGAGACCAGGGACAACCAGGGCCACCTGGAGATGCTGGATTCCCAGGACTACCAGTACGTAGAACCTCTCTTACCTGAACCTTTTCCAGTTTATTTTCATATACCAACATTTGTATGGGTGCATTTCACTAAAGTTTCACAAAACTAGCATTGTGCCCCAGTTCTTAAATATGAATGAGAAGTTGAAAATGACAGGTTCTGTTACCGTGTTGTCGTTAAGAAAACGTCCTGTAAATCAAGTTTGAGATACAAGATCCATTGTGTCACTGATATCTTTGTTTCGTGTCTTCAGGGTCCAGCAAGCGGACAGAAGGGTGAGAAGGGGGAACCTGGAGATTTAGGCAAGAGGGTGAGTAAGCTCACATAAGCTGGTGGGCTTCAAAGGTACCTGCAGCTCTTGATTCTTCATGGCAAAACTGCTTTAAAGACAAGGATTGAACCTAGAGCCCTTCAAATACAGAGCACACCACAGCACTACATGAAATCTACAGAGAAGAGTTAATGCTACAAAGGATCTGGATGTCTGGATCTGCGTGTCCTTGAGAGAACTCTCTGAAATCAGGAACTTTGTGTTCACTTAGAAGACCATGGAGATCTTTTGCCATGCTTCTGTAAGATGGATGGATGGATGATTTGAATTTCACAGTAAAGGAAAAAAAATTTGCATGCATATTGTACTCCTGTATTTGCTAAATATTCTGCAAAGGGAAGGAAGACAACTTTCATACAGTTTATTATGTACAATTTATTATATACTTGTACTGGCATGACAGACTATGACTGGGAACCCACCTATACAGTTTAAGCTCAGCAGCACCACATTCTGGCAGACTTTTTGTACTGTTAGTATAGTTTTTTTTGCTTTTCCTGCTCACAACACAATCTAGAAACAAACTGCGCAGTCCAGTAAGGTAACCGTGTTAGCAATCATTGAATATATGTGGACTTTATCTACATTTAGATTTACATTTACTTTGTGTTCACTTAAAAGGCACTCACTATTCACCATGCAAATTAGGAGTTTAACCATACAGTCAACTCAATTCGGTTTGATAGACTATTCAGGGATCATGGTTCGATACGCTTACAATATATTCAACAAAATAACACTGAGAACAAAAATCTCACTTTAATACACATGCTCAATTTAAAGTGTTTTTTTTTAAACAAGCAGGTATGTCCTTAATACGCAAATAATGTGTATGACTGAAGACAAAGATCTCACAGTTTTGATTTATTCCTTCTTTTTCCCTCATTTACAAAAAAAATCACTTATTTTTTTCTTGCAAAATACAAAAATAAAATCTCAAAGCAAGACTGAAATTATGTGTACTGTTATATTTTTTAATTGTGAAAAATGTGTCATGGTGCATTGTTACACCCCTATGCAAGTGGTTAGACCAAGCACCAGTTTTACATTAATACTATAATTTGTTAGCAGTTGGCGGATGCGTCATTGGAGAAAGTGAGACATTAGCTTGTGGACAGTGCTGATGTAAAGTTGAGTGGCTGACTGAAAGTCTCTTTCTCATAGGTGTAATTTGTTCTTGTTCCCTCCTCACAGGGCAAACCAGGTAAAGATGGAGAACCAGGACCGCCTGGCTTCCCGGTGAGAACATTTAGTTCAGGAGTCAGTCTGTCCCATGAGATTTATGATTACATATGTTAAGATCTATTCAGTTCAATGGGTCATGTCCCTTTTCAGTTTAGAGAGGCTGTTAAATTGCCTGCCTACAATTTTCTTGTGATCATAATAACAGCGTCATCTTTTCATATTGATGTTAAAAACTTTTTGACATCTCAATCAATCTTACCCTTCTGATCCTTTCTGACCATTACAGGGTATGAAAGGTGATCTAGGTGATCCAGGTCCTCCAGGACAACATGGTCCAAGGGCAAGTTTTGGATTTGTTTTCCTTGGTTCTTGCATAGGAACTTTTGGTAACGCTTTACTTCAAGATGCCGTCTACATACATACCTTCATAATGCATAATAATGGTCAGTATAAGTATTACTAAAGCATCACATCATCTTCTATTGACAGTTATAAGGCATTATAGAGTTGATTATAATTCTTCATAAGCTCCAATGAAGCTGTCATGTATAATGCTCTATAGATTCCTTAATAATGTATTATAATGATTGGTAAAAGGATTAATGCTTTGAACTGCATTATGAGGTTTCTACAGTGCATTTTAGATGAGAGCTTCATAAAGCATTCATAATGCATAATAAACATGGCTATGATGTGTTATGCCCTTTATAAATATTTATATAGCAGTGTTTATAATGTTTTATGAATGCCTCATAATGTATTATGAATGTGTTCGTAGATCCTTATAGACATGGTATTTATAGAGTGCTACAGAAATTTACTCCAGAAATCCAGAATTTTCTCTTTGTATCTGTGTATTATAGGTAATTGTAATGACTGGTTTTTTAAATACATTTCTTAGGGTGAAAAAGGTGAACGTGGAACCCCAGGACTTCCCGGAATAGTATGTTTTCAGAATTTTTATATACATAATCCAACTAAATGAATTCTGAAGTAAGCAGCCTGGCTTTCTGAAAATCCATGAGATTTTCAGAATTTGGCATGATTTTTGAATTAGTGACCGGCACAGGAGTGCTGGAGAAATGGTGACTTGTTACTTACACATATAATCCACTAGGTCGGTGGTTCCCAACCTTTTTGCACCATGACTCAGTTGCAACCCTATATCAAGTATAGATTTAAATTAACATTATGAGCAAGCATTCAGGGGACTCTGCAATTTATGCCAATCAATGCCTATCACACAAATCTGATTGGATGTGCCAGTGAATTTTAAATTAAGCATCTGTGATTAGGCTTCTTGGATTGGCTGAATGTTCACTAGCTTTGCGCTAAGCATTTGCAAACCCTAGACCCAAGTTCATTCTAGGATTGTGACTGGGAAATCTGACCGTGGATCAGCATAGGAGCTTACATTTCTGACTTAACTTCTAACGCTTTCAGAACTTGGCATGAGACAAATTTGGGTTGCAACCCATGGATTGAGAATCACTGCACTAGATACATGTATGCAATTTACCTTTTGAATTGAGCAAGTTCAATAATGATTTGCTTTAATTTGCATTCAATAAAACATATATTTGATATGGGACAGGTGTATAGATTTTGGATAATAGCTACACTATTAATAATTTAATGGGCTGTTATAGGTGATTAATGGAAAAGGCGTTTCGGGACTCGGGCCGAAAGGTAATCCGGGTGTCCCAGGATTTCCAGGACAGAAAGGAGACCAGGGCCGTCAAGGTATATGAAATTTAAAAGTTCAGCTACACCCCATGCTGTCAGAAAGGAGTGTATTCACAGGGATCTGAATGATTTTGGTCAATAATGTAATAACATAATTGTTTGCTGGTACTACTCTGCAGGTCCAATTGGACCTACTGGACCACCAGGGCAGCCAGGTGGGTGACATAAAATCTTATGGTTTTCGAGAGTCTTAAATCATGCTCAGACTCCAATTAGTATCATCTTTTGTGTGGGCGAGCTGTGAGTTTCTAATCACATTAACACTATGTATTTGTCAAACCTTTGGCCTCTCTGCTATGTCCAGGTATCGGGTATCCAGGGCTACCTGGCCAGCCTGGTTTTCCTGGACCGCGGGGAGAGAAAGGTGACGAAGGTGATCCAGGCATCTCACTGCCAGGTTTCCCTGGCAGGCCTGGACAACCAGGTCCCCAAGGTCCACAGGGACCACCAGGGCGCCCAGGAGAGACATTCAATGGTGGACAATGCATTGAAGGACCTGCAGGGCTGCCTGGGAATCAGGGTCCACCAGGCTTCCCGGGAGAAATTGGCCAGAAAGGTTAGCACAGTGCCATCAATGCATACTTACTGTAAACACATCCTGTTTTTAGTGAGTTTTTGATACAAGTTGTGCACTCTTTCAGGTGAAAAAGGGGAGACATGTTACAACTGCATTTCTGAAGGAATCCCAGTGACAGGCCCCCCAGGGCCACCTGGTCCTCCAGGATTCCCAGGCAAGACTATTTGACAGATAATGCTTCTTGAATCTTTTATATTCATAAAGTCATTCCCTGCTTTATGTAAGCTCAATGCAAGATATCTGTTCCTTGTCCTTCAGGTCCACCAGGCTCAATTGGTCCCAAAGGTGAACCAGGGTTTCCAGGACTACCTGGACGGACAGGACCACTAGTAAGAACCCAACAGATGTTGTGGTTTTCTTAATCACCGTGTTTCTTGCATTCCACTGATGTTCCAGTGTATACAATACTTGTCAGGTGTCAGGTGAACTTCTCATTTTGCCATTTTCCAATACACAAGAACCGAAGATCCTTCATGGTAAACCTTGTCTCTGTACCAAAGGGTTCACAAGGCCCGATGGGTGATTTGGGGATCCCAGGGCAGAAAGGGGAACCAGGAGAAGTCAACTTTCTTGATGGGATGAAGGGGAACAAAGGTGACCCTGGCTTCCCTGGTCCACCTGGGTTACCCGGCAGTGATGGTAAACCTGGCCGTGATGGGGTCCCTGGCCCACCTGGACCAAAGGGACAGCCTGTGAGTAGCAGAATGTTTCTGCTCAATGTCTGAAAATAAAGAGCAGTGTTTATCAATTAATTAGGCAGCTGACAAAGTGGAGTTTCCCTGCAGGGGTCTGCACACATTAAAGGTGACCAGGGGCTGCCTGGACTGCCTGGAATTTCAGGTCCCCCAGGAGATCCTGGGCCTCCAGGACCACCAGGAATTGGACCACAAGGTCCGCCTGGTCCAAAAGGTGCTCAAGGTGTATCTGGCCAATCAGGGAGCACTGGTGCTCCAGGTGAGATGCATACAACTTCCCATGAATTGCATGTGTAAACATTGTATTCCAGTTAAGACAATGGTAGAAACTTCAAGGATGTGCTGCTGTGCGTATCTCTAAACACAGGCCCGAAAGGTGAACCTGGCAAAACTGTGGTGATAAAGGGCGATACAGGTCCCAGGGGTGAAACTGGAGATACTGGACCCCACGGGCCCCCGGGTAAGAGCTTACGTTGTCACCTTAAGTGAAGTGAATCCAGTAATTCCACAATCAGATAGTGGGATATAATCTAAAAATTTAACTTGATTAACCCAGGCCTGCCGGGTCAGCCTGGAGAACCTGGATTCTCAGGATTACCCGGGCCGAAAGGAGACACTGGACCTCCAGGCATTGGGCTGCCTGGCCTTCCAGGAGAAAAAGGTAAGAGCTGGGATAAGTGGAGATGAGCCCATGATGCCTCATCCAATAGAGGTAAAAACTGATACTGTTGTTTTTCTAAAAACGTTACTTTTGTTTCCTCCAGGATTCCCCGGTGAACCTGGACTTCCCGGTTCACCTGGGATTCCAGGACGTCCTGGTCTGGATGGCCCTCCTGGTTCACAGGGCAACCCTGGGCCCAAGGTAAGAGAGCGGAACTCATCAGTGCAGTGGATTCTTAGGAAGTGTTCAATTAATGTGGAAAGCCGTAAACAATATGTCTAATATTGAAAATTATGTACAGTGCTCACAGAAAGTCTTGAGGCGCTTTCTCAATTCTCTGAAAATGTACAAATGTATTGGTTTCATAACAAAGTCCATTGACAAGCCATTTTTAACATATCCACCCATTTTTTCCGCACAGACATTTTTGTTTTATCAAGTGTCTTTTTTTTACTGACTCATTCAGTCCCTTCCTTTCCATTTTGCTATTATTTGCAATTGTAGCCATTGGCTCCCAAAGGGATACTAAACACAAATGTTTGGTGTTTTATGTTATTGCAAAGGTGTTACTAATTAACAGCCAATGAGACTGCTTGGCAATGAACCTTTTACTCAGAACTGCTCATGAACAACTATGAATTGGATTTTAATTTATTATTATTTTAAATAAATGCTTTATATGTCGCTTGTACTCGGGGTTTCTTATATATATTTATATATATATATATATATATATATATGTTTGTGCGTGTTTGTGTGTGTGTCTGTGAACAAATGAATAAAATAATTATTTTAGTTATAAAAAGCAATCATAGACTTTCTGTGTGCACTGTCTTTCTGCCTTTTACAGGGAGAGCCAGGAGTCGGTATATCAGGTCCCCATGGGCCACCGGGATTCCCAGGCAGTAAGGGGTTCCCTGGGCCCAAGGGTGACCCTGGATTCCCAGGGATCCCTGGGTCACCTGGGCTTCCAGGTATAGATGGCCTTCCAGGACCCAAAGGTATGATGTACTTTGGTGACCAAGTCATCTGATTGGTTGGTCCCACCTGCTCTAGTTGCTTGGACCCACCTCCTCTACAATCTGACTGGTTATCTCTTTGAACCAATTATTTTTCGCTCTGCCCTCAGAACATTTTTCTGTAAGTAAAACTCCCATGAGCTGTAATAAACTGTTAGATACATTTGTGCTTCTATGTACTGACACATTAAGCTGTAAGCTGATAGTTTTTAATCATGCCTTTTACAGGTGACCCAGGCCATACTGGTCAACCAGGACCTCCAGGATCCCCAGGGAGCCCTGGATATGGAGAACCTGGGCCTTCAGGTCCCCCTGGGCCTCAAGGACCTATGGGCCCTCCTGGTTAGTCACTCATTACTCATTGAACCCAGAACATTTCATTGTCGTTTCATTGTTTAAATATCTGAATGTTAATATGAATGAAGAGTTACGTTAATGGAAGGATTGTTACATAAGTAGCCCTGTCATGTGAGAGATTTTGATGTCACTGACATCAGTGTTCATGTGCTTAATTTTTGCAGTCACATATATGATGGTGTCTCAGTTTTATGTTGAGAACGACATGAGCTCATATGCATGACCAACACTGATCCACTACAGAGATGCATTTCATTGCCACCCAGCTACTAATTCCTGTTCTGGGGTTTCTGGGCCCTGCTTGTTATAAGCTCAGCACGGGTCGTCGTCTTGACATGGTGGCCATTTTCCCTCTGTTTATCATACCTATGGGGGTAATATGCTAACATCAATGTTTTTATTCCCTGACTGAATAGAGCCTTTGTATATAGGACTGAAGGGTGATCATTAACATTTTTATTTTGTACTGGCAGTTCGCTCCATGCCTCCCAGCCCTTAGATTGTGTGGAATGGAATCTGACAGGAGATCTTAGCTTCCTAAAAGCCTCATTTCCTGACTATCACAGGTGTCCCTGGTTTGCAAGGTGATAAGGGCGACCATGGTCCCCATGGAATAAGTCTCCCAGGACCAGTAGGAGATAGAGGCAACCCTGGATCACCTGGCTTCCCTGGAGCACCTGGTCCCTCTGGTCCTCCTGGGCCAGTAGGGCGTGACGGTCAACCTGGGTCGCCTGGTGAGCTAGGCCTTCTGCTCTTTTATCCACCCCAACTTCCCCTTCTGGTCTTTTAAATGGAACATTGACATCACATGAAATGTGTGTTCCTTGAATCCTTGCAGGTCAAAAGGGAGAGATGGGTCCTATGGGCACCCCTGGGCCCCAGGGCCAACCAGGTATCCCTGGTTCCTCAGGACCTCTTGGGCCAAAAGGTAACACTATACATCTATCAGGGTTTTAGTTAACTTTTTTGGTTAGGAATAACGGTACTTCTGAAACAAAGTTCAGTTAACTGGGAAGTATCAGCATTTTTCGGGAAGAATGTATGCCTCCACATTTCCCAGTAACTTCCAAATTGTAAGTACTGGGACTTCTGGCTTCAAAATAATGGAAGCACAAAATGCACATCTACATTTTATACTTCTCTGAAATCAATCAATTGCTGCAGCAAGCCCTATGCTGTAGGTCCCTAGGAGTACAATAAAGCATGCATGCACCAGTGCAATTGCAAAGTATACATTCAGACCGTGTAGCTAGTTCCTGGGCTTTTCTGAATTCTCAATCAGGGTCTTAGAAAGTTAAGCTAGGGGGTCAGGATTAGAGGTTGCGCTAACTGAATATTTTCCATAATTGATGGAATATTTTTAATAAAGACAGAAAAATCTGAAAGTCATCCGTCATTTTGACAGAATAGAACACAAAGCACCGTCTTACATAACTTTAAGTCATTCATACCCCTGTCCAGTTTGTGGTGAGTGTGCATATTTATTAGCTATTGTTTAGTTTTGTCTTTGATCTCCAGTTTTGGGAGTAACGGCATTTAAGTATAACGGCGTCACTAACGGTGTTATTTTTTCAGTAACGGAGTAATCTCATACTTGCAACGCCGTTATCGTTACTGAGAATGTAGTAGTAATGAGAAAGTAGAGCGTTACTAAAATTTGGTTGAATGATGCGTGAGATGTCAAGCTTTGGCTTTATCAGCTGCCTGACGAGAGATAATAATGACACCGATGCAAATGTGATAGTTCAAATAAAAAATTATGTTGAAAATAATGAGTGGGTTGGAGCACACGTAAATCTACAAGCAACATAAGCTACTAGAGTCACAAAGGGTTTTGGGAAATGCGTGCTAATAAATGATCGATCTTAAGTACTAAACAAACTACTTAGCGTTGCAAAGCTTTCGGGAAAGCCACCCCTTATTGGTTAATCACGAGCGCTGGCACAAACTCCGCATGGAAATGCACAGAAATGCTGGGAAAAGAGATACAGTACAAGTAGTACAGCACAAATTGAGCAGTTATTTTTTGTAACTCAGTTGACCGTAATTTGAATAGCTCTGCCATACTTTTGTCTAATATCACCAGTACCTTGCACTCATAGCCTCCCGGATGGGCTCCGGTCCCCCCACAACCTTGAATAGGGTACAGAAAATGGTTGGATCGATGGAGCTATGGATTGATCGATCACTGATGCCAACGTAAAATTCGTCAGCACTGGAATAATGTTACATAGTTTTTTATTCTGTGGAAAATAAAATATCAATATGTTTGCCAAATTACTAACTTTCGGGCGTCACAGTATATCTCTGATTTGTTAAAGACATCATGTCCTGTCTGCAGTTTTGAGCACAGAAAACCAAAAACACACAGCTCTCTGCTCTCACATAGGTGATGACGGTTCACCTGGACTGCCGGGAGTTCAAGGATTTTCAGGGGCAAAGGGGGACAAGGGTGAACCTGGTCTGCCTGGTCCCCCTGGCCCAGACATACCCCCTGCCTCACTTAAGGGAATAAAGGGAGAGCGGGGTCCCCCGGGTGAGTGTTGCTCAGTATCACCTTGCTGTTACGTTAACTAATTTTCAAGGAGTATCATTGAGATGGCCTTTAAGCCACAGCTCAGAGCTGATTAATATGCGTCTACCTACATTTAGGTCCTAACGGACTGCCAGGCCAGAAGGGTGTCTCTGGTCTCCCAGGAGATCCAGGTACACCAGGGAGAGATGGGCTGCCAGGATTACCTGGAGGACCAGGTAACAATCCTCCAGATATCCCATATTGACAAAATTTTTGTCCGCAATGCAATCAATAATGTAGCAAAGCTGGCATGTTCCAAGAACTCACCACTTTGTCTATGCTCAGGTCCAAAAGGAGATCATGGGTTTCCAGGTCAACCAGGCCCTCCAGGACCACCTGGGGCTAAGGGATACATGGGTGACATGGGATTGCCAGGTCAGTACAAGACCCCAGTTTTTCCATACTCATGCAGGCTGCCAAAAAAAGTAAACATTGTGTATTACGGAGTCCCTGTTCAGACTTAAGCCCTCTCACCGCTTTCTGTGTGGGGCTTGCTGGTTCATTCACTAAATGTATAGCTTAAGTTTTACAGGAACCCCAATTGAATCTAATTCTGTGGAAAAGCCACATCTGTTACCAGAGGCGGACATTTCAGGACCAGAAAGTAAAAATTCAAACTAGGATTTTGTTTCAACCAACCCGTTGAGTACTCTTTATACTCAACTGGTTGGTTGAAACAAAATCCTGGTTTGGATTTTTACTTTCTGCACATGAAATGTCCACCTCTGTTTGTTACCATAAAGAATAAAGTTCAGCCTGTAATTTAATCTAAAATGAGATAGATAGCTAAAACCATGGTTTATTAGGAATAAGACATGCATGTTGTTTCCTGTCTTCTTATTTCTATTATCACATACACAGATGGGCCTAATAATGTCCATCAAAAGTGTTCCTCAAAACAGGTTCTGCTATTAATGATGCATTTAAGCGGTACTATACTGAATTATATACTTCCCAGACAGGTATCCTCAGTTCATCTGCCATGTCTTTCTGAGGAAGATAGGATTAGTTTGGATCAACCTTTCTCTGCCCCTGAGTTGATTGAAGCCATGTATCTATTACCTATAAATAAATCCGCGGGTGAAGATGGGTTCCCATCTGAATTTTATAAAGAATTTAAAGATTTGCTTGTCCCATATTTGATGGAAGTGCTTGAACAATCTAGAGCGGATAAGTGTTTTCCAGAGTCTTTCTCTAATGCAATAATGTCAGTTACTTTTAAGAAAGGTAAGGATCCATTAAAATGCGGCTCCTACAGGCCAATTTCACTCCTTAATGTGGATTATAAATTAGTTACTAAAATGATGTCCAAGAGATTAGAAACTCGTATTCCATTGCTGATTAATAAAGATCAGACTGGTTTTGTAATTGGGAGACTTTCTTCAAACAATCGGAGGAGGTTTTTTAGCATTATCCATATAGCTAAAGAAAAACATATACCCGGAGTGGCAGTTTCTCTCGATGCTGAAAAGTCATTCAATCATGTGGAATGGCCATACCTTTTTGATGTGTTAAAAAGATTTTGATTTAGATCAGCATATAGTGATCTAATTCAAACACTTTATAAATCACCTGAGGCAAAAATTGTTACAAATGGAATTATTTCTGCTTCACTCCCATTGTATAGAGGATGCAGACAAGGATGCCCCCTAAGCCCAGCTCTCTTTGCCCTGGCTCTTGCTGAGGCTACCAGATCCAATCCTAGTATAAAGGGCTGAAATTGGCCCAGAGACTCATAAAATATCATTATTTGCTGATGGTATTTTTGTATTTCTTACTAATCCCAAAGAGTCTTTGTTTAGTTTACGGAATATGTTACAATTTTATAGCACTTTCTCTGGGTATAAAATTATTATGGATAAAAGTGAAATTTTACCATTGTCAAGGTTTGACTGTACTGCACTGGATGGTTTCTCTTTTAATTGCACAACCAGTGGTATTAAATATTTAGGTATACAAGTAGATGGTAATTTAAAGAGTCTTTATAAAATTTGTCTCTTAGAAAAAGTGGGTAGAGATTTAACTGATTGGATGGATCTACCCCTCACATTACTTGGTAGAATAAATGCAGTTAAAATTAACGTTTTGCCCAAATTTTTATACATGATTCAATCTCTACCAATTTCCATCCCTAAACTCTTTTTCACTACTCTTAATGGATTGATTAGATCATTTATTTGGCATCGTAAAAGTCCGAGGGTCAGCCTTGATAAATTGGCTTTAGATTACAATCAAGGAGGACTCAGGCTTTCCAATTTTAAAACAAATTACTGGGCATCCCAGTCCAGGTATTTGGCTCAGATGTTTGCCGGGACCCCTTTTCCCTCTTGGCTTAATATAGAGAAATTAGAGATGAAAGAAGATTGTCCTATCAATAGAGTGTATACATGGGATGATGTGCTGATAAAAAGAAAAACCAGTAATCCCATGATAATTCAGTCAGTTCAAACTTGGAATAAACTGCGGTCGCTACTGGGAAAGGCTCATTTTCTTTCTCCTAAAACACCTTTATGGGGAAACAGAATGCTTCCAATGTGTTATCAAAACAAAGATTTTAGGATTTGGTTCGAGAAGGGTATTACACATTTTGAGCATTGCTTTGATGATGGCATTTTAATGTCATTTGAACAGATAAAGGAAAAATATAATTTGAGTAAGAATTCTTTAGTTATCTGCAATTACGAGATTGTTTAAGGGTCAAATTAAAAAGTTTTCCTAAGATACCCGATTTGACAGGATTTGAGCAAATTTGTTATTCTGATAAACCACTGTATAAAACAATCTCTAGAATTTATGAATCTCTGATCTCAAGTCAACCTTTAGATGACGCGGACAAATCCAAAAGTAGATGGGACCAGGATTTGGAGATCAGAATAGATGGGGATCTATGGGGCCAATTATGTAAAGATGGGATCACTTCAACTTTGAATTCTAGATATAGATTAATTCAATTTAATGTTGTACACCAACTTTATTATACTCCATTCAGATTGCATAAATTTAATAGCAGTATCTCACCACTTTGCTTCAGATGTGGTACAGAGGAAGGAACATTTTTACATTCTACCTGGTTGTGTCCGAAAGTGATGGTGTTTTGGGTACAAGTATGTAACATTATATCACAAATTCATGGAAGTAATTTTCCAGTGGACCCAGAGGTGTGTTTACTAGGTAATTTTACCAATTCTAACCTCCGACATAGTTACATGATTAAGCTGACTGAAATTTTGTTAATAATAGCTAAGAAATGTATTTCTCTGAAATGGAAAGCAGACATTGAAGTGCCGATTGGATTGTGGTTGTCAGAGGTGTGTAGTTCTGTATCATTAGAAAAGGTTACATATTCTATGAGGGGCAGGAGTGAATTATTTTATAAAATCTGGGTTCCCTTTTTGAATTATATAAAAACAGTACCACAGGATTTAATTTGATAAGTGTCGATTGTTAAACTGACATTTTGTCTGTTAAATATGTTACACTTATGATATTTATATAGTATCTCTCTCGATGTCAAGGTTTTTTTTTTATTATTATTATCTCCATTTTGTGTTCGGTCTTTTGTTTGTTGATATTATGTTTGTAAAAAAGAAAAATAAAATTTTCAAAAAAAAAAAAAAAAAAGCAGGTTCTTCTCCTTAACAATATATGTGTTGATTGGACATACCAAGATAAAGATGTACATTTCACCTAGATATTTCCCCCTTCATCTCAGGTTCACCTGGGCAGAAGGGAAATCAAGGACAGCCTGGTCGCCCTGGCCAGCCAGGTCAGCCAGGAAAGTCTGGACTCCCAGGCGCCAAGGGTGAGCCAGGTCTCCCTGCGTTTGGCAGTCCAGGCAGCCCAGGACCCAAGGTACTGACATAGCACCTACAGCCATTTATAGGAGTGAGTGTGTCCTAGCAACTAATTAGGACTCTACATTAGAAAATGAATATGCTATCAAAAACATGTGCTGATCGGATTGGGGATCAATTGTTTTTTGCTTCTAAGGTGACATCATATTGTTCATAAATAAAGCTAAACAATGCCCTGCATGATACAGCAACTCTAAAACAATTGCGACTGTGAATATACAATTCACTTTTCAATTAATGAACTGTTACCTGAAATTTAAAGTGCTGTTCTACTTGGAAATCGTATAAGAAATAACAAACTCAGACTTTTAGCCCTTCATAGAATCCTTTTTAAGATTGTAGTACTGACTTGTCATACTCTGTTAGTGTCTATCTGAAATGATTATGTCGTTTTCCAACTTTATTTTCTCCCTTGAATCTCCCAGGGTGAACCTGGACAACCTGGTTTATCTGGGAACCCTGGACCCAAAGGCCAACCTGGTATACCAGGTCTCCAAGGTTTACCTGGTAGCCAAGGACCAAAGGGTGATCTTGGACCCAGTGGATTCCAAGGTACTCCTTTTGCAGAAATTTATAACTGGAGAGTCATACCTGTGTATGCTGATGCCATTATTACTGGCTGTCACCATGTTCCCTTTGCACTAACATGGACTTAATGGTCTCACCTTCCAGGACCACCGGGTATACCTGGGCCTAAAGGAGTACAAGGCCCCTTCGGACAGCAAGGAATTCCCGGGCCTCGAGGTCAACCTGGGCCAATAGGCAGCCCCGGGCCTCAGGGATCTCCTGGAGAGAAGGGTCAGGCAGGACATGATGGCATTCCTGGGCCAGCAGGAGAGAAGGGAGAACCAGGTTAGAGAGACTGAAACATGGGTGGAAATATGGAGTCTTATGAGGGAGAACGATGCCCAATATGACCCTAAACTTAAGTCAGATGCTTTTCCTTTTGGGAAGTCGTTTATTAATTTTATAATAGCAAAAAATGATCTCTGCATGGACAGACTAGAAGAGACCTCTCGCCAATGTTCCCTTCTGTTGTAGGTGAACCTGGTTTTGGCGCCCCTGGACAGCCAGGCCTTCCAGGGTTACCAGGTATTGTCCTCATTCTATGTCCTCTTGACCACAGTGTTCAAGTTTTGCAACCTGCAACCATAGCAATTTGCCCAACTCAGTTTGTCAATGGACAAAGGTGCCAGCAAATGTTGAAACTAGTATTGCTGCTTGTTACATTCGATGCAGATCTTCACTAGCCACTAAGTGCCCATCTTTTCTTACTCACACAAATGTGTCTGTTGACCTAAAGCAAACTCATATGTCTCATCCCTTTAAGGTCCAAAGGGAGATTCTGGTCTGCCTGGTGCTGCAGGACCCCCCGGAATTCGGGGACAAAAGGGTGACCCAGGAAACCCTGGTCCACCTGGCCTTCTTGGTAGGCCTGGGCCCCCAGGGCCTCCTGGACATCCTTTGCATGGGCCCCCAGGTGACCCAGGCTTCCCAGGCCCTCCAGGACGACCCGGTAAGTCCAGAAAAGGGTTGCAAAACAGTAATCGATCCACTTATTTCCTGGTTTTCCCATATCAGTTCAATGATTTATTTGTCAGTCTTTATATTAACATAGGCATGGAGAATATCACTCAAGTAAAGATTTTGAAGGGGGCTTGCATATGGTCCACATTTAAATTGTTTAGTAATGGAGTTATAATTTTCTATTATGTAATATGGCAAAAACCAGGAAGCAAGGTGGTACGATAAATGTCCAAGAATGTTATCAGCATTTGAGTGATTTTGCTTGGGGTCCTTCAAAAATCCACACTGACCGTGAGCCTCACGCATTCCAATCAGTGGCATGCATTCTGAGTACTGAATATCATGATTGCATCACATTGAAAGCCTCAACACCCTCACCGCAACATTGTCATGTGTCACTGCCCAATCTGGGTCCCAAGAGCATGGACTGTCCCACACAGTGTCTGTGTCCTTCCCAGTCACCCCTTTCCCTTTAGGTGTCATCCTTGTTACATTGCTCCTCGCTCATCACAAAAACCATTTCTTGGCTTGACTTTTGTTGGTCTTTGTAGCCATCTTTTCTAGACACTCTCTCTTTATTGTTGTCATTATAACCATTTACATGTTTACATCTTACGTTATATTTTTTGTCCCAGCAGTCATTTTGGCCCGTTCACAATACTCCTATGTCAGAATCTCACAAAAACTTTTCTCCTCCATGGTCTGAAACTCTTCTGCCTTTCATCACCATGCATCCCCTCCTTTCACTTGTTATGGCAGCCATCTTAGCTTACTTGTGTGTTCCCATTCGTCAGGTCTTCACGCAGGGTAACAAACATATTTCCCTTTATGTTTCACTTTTAATCATGTCAAACACCTGAGCGAGGATCAAGTCAACAACTCAAAGACAAGCATGTCTGAGAGTTGTTCCATTCTGAAGCTAAACGTGGTTTGCCAGTAAAAGAGAACCATGTTGTGTTGAATTCCATGAGAGATGTTAAAAGCAAGCATCCAATAGAACAGAAAGTGCATAAACAAGGATTTTTATAGTGTGTGGGTGTATATATATATATATATATATATAGGGATGTACCTGATCCTCACTCAGCTGAATTTTGTTGCATGGACACTTTGTAAATATATTAATGAGCACCAAATTTTTCGCAATTATACTCGAATCTGGACTTACCAGTACAGTACCAGCTGAAGGCCTATTAAGAAAGAAAAAAAAAACGGTGCCCGTTAGCTGGGGCATATTTTACAGATCTAGCAGGATACTCAACTGTCTTTCAAATTTCAGTCAAATTTCAAAAGATGTTATTGATGCTGTTCTTATAATATTTATAAATAAAAAGAAGAGTAGTGATATTCAAGGCTTTTTGAAACCCTAACCAGAAATGACTATGGTCTAGGGTCAACTGAAAGTGCCAGCATTGTACAGCTTCTGCTGTACTGATGACTAACTCAGCCCAGGTGCGATTCGGAGGGCAGCAGTGGTATAATCTGTGACTCTTGCTTCCACCTTGCCCGTTTCGTGTCTTGGGCCCATTTGGCATGGCTCCCTCATCCTCTACAACTCTTGTTGATGACATGCGACTCTGCCAGGCCCTACAGGTCAGACTCCCCCTGAGTTTTTAATTATTTTTTTTTGTTCCTCAAATGAAATTAAACTATTGTGGATTTTAAATGGATCCATTCAGAATTCAGAACAGAGCCTGTCATGTTTGTTCAGACACTGTTGACGATTAAGCCGGAATCAGTTCCTGACAAAGTTAAAAAAAAAATGTTAGGGCACTAGCAGACATTTTGGGGTCCGTAGTATATAAGGGCTGATTTACAAGACAGAATTACTTGTTTGGGTAACTTTTGGTATACAGACAAATCACTTAATTGTATGAAGTATTTTCAAATTATTTTATGTGCAATATTAACTGTCCTTTAAGTCAAAGGAGACAGCTATTGTTTCAGTAGCAGAAAATTTTGTTTTGTGATATCTGCAATTACTCTCAAGCCTACTAAAAATTTTCAACTTTATGCCCTTTGCCAGTTACCTCACTAGGTTATTGGTTAATGTCAGTCATATAACTAGAGTAGCGTAACCCTACAATACTTCTCAGTAATATGTGGGCAGCAGAAAGATGTTGATTTATTCCTGGTTCTTGATCAGCTATTGAAAGTGTGGCTGTAATTAACAAAGTTACTATGACGTTCCGTGGCTTTTAAATAGAGTGCCCGGCCTTTTTCACATGTTGTGTTCATTGTGAAGCCGAGAGAGATGCAATACATACAGTAAACAGCCAAATCCTATGCTGTTTCCCCATCGTGGTATTTAAAGCCCCAGGCCAGGTGTAATGTATTACAGCTATCAACAGAATGGCTTCAGCACAGATTCTCTGAAGGAAAACTTTATCTCCACCTCTGCTCAATGCTGTCCTGAGGTTTGGCTGTCCCAAGATCTTCCACAAAGGACAGCGGGCTCCACGCTCATAGGAAGGTGACCTCAAAGCTGAGTAATGGTTCTGTCCCAAAGTGCTATTGTGGGTGTGGAGAACCTGTGCTTCAGCTGCTGAGCTTAATTCCAACACAGTCCTAACCCTGCATCTCATTTCAAACCTGCACCTGGGCCTCATCCTCTTCTGTGTGGGCAATGCGGATCCCTATCAACCTTTTAAACCTAGGTCCTCCAGGTTAGACTCTTCTGTTTTCTTCTCATAGTTGGCTTCTCCTCACGGCTTACCGAGCCCAGTCTACATTTCCTTTTTTCTATTATACACATCTCTTCCAACCCATTCATGGCCATTTCCTACATCTGCCATATATTCATCCTGAATAGTAATACTTTTGGAGGTAATTATTCAAAAAACACTTCACAGCATACACAGATTCATATACATTACTTCAGTGCTCATATCTTTGTGAATGCATGTTTTATCACTATTGTTTTCATATACAAGAAACAATTAAACCCATTCATCCATCCATCCATCTTGAATACATTTCCTGTGCAGGGTCACAGTGGTACTCAAAAATAAAGATCTAATCTATTTTATCTATCTATACACATTAATTTTACTTAATGCTATCATCATAATAACACATGTAATAAAGTACTGATGGTATAGCTAGGAGGCATTTCTAATAATATAATGCTTGAAAGTATTTCAATAATTTCCCAGCACCTGAAAACCCTGGAGAGGAAACCGATGGACCCATTTAAGTTTAATGTTTTTTAATATTTATGTGTTAATAGTTACAATATGCAACATCATTCTCTTAATGTTGTAAGTCTCCCTGAAGAGGACTCTTTGTAATATGACCCTAGGCAGGTGGTATTAACCCTTGACCACAAAACTTATATGTCTGTGTTTATGTATGTATTACATGTATATATTACATTGTGGGGATCAAATGTGCCCCCAATGTGATAAGAACCTGTTATTTTCACACTGTGGGGACTGTTTTGTCAGTTTTATAAAAATCTATGACTACAATCAAAAAGTAAAATGTAAAAAGATGTATTTGTTTGGTTACTTATGGTAAAGGATATGGCTGGGTAGGGTTTAAGGTTGTCATTGTTGGGATTAGGGTTGTGGTCCCCACAGATATATGAATATAAACGTGTGTGTGTGTGTGTGTGTGTGTGTGTGTGTGGAAAGGTCATCCTGGCCCAGAAGGACCTCCTGGCCCTTCTGGCAGCGGTGGAATTAAAGGGCAAAAGGGGCTTCCTGGTGTCAATGGTCTACCTGGTATGGATGGAGAGAAAGGCGATCCTGGGCCCCCAGGGAATCCGGTAGGGTATATGCCTGTCGCCACAGGCTTGCTTGATGGGGTTCTGGCCAGTTGAATGTAAAGTGCTTTGTGACAATGACTGTTGTTAAAAGCGCTATATAAATAAAATTGAATTGAATTAATATTAATTGATTAATATTAATGTGGTGTGCATATTAGTGAATGTGCTGTATCCGGTGTTTATTCGTGATTCTCATCCATATGCTGAATAAGTATTTATTAGCAAGAATATAAGCAGCATTTCACCCTTTTGGTAAGTGCCACGGATACAATGGGTTTGATGTGCCAGCAAAGAGTCTTAGTCAATAGCACACTGATTTAGAGAACAAGACCCCCAGAGTCCTGAACTGACTGTTTCTCTATGTGACCAGGGTTCTACTGGGATTCCTGGACCCACTGGGTCAAAGGGAGATCTGGGTTACCCTGGAGAACGAGGCCCTCCAGGTCAGTCTTACTCCAGTGACACATTTTCTCTGTGCTTTTAATTGACCAAATATGGCCCCAGGCCTTCTGGGAGCACAAGCAGGGACTAGCTTACTAGCACAACAGCACAGCATAACTGAGAATGATGATGAGGGTAGAAATCGGTCTCGGCCAAAACTGCTGATTGGTCTTACTGATTGGTCTGAAGGTCTTTTGATTAGTCTTCAGCCAAGGATTGGTCCATTTTGTGTATGATTTTGACTATTGAAATTATTACCATAAAGGGCCAATAATAGTCAGTTGCATGTTTGCTCGGTTGCAGCTGATGACTGACTGTGACATGTGAAAAATGCACCTGAGCATTTCTGACATCTGGGAAGGGTTCTGACGTTTAACCTTACTGGTGTTTTTGTGTCACAGGCCCAAAAGGTCAACCAGGCAGGCCTGGTTTTCCAGGTCCTAATGGAGAGCCCGGTGATCCTGGTCCCCCAGGTAATTTCACAAAAAAAGCCCTTTTTTGTAGCTGGAAGTGAACAGTGTGTCACTCCTATCAGACAAACTTAAGGTATTTTATAACCCCTTTATCTTTCTTTTTCAGGACCTCCAGGTTCCCCTGCCTATGGTACCCCACCCCCATTTATAAAAGGGGCACAAGGCCCACCTGGCCCCCCCGGCCTTCCAGGGATCAGTGGAGTCCCTGGACAGCCAGGTCGACCTGGTCCCCAAGGTAGGTAGCAGACGTAACGAAGGGAAGACCGTCGATTTCATCCAGCTTCCCAAGATCTTCCAATTCTTCCATTTCACCAGTTCTCTGGTACTGCTTCAGGTCCAGCTGGAATTATTGGGAATCCTGGCCCTGATGGTCCTGCTGGGTTCCCTGGACCCCCGGGACGCAAAGGAGATTCTGGACCAATGGGTGAATATGGTAAGAGAATTAGGCTTCCAATCCTAAACATCTTCCCTCCATATCCTCTTGCTCTAAAAGGCTAGTGAGGCTAAAGCAGCCTACCTGTACCAAAAACACTGTGGATCACCACATATAGCATCACCCAGGGGTGTCAAGGTACAACTTACAGTAGTCAAATACTGCGTTCCATTTCAACTCGTAACACATAGTCGGAAATTTCAACTGGAATACCCCCTCAAGTCAGAATTCTGCCTTGTGAAATCAGAGCTCAGAATTCAAGATGGCTGCACCCTTTATCAATAGTAGTTAAAGCTGTAGTTTTATACTGTTTATTAGCACTTATGTCTTATTTGTGGCTCATTAAATTGGTTGTACGCACAGTACTGTCCAAGCACTATCTGTAGACTTGTTACTATGGTGTTTATATGCACAAAATACCTCATAATGTTTTGTCATCCACTGATATTGCTAACAGTTAACCAGGCTAGAACTGGGGCCTGTTTCATTAAGCAGCATTTCTTGCTTAACTGGACAGCTTGTTAGATTTAAGGTAGTCTGGACTAAGTGTAAGTTAATAAAGATAAAAGCCATTTAAACTGGAGTAAATTAAATCCGACAAGTTGGATAAGCAAGAAATCTTTTTCTTTTGAAATGGTTACCGAGTATTGCTAAATGACTTTCTGACTTGCTGTACAGAAATGCTGTTAACTTGTATGTGACGTCATTCCCAGTTTTGAGTTCTGACCTCCTAGGTAAATGGAATGCAGCATAACACTCTGTTTCCATTCAAAAGGTCCACGTGGTGCTCCAGGCCCACCAGGATCAGATGGACCCCAGGGACCCCCTGGCACCCCCGGATCGAGCTCTGCTGCCCTCGGGTTCCTCATCACACGCCACAGTCAGACCACGGATATACCTGTTTGCCCAGATGGCACCAGCTTGATCTACAATGGCTATTCGCTGCTGTATGTACAGGGCAATGAAAGAGCGCATGGTCAGGACCTCGGTAAGGAGCACATCTCCTCAAGCCAAGATACAATATGAAGCCTCACGCACACTGGATAGCTGTAACCCCTAAACTCAACCCCAACAGGCACCGCGGGTAGCTGCTTGGCCAGATTCAGCACTATGCCCTACATGTTCTGCGACATCAACAATGTCTGCAACTTTGCTTCCCGTAATGACTACTCCTACTGGCTGTCCACACCGCAACCCATGCCCATGAGCATGGCACCGATCACCGGCAAGGACATCAAGCCTTTCATCAGCAGGTAATGCGATTAGAGATTCATTAATGCCCCAACTGACTCTTGGCAATTGGCATCTCCAAATTTTAACATGTTGGACCTCCAGTACCGCCCTGACTACCCCCTGCCACATTTTAACATGCTGGACCTCCAGTACCCCCCTGACTACCCCCTGCCACATTTTAACATGTTGGACCTCCAGTACTCTCCTGATTGCCACTCACCTACCCCTGTTCTTGTCCAGGTGCTCGGTATGCGAAGCCCCAGCCATGGTGATCGCAGTCCATAGTCAGACCATCCGGGTGCCAAGTTGCCCAGACACATGGGACCTGCTGTGGATCGGATACTCCTTCATGATGGTACACACCCTGCCTGGCATTATTCAACTGCTTCTCTATTTATTACAAATATAACAACAGTGAAGCGCAGCATCATCAACAGCATAAACTGTCTAGTGCAAAACACTATTGTGTAAAAGTTCATCATCCTGTGGTTTCTCCTTCCCATCCCTCCGACTCCCAGCACACCAGCGCAGGGGCAGAAGGTTCTGGTCAGGCTCTGGCATCCCCTGGTTCCTGCCTGGAGGAGTTCCGCACTGCCCCCTTTCTTGAATGCCACGGCCGGGGCACCTGTAACTACTATGCTAACTCCTACAGTTTCTGGCTCGCGACTGTAGATGCTTCAGAAATGTTCAGGTAGGACAGCGTGGGTTTTTAGGTTAGGAAACTACAGTGGAAAATTATAACACTATGTCACTAAGAAAAAAAACTACCCAGTTTGGAAAATAAGTAGGATTACTAAAATAACATCCAGTTAAAAATACAATAAAAAAAACTATTAGTAATGATTAGATAGCAGTTGTGACTGAAAGGATCAGTTGCTTGTTTTGACAGCAGCTCCTGTTGCTTATATGGTTTGTTGACCTCTGACCCTTATAGGAAGCCACAGTCGGAGACACTGAAAGCAGGGAACCTGCTGACGCGTGTGAGTCGCTGCGTGGTCTGCATGAAAAGGACGTAACGACATGGAGCCACTCATGGCTGGGAACGGACAACGCGTGGAACTTCTGTGGTCCATTGTCTTCCAGTTCAACTCAATGGTGCTATTCTGCAACACAGAAAAACTGAAAATGAATCGATTCATTTTATTTTTATTTTGTCAAGAAGTACCTCAGAATGAAAAAACTACAAAGAGCGCCATTATGGCCCACATGACAAAAGTTGATTTTAATTCTCTTTCTTAGAGATATCACTTTTTTTTTTACTTTAAAATATTCCTTTACAAAGTGTTGACATTGGTAAAAGAAAAGAAAAAAAAACTACACTTTCTCATGTTTCGGAGGAGTGGGATTGTCTCCGTGCTACCAAACCGGCACTTTGATTTATGATCATCAAAGAGGAAATGCACTGAAGAACATTTTTTAATCCATTCGCTTAATTTTTGTTTTCTCATGACTGTACTAACCCTGCTGTATCGGACTCCTAACCATCTGCATTTCTCTTTTGTCAGTAATGCAATGTGTATATTGTGTAAAACACTGTTTTAGAGTAAAACATAACAGCAACGTTATCAATTACTGGGTTATGCTCTCAGCCACTCACTCACTCATTGTACAAAGTATGCTCTCAATAAATTAAGCAGTATTTTATATTATATATAATAAAAATGAGACAAACTTTATTTGGCAGCAGAGGATTTGTAATGTTTTTCATCTACTACTGATGTGCAATTCATTCGTTTGTCACTTTTATCTAATGTGACTCCCAATAGGGAAGGATTACGATTTTTTTTTATGGTGTATGAGCCCTGGGATTTCATCCTACAACCTTAGCATTCTTGGCACAGTGCTCTACTTGTCAAGCTTCAGAAATTTTGTGTCAGTTTTTACAGAATAGCTTCCTTGAACTTGTCACACACTGACTTCTAGTCTGAGATGTAGAAAGGTCATATTCCTTTCCATTAATGTTTGCTTTTGGGCTTTAGAGTTTAGTAAAGAGACAAACAACCTGCCAAAACGTCATCAATTGATGTGGTTTGCTTTCCATGGTCTCTCTGACCCTGTTCTCAGTACGGAGTGCATCCAGAGGATGAGTGAGACCAGGGAAGGTAAGATGTCCATGACAAGAATAACCTTTTTACAAAATTCACTTGTCAAAAGGTCACACACCTGTATTCATTTTGAGTCTGTTTTTCATGTTTATTATCAGTAAGTTGTTATAAATTTCGAAGGCGGAAATGAAGTTAAATATTACTTTCATGTGTCTGTACAGATAATTCAGACAAGAATCACAACTACAGTTTAAACTGTATTTAACTGTGAAGTTTTACTAATATTTACTGTGGGGGACACGAAGTTTATTCAGGCAAGTCAATCCCCAACCCATAGTCTCTGTTAAACTACTATTACTAGTACTCGTACTTTACGGTATGCATAAGTTGATAATTAACTAGGTATTGAGCCCTGTGTTGTCTGAGTCAGGGCCCCGCATTCTCCTAGTCCAGGATAAGCAGTGGAAGGTTGGTTGGATGGAGTGTTAGAGTGTGACCCTGATGTATCACTAGGGGGAGTAGTGTACCCACAGACTGTCAGATCAGAGACCAGCAAGCTGCTCATCTTACAGCAAGTTGAACATATCTGTTTGTAATTAGCAGTTACAGCTTCACCATGGAAAAAAAGGAGTAGATTTCACACAAGAATAATAAAGCAAAACCTATAAATGAGTCACATCTACCCTCAGGTTCTGACTGAGTAATCCCCTTAAAGCGGGCACCACCACACGAGGTGATTGTGGGTAAAAACCGCAACGCTTAGTACAACGGACCTACCTGCTCGGTGTAATTAGTCATGCAAACCGGATGGATCTTCCAGACCTTTTTGGTAGAAAAGCGGCGTATTAGCAGTCCAACAGGCGTGGCCAGAGCTGGCCGTCGTCCCGGTGTGCCAGCTGAGCCACACTAAAAGTGCAGTGGCTGCCGGAGTATCCAGCTTCCGCTGCCCCCCGAGCCCTGAACCACTGCCAGCTCCGGCCGTTATTGCAAATGCTGCTGGCTTTAATTGACTTCAGCTGTCGGTGAAGTAAAGACATGTGAGAACACGGCTTTTACTGCAGTATGAAGCATCTCCTGCCCCTCGACTGAAAACAAAAACACTATGGAGTGACTTTTTAAAAACGATTAAGTTAAATGGGAGCAAGTCATTCCAATCAATTCATGTTAGCAACACAATAGGTAAGGAGGGCTGATTGGACAACAATTATCATATCGGATATTGGAAACTCATTTGATAGAAGTTCCTGGGGTCCAGGGTATTAGCTATGATGCAAGCCTCGGTGTCAACAAGGCCAGTTTTTACTTTACAATTTATTATATTGTTTAATACTATTGCATTTTGCTTGGGGGCAGTGTGTGGCTCAATGGGCTAAGCCTGTGTGGTTGTAATCACAAGGTCACAGGTTCAAGCCCAGCCTCACCATGTTTGTGGCTACCTTGAGCAAGGCCCTTAACCCCCAGCTCCCTGGGCACCCCACCAGACAAAGACTACAAAGAGCAAGTTGAGGGAGGTGTAAAAAGAACTTCCCCATGGGGATCAATAAGTTGCAACAATAAAGCTGCAATTATTATTATGCATTACTATAGCCTTACCATTTAAATTAGCTGCCCATTCTCACAATGCCTTGGTGCCTCTGCCCAATCAGTTCCCTTCTTTGCCTATACCTTCTCCTTTCAGGCTGACACTGTCCAGTTGAGAACAAGAGAGAGACGGCTCTTCAGACAAGTGTGACTCAGACGTAATAGTGCAGAACAAGCTTGGACTGCAGCTCTGCAGACTGGATCACCTCACTGGGTGTGTGTCACACCCAGCTGAGTCAGCCGGCCAGAAGGGTGGAAATCAAACTGCCTTCACCACCGCACATACTGGTGCATGAGTCCAAATGGGCCAAAATATAGCAACATAATTGTACTCTGGTGCAAGGTGGCTGCAAGCAAAGATGCTCGGTCATCAAACACTATGAGTGTTCATCAATACCAAGAACGCAAAGAGCATACTTTTATTTTTGGCAGAAGCATACTTGCTAACTTGCCTCCCATGACCACACTTGGGATGGAGTGAATCATGGCATTGTTCTCATCGGTGAGGATGTGACCGATGCATCCTTGATATTTGGTGCCGACGTCGTTCTCCATACTTCTGTTCTTAAATATTGCAACTGCAATAAGTGTCAAATATACATATTGATGTACACCCTGGGTGTCTTATTGATCCTACTGGCAATGCTCTATAATATTCAATAGAGCTACATAACTTGTAAGAGGGTAATAATAAAGATTAGCAAAAAAGTAAAATGGACAGACAAACAAGTACAATAATTAATGTCCTAAGGCTGGAACTCCCCAGCTATACCAGCCATCAAGTGCAACCAGCTATTACAGGACACCAAAGAAAGGAAGAGGGGAAATAAAACATGGTAAGTCACTGCAAAATTCAGCACATCCTTTTATTGTCATTTTATTTACATGTAAAGAAAAGACATTATGATGGTTGATGTCTAAAGAAAATACTGTCTCAATCACTGGCTGTTGTCATGGCTTTTAAGTGAACATTATCACATGACCTCCATCTGTACACCAACCCAGTAAGAACCAATGGAAATGGATAACAGAGAGCCCCGTCCCAAGAGATTACAATGTCACCATGAACGCATACCAACTGCCGAGTTTCAGTACCACAGATGTACCTAGTTATTACCACGAACTGAGGTGCACCAGACAGTACGTACCATGGAAAAAATGCCTTACAAGAGTCAAAAGACTTACAAGCTTGGGTCCTTGTTGACAGATGATTCTGTGAAAAGGAAACTCATCTGACTGAATGGAATTTTTTTTTTTTATTATTTTTAAAAAAAAAAAAAAAAAAAAGGATCGGCGCTGATAATAAGGAATCAAATAAAAAAAAGAATATGCAGGTTCTTACGGTCGACTTGACAGATGATGGCACAAACACACAACAGCTTCACTTCTGCCCTGGGGGAGAGAAAGGTGGGGCAGACCAGTATTCACAGCAGCAAACCCAGCAAATAGATTATCTCATCATGCTCACGTACCTGGGCCTACCCCACCTCTCCTTAAAGAATTATATTATTAATACTATAATAATAATCACGTCAATCCAGTCTGGTGACCCAGTGGAAAGTGCACCCTGCATTGCAGAATGCCAGCTGTGGGGGCTTGTTAATGTAAACCCTACAAGGAGTGACCAGGAGAAACGGTTTCCTCTCCAGCTGGAACCAGATCGATAGAACCTCTAAGCCACCACACCCCAGAACCTGACATGCCAACTATTCTCTTTACTTTCATCTCATCTTTTCTGAAAGAAAAAAAGGGCACAGGTGATCCCCAGTAACTTAGGGGCGTTATTTTAGACAGGTTATATTGTGTATGCGTATATAATATTTATCTATATAAAAATGAATTGTCAATGCATGTATTATATACCAATATGTATGTACCATTTAGAGGAATTAAAGAATTCTGACAATAGAAATAAACACTAGGAACAGTGTTCTCCACAGTAGAAAAAAATAAGACCATTCATATAAATGTACCTTGGTAACAGCAATCAAATATAAAACTTGTACCGCGCAGTCAGAAATATTCATATAACAGCAGATGAAGGGACACCTCCGTGTGGTCAAACAAATTTGGACATGAAGAACATACTTCACCCATTACTAGTGTCACATACCGTAAAACCACTGAGAAACGTCTTTTTTTTGGCACAACCACCTTCAGAAGGACTGTTTGACCTACAACTCAGACAAGACTGGTTATGGGCAGGGATATGGGTTTGTGTTTCCTGCCATTATCTTACACACACACTCATGTTATGCAGCTGTTCAGATTCAAAAATACATTTGCCAACAAAAAAAAAGGATCTGCCTAAACTGTACATTGAACTAAATAACTTCTGACTCATTGCTGACTGTTGTGTGAGGTTCTTTTCAGTGACACTCTATATCAACTTGAAAAACAGAAAAACATTGAAATACTTGCGTAATAAAAACTGTTCAGGTATACAATAACACACAAAAAAAAAACAAAACATGATTTCCTGACATACCTTGGAACTGAGAAACACTATCAACTTTGGCAGAACCTGCTTGGGGTTTTCAATTTGTAAACATTCAAATTTAAGTGGAATTAAACAAAGAATCTGCTAAAGGCAGCTTAAAAATGAATCAATTTCAAATCTAAAAATAAAAAGAAACGTGCAACCAAAATGTTCGGTGCTCAGTATCACTAATCTTTTTTTAATGCCAATTTAACTAATTTGGTATAATTTTAATACTGATTCCCCTCATGTGATTGGCTGCATGGATGTGCAACAGGGCCTATGGTACTGGCCAGTAGTAGTAAAGTAGGAATGTACCGCCAGGCCCAATCGGATCTGGTGTTGGGTCACTCCTGTCACTCAAGGCCTTCCCCGAGACCAACAGCACTGGAACCAGCCCAAGAAACCATCCATACCAAGTACGCAGCGAATGCCATCGTACCTCTGAGCAATAAAAAGACTAAATTAGAAGAACGTACCTGAAACCCAAGTGGCAATAAATATGAAAATGAAAATGTCACTTGTGCAAGCAGTGCTTGTGCATGTGTCCCAATCAGGCTTGTATTCTTACGCTAGCCTCACTTTTCAGAGTCAGAGAAGGAAATTAAATCTATACAATAAAAATAATAAAACAAACCGAGCCGTTTTTTAAGACGAGCTCCCGTTCAGCCTAACTTTTATAAAAAGAAGAAATAAAAACATTCACAGAAGACAGGCAGCTGTGGCACGCTGCTCCGTGAAGAGGTCTGAACCGTCCCGGCCCACGTCCCGTCCCGAGGGAGTATCTTAGAGGCTTGTCGAACCGAAGGACCTCCACCGACCATCCCTCCTCACAGGTGACATGTACATCCGGAGATGATGACCCAAGCATCTTCAGTCTAGGGGTGACAACAGGGGAAGAAGATACTTACTTCCAGTTTAGTCTAATTTTAACTTAAAAAAACACATCGAAGCTAATTCAGACTTCAAAAGTTACCAGCCACACCGCCTGTAGTTCAGACTAGGTGATCCATCTGAAGTTAAGCAGGTTTGGGCCTGGTCAGTACTTGGGTGGGAGACCAACAAGGAAAGTTGGGTTGCTGCTGAAAGAGGTGCTGGTGTGGCCAACAGGTCAGCCCATCCTACGGTCAGTGTGGATCCCAATGCCCCAATGCAGTGACAGGGACACTGTGCTGTAAAATGGTGCCGCCTTGCAGATGAGACCTAAAGCCGAGGTCCTGACTCTCTGAAGTCATAAAAGATCCTTAGATCTTCTGAAAGAGTCCAATGTCCACCAATGTCCTGGTGTAATCTGTGCCCCTTTCAAATCTGGCCTCCTAATCATCCCCTATATGTAATTAGTGAATTCTGTCCTGCCCCTTCACCACCTTAGCTACTGTGTAGTGAGTGTACCGCAGGAAATGGCTACTGTTGCATCATCATCATGGCTACAGAGTGGCGGTGGCTGAAGTGGGCCCCCGCTGCGTCTGTAAAGTGTTATTGCACTTTTAAAAACACATATAACAATTAACATTCAGTCAAAATTGACAGTACTAGTCAAGCTAATATCACTTTTTGATTGCTGCAAAAGTAAAACACAGGTTACACCATTACTCATATTCCATTAGTTTTAGGTTAAATTAGATAAGCTATTAATCAGTTGTAATAATACTATTGTATTAATAACAATACTCATCTAAACTTCACACAATGAGAGCCAATCTATGTTAGACTAGTGGATTGAAAATGTATGTAAAGCCGCAATGATTAACACATTGGCACTCTCTTTTGCTGGTGAATTTAAAGAACACAGAACACGTTTAATATTGTATAAAAACCCAGAATACCCACCACAACCGGTCTCCATGTTGCTTGCTTATCTATAAAGATCCACCCAAGGAGCCTATTCCAGGCAGCACAAGACACAAAAATGTGGAAGACCCCGGATTGGATACCAGCCCAACTCAGGGCACATGGGGAGCTTTTTCACTGGCATACAGGAACCAAGCCCATCTATGCCATAATCGAGCCGCTCCGCCAAGAGACACTAGCTATTGCATGGATCTAGCTCACTTTGCTTTTCCACTGCAGAAGGGTCAGTTCGGTAAATGCGATACAGAGTTTCGAGACCAACAGTTAAGTAAAACTGACAAAACACTTATTTATTCTCCACATGGTGTACAGTGGTTACTATGTCCACTAGAAAGTCACCATGAGAATCACCATGCTATGCAAGTATCAAAACGTGAGCGGAAGCAGCATCTGCTTGCGTAAATTTGCATTACGAATCCATTCAGTTTAGTTGTTTTAATAGTACTTTTTAAGTAGGTTAGGAATTTTCAAGTTCTGAGTTTGGAAATGTTTGGGAATGCATCAATACATCGCAATACTAATAATGAATTTTACCTTTAGATAATCCATACGCAGAACACCAGTATCTCCACGCATTTCGGTGACGCAACCAACTCGGTCTGGTCATGTTCTCGACTCTGTTAGTAAGCAGGGCCATGTCAGCATGGTTATGGCTAGGGTACAGTTTGGATATTTTGCAATGGTGAACCGCCAGTACACTGTACGGTTCTCGGTGGCAGTGGAAAAGTGCCAATACATACAGAAACATGGAAAATCATGCACAACAGACTATTCAGATGTGCCAGTTAACCTAATTGCACATATTTGGAGGAAGGAACCTGAAGAGTACATGGGGAGAACAATCAGAGCCAAGGTGGGTTTTGAACACCCTATACTGGAGGTGTGAGACAACAGAACCACCTGCTGAGGCTTCGCACCACCTGGCTCTGGTCTAATTCTCTAAATAATTTGAGAGAGAAGCAGTCTCACCAATCAAGTCTCTCATTAGCTTCCATTTTAATCTCAGCTGTATCATTCCCCATAAATTACACCCAAAACGGCAAATCCAACCCAGCCTGCTCTGGAGTTAGGCTGACCAAAAGCTCATCCTGAACCAGAGCATCATGTTCCAGAAGAGGGTTTGCCCCAGTACCCTTAACACACAGATACTAACATTTACACAGCTCTCCCTTACTATGTCTTTTGCCTCAACAGCAACCAGCAAGGGCAACAACCAGACCTGTTTCTAAGTGGGAGAAGTCTGGAAGAGGAGGAAATGAGACATTTTTAAGCAGGTCCTAACATTCCATGAGCTTGCTGTGTTTACACTCCTTTTCATCTTTGACTGACTAGAACTCGCGATTTTCCACTTTATATGCTGTTCAAAGTGAGAATACTCAGGTGGAGGTGGGCAGCCAACTGGACCATCAGAGATCTTTTTGTCTCTCCTGTATCTGTACCTTAAAAGGTCCTGACTCCTGATCAATGATACCATGAGAAAAACAGGGTGCCTCCTGGGCCCAGTCTGAGAGATGGATCCCCACCTGCTGCCCTGCTAATAGGATTACCCCTTCTTACTATCTTACTGTAGGGCTCAATCACATCTAGCAGCCAGTGGGTAGAGGTCTGCATGGGGGTGGAAGAATTAACCGTTGAACAAGTCCACTGGTGCTGGTAGCCCTGTGCTGACCCTGAGAGATAGCTTCCCACACTGCCAAACAACTTTATAACAGACAGGAGGACCACTTACAATCCACTCACAGGTCAGCCTGATGACAACATACCAATTTTTTGGATCATGATTTAAATGCAACAATAAGGACAAACCCCTGAAGACGATCACTTGTCTAAATCTTTTTATGCATTACAGGAACGTTGGCTTAGAGTAATTTTAGCCAAAAATTGAGGAGCTTGAAACTTCAGGGCTTGTCTGGCTGGTATGCCAGAGACTTGCAACTCCTGCCCCAGGAGATTCCATGGAGTTCTCTCCAAAGGAATTGCATAAACAATCTTTGGAGCTTCGGTTCCACTGCAGCTAGAACTCAAGCCAGACCCTTAAATTACACTTGTGATGCAAAACATGGTCCTTGTTTCACTGCATATAGCCAATAATGTAATTTTACAATGTCACAATCTTGAGTCTAACTGAAATGGTCACACAATCCTTGTACAATCCAATGCTCAACCACTTAAAGAACATCACTAATGTTTAAAAAAATAAAAAAAAAGTGTCCCTGTGCAGCCACTAGTCACTAGGTGACTGCAACACTATGAAACGTGTATAGACAACATTAAATGAAACAACACATACACCGCCACGGAGTCTAAAGTGAGGGTAGTCACATGTTTTCTTGCCTGAATATATGTACATGTGAGCACATATGCGTTAGGGTTTGAGGCCAAGTATGTGCGCAGGCCGGAAAGGTCTTCTAACGCAAGGTAGAGATCCTGTTACCTCCTATGTGTAATACTTGCTGTAAAAGCATTTCTGCAACCTGGATTCCGGAGTCGTAAATAAGAGGCAGCCCCAAAATAAATCGGTAAATATAGGTGGATGTGATCTCGTTGCTGTGCGCTGCCCCACAGTGTGACTGAGCGGAACCAGAGCTTACACTGGCCCAGCACTGCCCAGGCCTGGCTCTGAGCCTGCAGCATAAGCCAGGTCCAGAGAGCCCCGGTGTCCTTAGCTGAACGCTGGCTCAGGTTGCCTTGCCTTAACATCCATCTGCTACAGATCCATCAGGAAAGAGAGGAGCTGGAAGGGGCATTTGCCCGAGGCACACCTGACAACACAATTCTGACAGTAACGTCTCCTGGATCCCATCAGTAGTTGATGTGCAGAGCGGTACATGATTAACAACAATGAAAGGGCTGGGAAACCCAGCCAGTCCAAATACAGCATTCCCACAACTAAGAAATGCTGCCCTACCAGCACAAACTGAAGGCTCTTATAGACCAACAAGTGACATAGATGCCATCTATGGCCCCCTATGCCAAGCAGATGCATCCAGGATGGTCCTTAACACATTCCCCAGGTCAGTGCCACATTGCGCTCGTCGAGGCTGCTCCCTTCCCACAGCGGGCCATCACGACCCCAGACAGGTCACCGGCTAAAGCCCGAGTCAAGGAACCAGGTCCGGAAGCATGGTTAGTGAATCACAGCCTGCTGGTTGCTCGCAAGACAGACAACACGGGTCGTCAAGCCCACACAGGTCTCAGCAGCTATCACAGAAAAGATGCTATTCTTCTGTTCTCAGGCCAAACAGCCTCCCCCCTCCTACCCCACCCTTGCCCCAAGCCTCTACACTTCACTCCATCCCAGCTGAACGTCATGTTCCAACATGTTGAGGTGCCGGTCATCTTACCAGCGCTGCTTCCTGCCCCGTCACAGGGACCACCTTTGGTGTGTGTCTGGTGTGTTGGGGGGCGTGTTTACAGCTTGGTGGGTTAGGCCACCATATTTGTGATCAGGTGGTCACCAGTTCAAACGTTGCCCTTACCAGAACAGTCACATCTCCGATGAGACCTTGAAACCCCCCCACCAATCCTGCTGCAGGGTGGCCTGAATTAACGGCTGATCCCGCACTCATGCCAGTCTTACCATTACATACATGTATGACTACATGTATTTTCACATGTATGTGTGAAAATAAAAGCATTCCAACGTACCTGTACTTGAGCAAACGGCAAAAAAAGGAACATCATGCCTGCTGTGTGGATGTTTCCCTTTGGATTATGTGTAGAAAAAAGCAAACAAAGTAGAGTTGCGATTTGAACCCTCAAAATGCAGGAGTTACGAAATAACAGTGCTACCTATGGATGAATCATGCCAACCCTTTAACATTAAGTATCTTTCCAACCATCCATTTTCAATAACCACTTATCCAGTACAAGAAGCCTATCACAGGAATCACAAACATGGACAGGGTCCTTGAATGCTGAATGCGATGCCAGTCCATTGATAGACCTAAACTTTCATGATAACTTACTATGAGCAATTTAGAGACACCTATTCATATATCTACTTAATCTGCAAATAAGTGACCACAAATAAACAGATTTCAGTAAATCATTACCAGTAAACTTTGATCTGCAATTTGTTTTCCTTCTTTCACCTGCAACCATTCTCAAATCCGATGCAGGCACCAGGATACTGGATTGGACCAGACTAAACCAGTGAATGATATTTTAGCTGGGCCCATCAGGTCTTTCTCAGGTATATGTCATACTGAGACCACCCTACACTCCACCAAGACTTGTAGTTATGAACTTATGAAGGGCAACAGTTAAGGGTGGAGACATCTACCTTGGCTTTTGGATGCCTGGTGACCTGAGGGGACTCATCCATTGGACCCTTGAGGAAAGTACTTGACCCAAATTGCTCCAGTAAATTATACAGCACTGCAGAAAGTAGCAAGGCCTGCTCAAGCCATCACCAAGAAACATCTACCTTCACTTTAAAACATCTTCACCACACCTTGCCTGGGAATGGCAGACAACACCAAGGACATCAGGACTCAGAACACAAGGTTGAGAAATAGCCTCTGCCTGGCAGCCATAAGGCTACTTCAACAGCCAGTAATTACAATGTCTAAGGCCTCTAGGCAATGTTCACTCTAAGCAACACTACTCTCATCTACTTGTTTTTTAGCATTTGGTGCTATTGTCTAATGCTAGTAGTCATAGTTATTTATTTTATTTCTACGTCTTATGCCCAGGTCTCAATGTGTGTGCGCGACCCATGTATCGATAGCTTAAGATGACAATAAAGAAACCCGGACTTTTGACTTTGCTAAATGACAGTCTGCAGGAGGCATGTGAGAAATCTCATTGTACGAATGACAATAAACATGACTGTCCATGTTAAAAGGCAACAAGGGCTCGGTGTGGCCGCCATCATCTCTAGCCAGCTGCTCTCCATCAAGATGCTCTCCCAGGGCCAGCTGCGAGGCAGCAGTGAGCGGCCGTCACGGTGGGGTGCTGGGCAGGGCGGAGCGAGCGCTGCAGGACTGGGATGCCTCTGCACTGACGCCATATTTCCGTCATGGCACACGTGTCCCAGCAGGCGTTGCCAGGCAGGCGCCAAAACGGCTCAGAAACAGGGCAACAGCATGGTGACACACGCCCAGGTTTGTCCACAAGCCCAGAGAAGAAACCCGGCTCTATCTACACAAACAATACCCAGAAATGGGTCATATGTCAAAACTACAGAAACAAACAAGTAACACTAACCAGCTTTCTTCTACCTGACACATGCAATCCACCTTTTTAGTCAAAAACATTCATATTAACCAGCATGTTCAAATGATACAACAGATTTTTGAATGGATGAGGGCAGGCACAAAAAAGACAGATATGACTCATTCAATTCTACAATAATGAGATTCTGATGTAGGATCCCCGTTATACGTTTGCAATCTTTATGATTTAACAAAGAGCAACAGAAAGCAAAATCCACACTCCCCCAATGATGTAAAACACATACACACACACACAGGAATAACACACCGCTCCCTTTTCTGTCTGTGGTTAATAAGGTCTGATGGAGGACAGCTGAGTACAGCCATGGACTAACAGTGGCAGCAGTGTGAGTAACGTATGGACGTATGAACGCGCGCACGCACACACACCATCCCCATGGTATCTCACTCAGGCCCAAAAAACACACACACAGCTGCATGTGAGTTCTTCACTCTGACTTCCATTTTAACAGTCTATAAGCCCAAACACCTGAACTCAAAAACACATTGGGCAAAGTTCTAAGCAGAGTGCCTTCTTTAGAAAAGAGTTTAGACAGAGAAGAGTTTGGTGATGGCAAAACACCATCAGGAAGAGCTGAAAATCCACACAGACACACACACACACAGACACACACACGCACACAGACACACACATACAATCTTTGCTTGAGCACTGTGATAAACAAATGAGTCAGACAGAGCTTGCCGTGAACACTGACTCACTTTCACCTCATCCCTGTTCGACCGGGTGCAATCCTGCAAAGGGGGCAGGGATCCAGACAGGCAGAGCCAGACAAGGGGTGGCGGAGGGGCAATGAAGTGTTCGAGGTGGGAGCTTGAGAGGCAAAGGAGTACCAAAATGGGACCAGTGCGGGGGTTTCATAAAGGAGGGGGAACAGGCTGAAGGAGACACACACACAACCACACACACACCTAAGAGAGGCAGCATACAGACAGGGTACACGCCCACAAGCTGGCCCCCACACATACACAAGTTAATTTAGGCCATAAAGGGGTTTTTCAAGGGCACATTACGACATTACTAAGAGGCAGCAATAAGGAGCTTATGAAACACAGTCTAAGTTTAAAGCTTAAGTGGCAGTGCTTGCCAGCCAAGTCATACATTGTACACCCAGAGCCACGGTACTTTGAACCTGGTCATACAACAGCAGATATCAGTGCTCATTGCTCATTCCAGATGCCTAAAGTTTGGTGGTACGGAACAGTCACACAGCCGTGGTTCTGGAGGGGGTAACCATGCTGGGAGAACAGTCATTCAGCAGGTATTTGATAATCAAAAAAGTTTAACAGCTCTCTGGTTTTAACTGACCTGGGATTAAACTATTTTCTGTGAATCAGCAATTTGTGGAAAATTAAAGTTCAGCACAGCATCAGGTACAAGGAATAAGAAGGCTAGGAAGTCTGGATCACCCTGTACCGAAAACTCTGAATCAAACCGGCCAACACATTCCGTGACAGCATAGTGGAACAGCAAAAACAATAACTGAAAAATTATATAGAATCCTATTAAAAATGCTATGACAAGCTAATAAGACTCTGGTGTTCCCTGAATAGGAGCTACTGGCTTCATATAAACCTGGTGGTCCATCCCTGGGTCACAAGAGCGAGGAGCTCTTAGTTCCAAGTTGTCACCCTCCTGCTGGAGTACCTGGCACTGAGCAATCGTTTGTGTTCAGTGCCACAATTCAGTGCAAAAGAGGGCTGGGGCAAGGTGATGGAGGTAGTAGAAAAGTTTTACCCAGATGATGATGGCAAAGGGACCAAGCTGAATTAAACACAGACAGCAGGCAACATCTGGACTGAATGAAGCATGTCTGCACCTCAACCATTTAAAGAACAATGAAAGTTTAAAAAACGGGCACTTGCAGCCTGCTTTATACCAAAATTACTAAACACACACGGACTAAAAAAAAAGGAATTAAAGAAAAATTTAATCAGAAGGTTGTTAAAAAACGAGCACTAACCTTGCGAGGCAGACCTCAGTCTGTCGACCCTGGCGAAGTCCAGGCCGGGGTAGGTGCTGTTCTCGGAGAGTGGAAGCGTAGTGGGGGACGTGGACGGGGCCGGTGAGGAGGCCTCACGGTCAGACCACCGGTCTTCCCTTAAGTCTAGCGCGATGTAGTTGAGATCGTCCCGGGGGTTGGAGCCCTCAGGACACGTGGGATGACTGGGGTTACAGGCTACGTTGGTGGGGACAGGCAGGGTGGCGGCACCAGGGGAAGTCACGCCCTCAACATGAAGCCAGAGGCTGTCAAATGTGGAGGAGCCCAGCCATTTGGCATCGTCCAGCTGGTAAAGGCCGGCAGGTGCCTGGGCAGAGCTGTCGGATGGCAGCACAGCCTCAGAGCTGCATCGGCATCGGCTCAGGGGCTCTGACTGCTCTACCACAGACAGCTGACGCAGCATTCCTGATGGGCTCCTTGTTCCAGCGCTGAGGCTGACCTCCACATAGCTGTCTGCTGGAGCTCCACTGGCCTGGGGTCGTATGTAGCTGGGGGGATTCCATGGGGCTACAAATGAGGGCCGCGGGGAACGAGCCTTTGGTTGCTGCTCATCTGCTTCCAGGTTCATGTAGTCGTCACCTGCACATTCCGGCGAGAACACTGAACTCTCGGCTGGACGGTTCCCAAACTCCACGTTGATGTACTCCCCTGGACTGGATGGGGGATTCCTGGCCTCCCTCCCCCCAGGGGCACCACAGCGGTCATGTCGGTCCAAAGGGAGACGACTGGGCCGTGGCCCCCATCTGTCTGAACTGGATGGCCCGTTGGAGCTGGGGGGTTCATCAGGCGGACTGCTTGGGCCACATTCAGCCGCAGGGTGCTTAGCGGGAGACCTCACGGGAACGTATTCATCACGCTCATGACTCTCCCTTATGGGGGCCTTGTAGGATCGCGGCAGCGAAAAGTAGGGACTGTAGGGCCTGGGGCTCTTTGGGAGGGTCTGCGTGTGACAGCCCCTGCTTAAGCGATGGCCGGACGCCGGGAGGAAACTTTGGGACATGTCCATGTACTCACCAGTCTGCGGGTGGTCACTGGTCCCAGGGAGCATCATCATATAACCCTGGGTCTCCAGCTGCTGAGGGGGGGTCTGCTCTGTAGCTTGAACCTGGGATGAAAGGGGGTGACGTGGGCTGGGTTGCATAGGCACATAGTTGTCCTCTCGTGAGGGCACCACACCCGGCATCATGGGCATGTAACCGTCATCCCTGGGGGGGATCCTGTGCTGGTCAGGGCAGAGCGAGGACTTGGCCGAGCAGGGCTGCTCGGCATAGCAGCTGAAGCCTGACTTAAGGAAAGCTGAACCGTTGCTCCCCAGAGGACTGGCTGCCGGTGCCACTGCGGACTCGTCCGGCAAAGAGGTGGTCTGAGTTGTCTTCTGGTACACAGTGACACCAGCTCCTGTAGGCCTGGAAGTGTGCCCCCGTTTCCATGATACCTTCTCCTCATCACAGCTCTCATCCCGAGTGGTCTCAGGGCCTCCCCACGTCTCACGGTACCGACACATGGCCATGTACTCGCTCAGGCAGCTCTCCTCACGGATGGGGGGCGTGTTACTAAGGGAATCCGGAGTGCCGCTGCGAACTCTGATGTAACGCAGGTCCCCGGGGCTGGAGCCGTACTCGTCAGAGGAGTTAAAACCACCATCACTGGGGGAGCCGCAGAGGGAGGCGCTGGAGGGCTGTGTGAGTGTGTCGGAGGCCGAACCATGGCCACTACTGCTGGACACGCTGACAGGGCTGGTAGCATATGAGAAATGGGAAACGGGGAGCGAGGCAGAGCGCATGTGATAGGAGGAACCAGAAGGGGCCCGCGAGTAGCGGCCAGTGCCATCCTGCCGGCCCAAACTGCCGCGGCCCATATTCAGGTAGATCAGGCTGCCTGTTGCTGAGCGGAAGGGCCGGCTCATGGTGCCCTCCCCCTCACTGGACGTGCGAAAGCGATAGGCGCTACCACCCTTGCAGCTGGACGGGGTGCCCACCACACTCTCTGTACGAGATCGGCGCTGCAGCCCTGTCTGGCTGGGTGGTAGGTTGCCCAGGTGCCGACGGGTGGTGATGAAAGAAACAGGATTCGAGCCCGATGACTGACTCTTGCTCCGGGGCCTGAAATCCACAAAGGCCTTCAGTGCCTTCATCGTTTCGAGGATGGTCTCATGCATGCTCTGAGCGACCACAGAGTCCTCCACCTGCATCCATATCTCCCCGGGCCCTGTGGAGGATGAACGTCCCACCTCGATGAAGAAGAAGCTCTCAGAATGACCACAGCGGCGGATGTTCATCAGCTGCAGGCTCACACAGGGCGTCTCAGAATTCAGCTTCACTAGATGGAGGGTCTTAGAGGACAGGCACAGACGGTACACACCGGTCAGATTCTTGGTCTGCCCCAGTCCTTTGGGCTTCACGTTCACCTGCCACACCTCCTTGAAGACAGTGACCGGGGAGACCGCGCCATACATGTCCTCCAGATCGTCTGCATCCATGTGACCCCTCTTGCTCTCGTTCATCAGGTCGCTCAGGGCCTGGTACCATTCCTCCTGCTCACGCTCATTCTCTGCCACTATGGCAAAGTAATCATCCTTAGTGTACAGGGCAATGAGGTATTTGTGCTTTGAGTCCGCCCTTTTGTTTACAGTAAAGCACTGGTAAAGACAGATGATCCGCTTGGGTGGAGACGCGGCAGCAGCGGCACCACCAGCAGCAGCAAAGCGAAGGCTGTTTCTAAATTTCTTCTCGCTGTCATAGTATTCCAGTCGGCTGGGGCCCAGATGACTTGCCCCTCGTAAAACAAAAAAACGCTTGTGGCCATGCTTCTGCTTCCTCATATAGCCGCATTTCCGAATGTCATCCGCCCCGTCCGAACCGGCGGCGGGGAGCGCAGGAGCGGCTGAAGCCGCGACCGCGGCGGCATCTTCATGCGCCAGGTTCAGGCTGGAGGAGGACGGCTTTCTCACCGGAGCCCCCGCCGCTGCCGCCGCCGTCGCCGCCTCCCCCGGACACTGTTGCTGCGACTGGAAGTGATTTGCCTGCTGATGCCGTTCCCTGGACTGGATAGTCTGTTCATACGAGGGAGGCAAATGTTGGTGAAAGCGAGCGCCGCTGAGATTGATTAGGGACGAAGAGGGCTCGCCGCTAGAGGTGTCGCCGTTAGCCGCCGCCGTTTTTGTCCCAATTGCGCGCTGCTGTGTCTCCAGCATCAACATAGCGGCGTTGCCGTCCTGGTAATTCATCAAACTGGCCATGAGCGAACGCTAATAAAGGTCACTTTACCTCAGCTTTATTGACGCAGACCCCATGCTTCCAAATAAAACCGAGATCCCTGGGTGTTGTTTGCCCCTTCCGGTGGTTCTCCCTAGTGTCCCCTGGAAACCATACACACAAGCGCCACAAAAACAATTCGGCGGCCACTACATAGCCGCACTGGCCCGTCTCCGCGAACAGCCTAATCCGCTAGCCAGCTAATGCTGCGCCGCTCTCTCCCTTTCGGGACACATCTCTATAGACCACAGCAAAAACAACACGTGACCTATACATCGCTGGACGTTTGCGCATTTCTATTGGCTATTTTCGATGACTGACAGTCACACAATCCACTCCACGAGGGTTATTATCTTACCCGTTAGTTCGGTCGAGCGATGCTATTACTCGGGGTTTCGTGTAGGTAGGGATGGAGAGAATGGAGGTTTGTTGCGTTATGTTAGTGGTAAATTAAGCGTCCTTTACTGAGTGGTATGAGGTAGTTTGTGGGTTGCATAAGTTTGTTGATCGTTCAGTACTCGACAGCTCGAGACCATTGTATGCTGCACTGGTATTTTCGTTGTATACAATCCATCAGCTGTATACTTTAATGTATGTTACAACTAGCTAACCTGTTGCAGAACTAACAGATTTTTCTTCGAACTGCTAATCATGAATAATGGTATGATGAATATGATGAATACTTAACATTAATGATAATAACATCTGAGTCATTAACAACTTACAATTCCACTGGTTTGCGGGCATAATGTCATTATTTTTGTGTCATGAAATACACTGTATTTGGCAAGACAACCGTTGCTGTTAGTTAAATACAAGAAATTTAACTAGTTAATAAAACTAATAAAGGCACAACGTTTAGTTCTATTTCCTGTCTACATTGTGCAGTATGTAGAATTATGACAACGAAAAAAGTTAAGCACAGTATCACGTCAGCTATCCAGTTACAGTTGTTGTATATATTTTCTCCCTATAAGTGATTGATACCGGTTGGTAAGGCAGCATCAGACCGGAATCAGAAACCAGGCGGTTTGTAAGAAGTATAAGTAGAGGTTAGTCAGCTGAAGGTCTGGATGTCAGTTGACACAACATAAACAAACCTGGAAACTCAAGAAATGTACATTTATCCATTGATTTTCCACCGCATTCCTTTAAACACTGCTGCTTTAGCATTTCCTATATGCCACTTCCTTCCTCCTGTTGTAGCATACACTTTCTATGAGTTAACAAATGCATACACCAACACAAAGTTATCTTGTAGAAAATGGATTTTAAAGTTCTCTTAGCCAGGACACACCATACCTCCATTTGTGCAATAAAGTGCATTACAGAGGCGTCACCCTTTGTTTCGCCTAATTCCAGTTAGGTGAGATGATCTTGGAAGTGCTTAAAAGAGATCTCACTTTAATCCAAACAACACAATTAGTTCCATCCAGAAAAAAATGCTCATCTTGGTCTGATTCATTACATACTTTAATTGAGTAAGACTAATTCCCGTTACAGATTTGTAAGTATTCTTTAACTTGATACGAAGAACTTTTTATTTGGAATTTGGTTTAGACAAGCAAACTCAGTAAGGTTTTTATATTAAACTGATGCTTGCGAGGGTAGTGGGTTCAGTGCTCCCCCCTGCTGTCATGTTTGTGGGATCGCTTGCCAGTGTGATGGTTTCCTCCTGCAATCCAAAAACATAACAAACAACCAGGGTGGACCCTGCATTGTGCCCTGTGGCTCCTAGAGGTAGGATCCACATTCACCAGTTAAGGAAGATGCGTGCAGTGCCAGAACAAAACTGACGGGGCGATTACGGTAAAAGTTGCTAATCGGGAGAGGGCATTGGGCGAGCTGACTAAATATAGCCGTGCCCCTGGGAGAGACCGGCTTATTTGTTTTATGATGAACGCCTTTATTAAAAAATAAAATTTAAAAAGATGGTGTCCTTAGTGGGTGGCATTTGGGGAAGCATGATGGCCACTCGTGATGCCAGCCCCGGATGGATGGGTGACATTTCACACACTGCAAATGCCTATTACTGATGGTTGCATTGAACTAGAAGATTCTATTCAAATGGATAAATGAGTGTTATAATTGGTATATTTCAGAACGGTAAGCCAATACCAAACTCAGTCAATAGAACAGATCATTTCTATCGCAGATTATATTATATTATGTGAAATCCATCTTCAAGTCAAATTCAGGCACATGAAATTACAAACAGTTACACCCAAAATGTTGCAATAAACTTCACATATATGAAAATGCTAATCTACCGGCAGTGGTCAAGTACTTGGGTACATTCCTACATGTTGAGGCAGTTTCTGCGTTCCATGTGAATGAAGTAGCCAGAAGGTTAAAAGATTAAATTATGCACTTTAAAGAGACCGCCACTATCTACGTTCTTAATGAATATGTGGTAGGTAATTCAGGAGCAGACAAGAATCCTTTGCAAATACACTTTCACACATTAGAGGGTGCTGTTGTTTTTCCTGTAATGGCAAAAGCATGGAAATGATAAGGCAAACAGCAAAGTCTAACAAAGCAATAAGAATTTTTCCAGCATGCTTAGTGTTTTTCTGCAGTGAACATTCTTCTCTACTTTCATCTTCAAGCTGTGTATCCTGGGAAGGGTCACAAGGGGCCTGGAGCCTATCCCAGACAACACAGGGCGCGGTATTGTGGTGTATCCTAGGTAGGATGAGTGTGGATTAATGAACATGACAATTATTACATGATGCCTATTTTAAAGCGAATCCCAAATTCTGCAGATTAAAATTTAAGTGACTTCACCAGCACAACCATCAGGTAGTCAGAACCACATTTACTGAAATGTCAAAAATACACGGTGCATATATTAAATGGAAGAAAACAGATTCTTTACCAGCCAAATAAATGAGACTTTCACATCAGTGTGATCCAAAGCAGAACTCAATTTGTCCATAAGTCGTGTGAATGCCTGACAAATACAGGCTATATTCTGTTTAAAATATATGTACAGTACATGAAATATATGTATATAATACACACACAGACACCCACTTGTGTTTATAAAATGAATAAAGTAAAGATAACAGCAGTACATAATTCACCCAGACACACGCATTGCTGTGCCTACAGGCCTTGTGTTTATCTGAGGTCCAGAACTAAAAGCCACAGGTGAGTCTGAGGAGTTTCAGAGGGTAGCAGTCTAGCAAGGACACTCCCAACAGGATGTGCTCTGCTGCAGGAATAGACACGACCGGCTTTGTTTTCTGAAAGTTACCCCCCCCCCCCAGGTCTGAGTAATGCACCCCACCTTCCTCTAATTTACCACATCATCTTGCGAGGTGATTCATAATGAAGAGGAGTATCTAATCTCAGCCGGTACCCTGCTTCTCCCTTCATTTCCAGTCTCTGCTGGCGAGCTGCCTGGAGTTTTCTAGAAAAATCCACCCACAAGGCAAACCAAAAGCAGGCGTGCAGTGGTCAGCCGATTTCTCTGTCCATACTCTGTCAAATGAAGGGACTGAGCTTCCCATCCCATCCTGCTCTTGAGGCTCAGTGGTGGTGTATCATCACGTTGCCCTCATCCGCTGTGGTTATTTGAGTGACGTGCCTCACGTGGGAGAGTCTCCTCACTGTCCTCTTGAGGAGCAACCCGAAGTCCTTTGTCTCTGGTCTGCAGAGAACAGAAAAACAATGTTACTGGAGACTGATATAGTGAAATACAAGGAATTAATTGTATTTGTTTTTTTATGACTTTTCTACCAGTTTTAGAATGAAGTTATATCCCTGCAAATAACATTTTTTTACATTTATTTGAAGTATTTTAGAGGAGAAGTTGACATGCTCCCCAAGATTCAAATCCACAACCTTCATCCTGTTAGCACGATGCTCTACTTATTGAGCTAAAGGATCTCAATATAATTGTACACCCCAAAGCAACCTTGGTCTATATGTCTAAGAGGTGTGGTCCTAGTCAGGGATTGAACCATGAAGGAGCACCACTGAGCAGAAAAAAGGTTTAGTCTATTAAACTAAAAGACCCAAGTCCCCAGCTTAAGGGAACCAGTGACTCTTGCCTGAATTCCAGAATGTGACATCAGCATTGTTGCAGGGTTACATATGTTCTGTGACCTCGGCCTCATATAACATCCAACGTAACGGGAAACGAATAAACCAGCCAGTAAACACTTAGTGGTCCCGAAGAATTTGCTGTCGTACTAACAATCTGCTTCATGACTGGGATTCAGCAGGAGATTTTCAGTGCAATGTTACCATTTCAAGCTCAGATTTTATCTTTATTATGTTAATTAAGGAAGATTTGAAACCCAATTCACAATGCACAATGCAACTTATAACTTTAGTACAGTAAAATATTATCATTAAGAAATGTGATATTTGACATTTTTTGAGGATTATGAGGACAGTTACAGGTAATTCAAATTTATGCCATAAAGAATACTATGTAACCGGAATTTTGCTGCCTGATAAAAGAATTAATCTCAAATGTATCACAACATAAAAATATGAGCTGACAAGCATCCAGAGGATGACAGCACAGCTGCCAACATGCGACGTTCTACATCTAACAGGGACGACACCAACCCACTTATTGTTTGTGGTGAGTTTTAACAAGCTTTCCACTGCGGGCACTGGGCTGTTTCCTCCATCTGCAGGCCATTAGCTGCTCCGGAATGAACAACGAGGTCCCAGAAAAAAGGACAGACAGAGGACAGGGAGGGAGAGAAAGCCATGTGCTGCTCACCGGGCCTCGGGTGGGAGGGGCAGCGGCTTAGTGAAGCCATCCCTGCTGATCAGCCAGTAGGTGTTCTTCAATCCCATGTCCTGCAAAAGTCATAAGCCAAGAGTAAGGAAGAGGGGCAGGGATCTGGAAGGCCCCAGGCTGGCTATAAACCCAGAAGGATGTTACCTCTACAAGGAACAATTTAAGTTCCACATATGTACCTGCCTTTTAGCAAAAAGAGATGCACGTGTACATACGCGTGACTGGCAACATTAGCATTAGCCGGTGCTAACCTTCAGGACTTCAGGCATCTCCCGCAGTTGTACCCGGTACCCAGCGTTCAGCTCCTGTAGGAGCTGCACTGTGTTGTGGCTGATGTGGATGCGGTGCGCTGCAAAGCAAGACCGCAAGGTTCGAACTGTACAATTTCTAGTTTCAGGTGACGGGTGATTAGTCAAGAAAATGTTTAACAGGTACCGAAATGTGATTTCAACCAGTTTTCCTGTTAATTTTTTAAATCTACAAATTGATTGGTGCAATAGTTGTATGTCTGTCTGTGTGTTCTCAGTCATGAGAAATCTTTTCAGATCATATATAATAATCATTGCGAGCAAGCCTCAATAGCTCCCTCTGGGGGCCAAAAAGAGAACACAGTGAACTCACGCATGCCTGTGGCCTCCATGAGAGATGCAATGTTAACTGTGTTTCCAAAGAGGCAATATCGGGGCATCGTTAGTCCAACAACACCTGCCACACAGGGCCCTATAGCCACCATACGCATGCAGAGATAGGGAGGCACATATGCACTCACATTGTTATAAACACACAAAACATAGATCATTTGACATTATAATCCAGCGGCTAGATTATGATGTTAAATTAAATGAAATCAACTGTTTAAAATAACATTATTTAAATAAAAATGTTCTCTTCATTTAAAGGTACAGGACTATGAAAAATTGACAGTGTTTTAAATACCACCAGCAACGTGTTAGTAGGGATGCTGTTCTGACCCGAATGCAGTCCAATGCGACTGTACACCGGCATGTCTGGCATGTGCCTCATCTTGAAGGTTCCCATGGTGTTCAGGATGTCCAGGGCCATGTTGGCGATCTCAGCCGCATGCCGGGTGCCATTACGAACAGGCAGCCCCGATGCCACCATATAGGCATCACCGATGGTCTCCACCTGGGATAAGCCGCAGCGTAGGGCAAGATCAAGGTGACAAACTGATGACCACGTGTGTAATTACTGCAGTACCAAGTCATTGTATGGAGAAGGCAGTGAGACAGTGTTCAATATAATTAACAAATAATGTGCAATTTTGCATTTTGATTTGTACAGATGGGAAGGTGGTGTGAGGATCAGTATGTTCGAACGCTGTGCCCGTGATCGGAAGGTTGCCGATTAAAGTCCCAGAGCTGGAAGGAAGATTTTACTGTTGGGCCCTTGAGTACAGCCCCTATAATGCCAAGGACTGTCTGGCCCTGCTTTCCTGAAATGTTCGCCACTTTGGATAAAAGCGTCTGCTAAATACAGATGCAAATTTTCCTATATCTAAAACATGCTATTTGGTTCGTTGATGTTTAGGGGACCATGGCAGAGCCACACCACTCCCAGGCGATACATGCTTGAACCAAGTGCTCTGCTAGGCACCGAAGGTCTGAACCTGACAATCTAAGATCCTGAAAAGACTCTCCAGGACTGAGCAGCACACTTTGCTCTGGTTTTTGTTAAATCATCCATTAATTTCCCCTGGCACTGAGTTAATTTTGATACGGGAATAAAATCTGTTTCCGTTCTTATCATTTGTATCATGGTCATTCTCATTTTTTGATGGCTAACAGATTGGGCCAACTCCGCCACGGACAGTCCTAAGCCCGGAGGAGTTGTTGGGCATGGGGCTTGCTACCCCAACCCCATCAATAAATCCTTAGCTACAGAATCACCAACAAGAGATCAAGACACCTTAGTATTGGGAAGAGATGGGTCTTCATTAAGAAAAAGTATGATGCCTTGTGGTGAAAGACAGAAATTGGAAGCTACAAGGTCGACTACCCTTCACTCCACCAGGGAGATTAACAAATTGGGCCATTTTCCTGCACCTGCCCGTAAAGAAGGTAAAGCACACCCACCATCTACAATTGAAATCTTTGTGATTCTTTTATAATGCTCACATCATGCAAACACGCTAAGTGTAAGAACACAAAAGGAGCATAGATTGTGGCAGAATTACCAGACAAAGGAATCGTGCCACATTCATGTTTAGTGGTGGTTCTGCCAGGAGCCCATACCTTATAGACGTCGTGGTTCTCGATGACAGCATCAAACAGAGTGTACAGATCATTTAGCAAATTCACCACCTCTATGGGCTCACAGCTGGCGGAGATGGCGGTGAAGCCCACGATGTCACTGAAGTACACCGTCACGTTATCGAAGCACTCTGGCTCCACTGTGCAGCCCAGCTTCAGGGCCTTTGCCACGGACCTCAGAGAGCAAAGGATGCTGAGGTTAAAAACGGCCAAGCCACCTTCATCATAATTGTTTTTTTTCAATGCATGTGACCATGTGTGTTTATATCTGTACTTATACATCCGGCTCTGCACATATACAGCCATGGAAAAAATTAAAAGCCTCTATATTTAAGAAAATATATATATTTAAATTCTGGTTTAATTGTGGACCTGCTGGCCAAAGGCTACCCTGAGCAGCAGGTTGCTTGCAGGTTCAAAATTTCTAAGAGGGCAGTACACAAGAATAAGGTGAAGCAGGAGACACTGGGAACAACCAGAAACCAGCCAGGTTAAGGGCGGAAGCGACTTTCTAATGGCAGAGATAACCATTAACTTCTTACAAGCAGGACTGAAGTCCCATAAACTAAGGAAGAAACACTTCATAAATAACAAATAGAGTAGAACCAGGCTGCAGTTTGCAAACAAATATTGAGAAATAAGTGAAATAAAAATTTTGCAGTAGTCTCTTCATTTTTTCCATGGCTGTATATGTCAACGTCAGTTCATGTGCAAGTATACGGGAGTTATGTGTTTGGGCAACTGTAGTTTTTATTGCATGCATTTGAACATGCATGCAAGTACTCTGCACCAGTGGTGTATGTATTACTGCATTTTAAGTATGTGGTTGTATGTGTTTTTGCACAAAGGGGTGCATACACATGTGTTTGCACATAGGGGTGCATGTGCATGTTATGAGCATGTTTATGCATTCTTGCTTCATCTGCACATATATGCATCCCCAGTTTCATACGGTGGAAGCATCTGAGTGAGCAGCTTCTCCGTCCGGTGCTTCTCCACCTCCAGCTCCTCCGTCCGTTCTTGGATCAGCTCCTCCAGATTGCTGGAGTACCGCTCCAGCATGCGTCGCATGGAGTCGATGATGTTGATCTTCTTCCCTTTGTTGATGTTTTTGAACTAGTGCAAACATATACAGATGCACTGAGCACATGCAGAAGGAGGAGCAGACGAGGCATGGTTCACAGTGCAGGAAAAGGTTTACATTTTGATTTGCAGTGCTTAACCCTGTATATCCTTTTGCATAAATAATATATAATAACCAAGAAGCAGATGATAAACAACAAGAATGAGGATTATCCCACAAATAATCTCTCAATTCTATTTACAATTTCTTTTTTTAGCAAGCACTTTTATACAAAGCGACGTATAATTGAAAGCAGGGTCTGACAGTCCCTGGAGCAATTGGCGATTAAGGGCCTTCTCATGGGCTCAGTGGTGAAATCACTCTGGGATTTGAACCAGCACATAGGTACAACAGCTTAACAGCCACACACTGCCCCACAATTCAATCCAAAGCCTGCCTTAATCTCCAAATGAGTGTGTCAAAAAAAGGTTTGTGTACATCAATCTATGAATTTTCCATACACGCTTGTCTCATGCACGGTTGTGGGGGTCCAGAGCCTATTCCAGAAGCTACAGGCATAAAGTGAGGAATAACCCATCCCAGGGCATACGCAGGACACACTGGTAATGTGGCAACTCCAGTTCACCTTACCATGTTTCTGGAGTGTATGGGGTGGGGTGGGAGAAGGAGGGGAGAGGAACCAGAGAAAACTCCACACTGACACAGGGAGTACTCCACACACACACAGCCAGCTAGTGAGTGTACATAAAAATGTACTAAGGGCAGAATGAAAAATGATTGGTTCAGTAGAGAACGTGAATCCAAGCAACTAGAGGAGACAGGACCAAGGCATCTAATTGGTTTGTTCCATCTCCTCCAGTTGCTTAGGCCCACCTCCTCTACAATCTGATTGGTTATGTCTTGACCTGTAGACTACAGAGGTGTGAGATGACAATGCTAACCACTGTACCACCACTGACAGCCGTCATTGACTGAGTTTTGAAAAGCTCCACCTTGCCATAATCCCCTTTGTTTTCTTCACTCCAAAATCTACACAGAAAGCCGGATTTCAGTGGTGGTACCTCTGCTGACTACAATTATTAGGAAAACAGAACTTGCGCATAAAGTGAGCCAGTGGAGTCACCTGCTTGAAGATCTGGTCAAAGGCGGGTCTCTGATCGGGCTGCTCATCCCAGCACTGCTCCATGAGCTTAATACACTCAGAGGGGGAGGAGTCAGACATGACCATGGGCCGGCACAGGGGTGGCGGTTTACAGAGCTGCTGGATGATGTCTAGCGGGCAGGAGGTCGGTCAGATTACATACTAGTCACATATTTCACACATGCAACATCTGTCATGCACATAACTCACCACTCCACGGGATAAGCTGGAGAAGATTTTTAGAGAGTGCGAGATTTGGAAATTTAACGAAAATTGTCTGTTGGGTCACATGATTACTCAGTGAGTTTTGGTTCCGAACAGTGATATATGATGGAGCAGCCTGACTTTAGGTCATTGGCGATCTCATCTCAGTAACAAATAAATGAACTGAATGAGCTTTGGAGATTTGCATTTCAATAATCTCTCTAAGAAAAAATAACCATATTTAAGATGATCATCCTAAAAGCAAGATATGGCTTAAAACAAAAGCAGACAAGGCTACCTGTACAAGGTATTTTATAGTGAAGAATATGAGGGTAGAAGGGACATTAATAACAGTCAGGGTTTACAGCCTTACGTCGCGTTCCCACCTTAGCTGTGGTGCATTTAGATATCTGCATGTATTCATCAGCCTCAAGGTTTAAGTGTTCGCTGCTGTGTCCAGGTACACGAACGTGTGTTTAGGTACTGCACTGCGGACACAGGCGAGTGAGGCTCCCAAGTGGGACACACCTTGAGCAGACTGATCCAGCATGCAGAACGGGGGCCCACGCATCACCGCCTCCTGCAGGATGATGGAGAAGCTGTAGACGTCGCCCTGCTTGGAGCCGTTCAGGCCGGGGGTCGGGCCCCGCAGGATCTCTGGGGCCGTCCACAGCAGCTCTGCACACATGCAAAGTCAGAGGGACAGACTGATGTGTAGAAAAGTTCACAGACACAATCAAATGGTGCTGCCTTTAGTAAAAGAACAAACAAGGCTTCAACGCCGAAGAAAGATGGGATCTATGAGCAACTTGAATTATTGATAGCCTGAACCCAGTTCCTGCTCATTAATTTATTGGTTCCCATTGGGTTTTATAATAATAAGAGAGACTTTATTGATCCCCATGGGTAAATTCTCTTTATACCTCCCCCAACTTTTTCTTTGTAGGTGACAGCAAGCTGGCCCCAAAGGGCAGCTACTCAGAGCAGCACCCGAGGGAGCTGGGAGTTAAGGGCCTTGCTCAAGGACATGCAGGTGTGCCGAAGTCAGGCTTGAGCCAGCAACCTTCCGATCACAGGCACAGAGACTTAGCCCACAGAACCACACACTGACAGTGCATGGTAATCATGTATGGTAGGAGAGTGGTCTGTAGTTATGACTGAATGGTCACCGTCTCAAGTCTCATCCTTGGCAGAATAGTCATACAGTAATAGCCACATAGTAATAGTCATACACAATAGTCACTTGAGCAAGGCCCTTAATCACGCTGAAATGCTCCAGTGGCATCAAACCTAACCCTGTGCTCAGACCCTAAGCTTTGCTTTCAACTATATATAAATGTGTGTATGTCTCAAAGGAGAACAGGATGGAATATGGCAAAGGAAGCATTCCACTGTGCCTGCACTTGTGCAAATGGCAAATAAAACATTCACAATCCCACCCACCCGAAGTTACAGAGCCTCATGTTCCCCAAACACAGCGTGATTCTCTTATGGGATACTGTCCCTAAAATGCTACATTGTATTCTTCTGCTTACCCTCTGCAGGTGGCTCTATGTAAGGAAACCGTTGTGACTCCAACACCTGACAGCAGCCATAGTCAGTCACCTTGAGCACGAAGCGTCCGTCTACCACACAGTTGCGCGACTTGAGCCGGCCATGACACATTCCCCGGAGATGCAGGTACCTCATGCCCTGCGACCCAAAAGCATGGCTGAATGGCAGGAGTTCATTCACTGGGTCCTATAGAGCTCCCGCTTGAAATAATCCCCTTGGTTTACTTTACTCCTAAATACACTGAAGGTTAAATTTCATAAAATACACCATAAACTATCCAGATCATCTAATGAAATGTGAAAAAAGCTCCCTTGGACCAAACCTTAATCACCCAACTACCTCCTGCTTGTCGTTACATCAGATTGATGTTTTCCAAACTGGTCCTTGGGGACCCTTCAGACAGTTCACGTATTGGACCCTCCCGGGAGCTGGGAGGGAGCAAAAATGTGGACCGTCTGGGGGTCCCCAAGGATTGGGACTAAAAACAGTGCCTCAGATCACAGTTTACGCTGAAGGTGAGGAGATTCTTTCTGTAGGATTTGTACTTATGACATAGTCCCTTATGTGATCACTGGTTTCCATGGCTACAGATCAAGATACTTTATTGCTGTTCTGATGATCAAATTTGTGAAAGCAGTTCAGCATCCGGCAGCAGAGCCCTCCTACCCCTACAGCAAACGCACCTTGATGAGATCTAGCATGAGTGATGAGATGAACATCCAGTCCAGGTTAATTTCATCCGCATACAGAAGGTCCTCCAAGCTTCCCCGGGAACAGAACTCAGTCACAATGGCAAAGATGCCACAGTCATGGAAGAATCCTATGAAAGGGTTGATGTTCTCATGCCGGATGTCCCTCATCTGCAAGACCAGGAGGCCTGATTGAAAAGGTATGGCTTAAAGTACAGAACCTATACCTGATAATACTGTCCAGTAATTTTACCTCTCATCATGAAAGCCGAATTACATAATATTGTGAGCCAGTGTGAGAAAGATATGTGTGAGATCAATGGTTCATTAAATGGGAATGAGGGTTTTAAATATTCTGATGTAGTTCTTCTGTACAATCACATTTTCTTTAGACATAAACACCGTAAATCGTGGTAAGACTATGATTTAAAATATTATTATTCTTTATATTTACTTGATTATACTGCCCTAGAAAGGCAAAACACAGTAAGTGCACTGACACAAACTGAAAAAATAACTTTCCACTCAAGTGCGTGGTAGGTAGGTATATTAGTGTTTCATACAAAATCTCACATATGTGAAGACATTTTATCATGAGATAAAGCAAAGCCTAAGAAACCCGATTTTGATCATAACTCATAAATTATGCAGTTACGATTTTCTGCCTTTATGTGGCAGTATAACACAAAAGGCAGAACGAAACAAAAACAAAATGAAAACCAACCAGCTCAAAGACATCACTTGTTGCTGGGTTGATGCTACCAAAATTTCCACAAGGCAGCCTTTTTAACCACGTCCAGTCCCCCTACAACAAAAGTGTAATTAATATAATTCATGAAAAACATTAATTACAATTATTCTCGTCTATGACTTGCCTCAATGCATATGGAAACGAGTATTCTAAGGACTTTTTTCCAAGTAACCCTCAGATCACAAGCAGCCCATATATGGCCAGGCAGTGCCCAGACACCACCCACATGACTGTGCTTATCCCACAACACAACACCCACCTCATAGATGGCGATATTGGAGTTGTCCAGGGTGGCCGGGGAATGGCTGGCGGTAGAATATGGGGACCTCAGACTCCGTTCTGCTTCAGACACGCTCGTCTGAATTTCACTAGCCCTGCTGTTGCCCCGGCTCTTCTATATATAGCAGGGCAGAAGATGCATTTAACTGACATAGACATCACCAGTAAATGGAGGGGCATTGAAAATTTACAGGGAAAACACAAGGGAGACAAGGAACAGATGGAGTGTTTCCATTAGATCTATGCCCTCCAGAACTGTCTATGTAACCAGTTCTCACTGCCCTGTCAAGCTGATTAATCTCCTGAGACCAAAAGGTGCCATGCAGGAGAGCTGCTGCTAGCTGGAAGGACAATGTCTCAGACACTTTGTCACCCGGCAAAACTGACTCTGTTGCTTAGCAACGGGCTGATGAACGTGAGGTCTTCCAGCCGCAGCAAAATCTTGACGGGACCCCTGAGCCTTTTGAACTGGCCGACATGTCGCCTGGAGAGAAAACAGGACGGGGGTGAGGGCCAAGACTTCTGGAAAGGAACCCGTGACTTCTTTCTGAATGCTGACCAGCTGACATCTTCAGCGTTTGCCTGGCAAATGAAAAACACCCTCCCAGTCTGGCCGAGAGCCCTACCTTATGCTGTAGGTAAGCAGTCCCAGTAAGCAGAAAGCCATCAGGAGGACTGTCGCACACAATATGACCCCCAAAAAAGGCTCCACACCTGATAGCATGAGAGGGAATTAAAATGTGAGTAAAAGCAGTAATATTAGTCATTAGGAAAAAAATATATACTACAAGCTTCTCCTGTTGCTTGTGTATAAACATCTCTATATCTCCAGCATAGTGTTCAAAGTACTTCCTATACAGTGTAATTACCAGATGTACTCATCTGTCCATACAACCACCCCCCTCCCCCTTACCTCCAGAACAGATAACACCGACTGTAAACCAGCAACTGGAGTCAGTCTCAGGGGAGACTCCATGAGGGAAGTGAATTTCTCGGCCCAGGAACCAAATCAAGTTGGCCTCCATGTCCAAGCGATGCGTGGGATAGAGTTCCCAGGAGCGCCCATCTGTGTCCAGTACCACATAGTCCAGCAGGGCGGCGCCAGAGTCACTTATGCGGATGGAATGGCTGAAGCCAAGGAAGGTCAGGTTGTGGGTGTGGCGCGCCAGGTTTCCCCCTGAAAGCCATTCCCCTGAGCGCTGTAGACTGTGCAAGGAGTGGGCCATGAGCATGATGGAGTCATAGATGGTGCCAAATAGAGGAGAAACCTACAAAAACACATAGAGGATATCACACACCAACAGATCACTGCCGACATTTTTGCAGTAAACTAATCATACACTTCTGCAAATGCAGGAATGCACATTGGGCCCTCACCTGATGGCCTGCCACCAAGACCGGAAGCTCGCCGCGATCCACAGCCTCCTGGTAGGCCTGGTAGAAGGAGACATCCCTGGTCTCCACGGTGATGGTGAGCACAGCATCATACGCCCGTAGGAGCTTCCTGCTATCACGCAGGGCACGGTAGCGCATGTCACGGTAGGGCAGGCCGTACAGCAGCGTGTCGTAGGGCATAAACACCAGCGGCCCACCTGTCATCTGCATGTCATGGGCCATCTCCAGCAGCAGCTTCTGCGTGGCTCCGCCCATCAACGCAGAGTGCATGCAGAGCAGCACCACTAACGACAAGAGACAGGAAGATCAGAGTCTCAGCCTCACATGGGACCCCCTCAAGGGGCCTGGGGCTCCCATGGGGCCGACACTCCGCAGCTACAAGGACATCACATATTTGCTCATATCTCTCATACTATACATGCCACTTTGTTAAGTTCCATTGGGCCTTTAAAGAGGACAGTCACGGCTTTAAGATGACATCATCGAGATGTGTGTGTGTGTGTGTGTGTGGGGGGGGGGGGGGGGGTAGCGGAGGGATAACCTTGCCAACTACCCCTTCCTGACAAA
>JAABNX020000002.1:12624204-12635230 GCA_015163995.2 Mormyrus lacerda | reverse complement strand
AGCGGAGGGATAACCTTGCCAACTTCCCCTTCCTGTCAAATCAAAATCAATATTAAAAACTATCGATCCATTTTCTGTAACTGCTTGTCCTATTCATGGTCGGGGGGTCGGGGGGGTGGAATCTATCCTGGAGGCTACGGGAACAACACAACAAACAACGCAATATTAAAAAACCTTTTTTCCCTGGTTCTCAGGAAGATCTAGACCTGGAAGTCTACTGCGACAGAATAACCTCAATACTCCACCAACACTCCACCAATACTCCAACATTTGTATGGTCCTGATACTCCATTTCTCATAAATAACAGCGGGGCAAGAAATGATACTACTGAGCAAAAAGGAAAAGGACTAAATCACAGGAAAGTAACTATTGTTTTACAGCTGAGACTGACTTTGTTATATATACAGTACAGGTATATGAATCAGGAAAGTGTGAAGCTGCAGAATGACTCAGATTATAATTAATGGAACAGCTGCACCTTTCAGTAACAGTTCTGCAGCTGTGATTTTACCAGCCGATCATCTTGCATGACTCATTAATACACTGGTGGTTGAATGGTTGAAGTTGCTGTAAGAACATTGTATTTATCCAAAACAGCTTAGAGTAGAGGGGAAACACACCATATATATAGATATTCACAGGGATTTGAACCCATGCCCTTGTTAATACAATGCACTACTTGTTGAGCAACAGCAATTCTTTCAAGATGAGGAGTGATTATTAGTTGCATCAAGCAGTTTCATTATACTAAAGGTCATGTTTGTAAGGTAAATGGATCTTGTCAACATGGCAAAAGAGGTGATCACCACACTGCACTCACCACGCAGACCCTCTGCTCTCCTGACCTCAGTCAGGACACGATGCATGCTGGTGGGGTCACTGCCCACAGAGGACACCAGCCGCACCGAGAGCCCATGGCCACGTATCGCCCCGGCCAGCTGGATGGCCGTCTCTGCCCAGCCTTCCTCCACCGACGACAGAACGGCCACATGCGCCCAACGAAAGTGCCGCAGGAAGCTCAGCAGCACGGCAGCCGCCGAGGGCAGCGTCCGGATGAAGGTGGGGTGGCGGCCCTGAGGTTCCGGCTCGGGTCCAACGCAGGCCCAGGAGAACACGGCCTTGTTCCAGCTGTGGCCCAGTAGGGATGCTGCCTCGCAGTAACCAGGGTTCGAGGGGCCCACGAAGGCGGCCACCCAGGAGCCGTAAGCCAGAAAGCCGCTCAGGGCCCGTGCCGTCTGGCAGTCCTCCTCCAGGACCACGGGTTCCAAGGTGACAGACAGAGACAGGGAGGCGTCGGCACGGATCCTCTCTGCGGCTAAGCGGGCCGCCAAGCCGGGCTGTGCTTTGGCATACATGGGGTCACACAACCAGGGCCCCAGAACACCCACCCTGAAAAGGGCTGCTGGGGAGCTCTCAGGGAGATAGAGCGCAGCCAGGAGGAGCAAGAAAAGGTGATTCGCACACGCTAACCAGCAAGGGCGGGGCGGCACCCGCCCCTTGGCACAGATAGCTATCCACTCTGGCCCGGTCCAGATCCCGAGAAAACTGCGGAATGCGCAGGGCTGCGGCAGCATGGCACAGTGCCGCCTGACTCACGCCCACAGTCTCACATGGGTCACCGCCACCCAGAAACTGAGCTCTCCCCTGTGGCCCTTGGTTCCTGTAGAATAGGGTCAGGGGCAGGAGAGCAGAGAACTAAAGAATATTAAGGGTTCAACTATGACGCTCTATTTCATAATCGTCGGATGTTACACGGACACCTCAGTGTAAATTAGGTGCCCAGAAATCATGTTGGAATTAGGAACGTATTTGTGGGATATTTTACATGCCCCTCCCATTTTAAACTGGTTTTTAGCAAAATAATTTAACTGACCATAATCCAAAAAGGAAAACGCATTAAAAAGAAAAGCAGTCTAGTCTGGACATCAATTTTAATTAAATTGTGCGTATCCGTATTTGTAAGACATCATGACAACATCGGCGAAATACTTGCAACGGCAACAAGATCACCTACATGTGGAATTTAAATGGTTTTGTAGCAGTGCATAAAGAATGAAACTCATTACCTTTATTAAACGATCCACCAGTTTTCACTATATCGTGAGAATGGCGAATAATCCATTTAGAAAAGTTTGGGCTATTAGGAGCTCCTGGAGATGCTGACACATACCTACAAAACCATAGCCGATGTCTTTCCTGCAGACTGCTGGCCATGTACTTGGTGAATACGGGTCCGACTGCGCCTCGTAATCCCCGCAAAGCCGCCCTGTAACAACCGTATGACGGTGCCACCGACCTGGAACGGTTGACCTGAAGATTATATTATTAAATCCCATCTGCATTACTGGCCATGCAAAGGTCGCTCACACGAATCTTTAAATTGCACTGCTTGATTGCACCTATGGGAAAACTTAATAAATATTGGTCCTGGCCTGGTGTATTTACATGGTGGTGCCGGTATGGGTCAGCCTAGGTTGCCACACACAAAAAGCACGATTTGCTGAAGGCTGAAAACCTACTAACTGTAATAAATCGCGTTAACTTTTTCCATACGTAAGCAGCTGTGTAAGATCCTCCCCGCCCAACACGAGAGAGAGCTGCAAAATCTTCAATCACAGATGCGTTTAGCCTGGAATATGCACACCCCCGGACATTACATCTTGTGTATTTCGTGTCCCCTGACTTCTGCATCATCTCGTTATGAAATACTGAACACAGCAGTCTGATGTACATTTAACAACTTTATTCTGGGAAAAGCTGAGGGAAGCAATGCAGTGGGCTGCTGCTGGACTTGTAATATGAGCAGGTAAAGTACACCAGCAATAAAGTTCGTTATCTATAATCTTGCCTCGTTTCAGCCGCAGATGAATTCAGGCGGCGCATTAATTGCCGTGTACGAGCGCTAGGGGGCAGCACAACACTATCCTTCCCATCTATTTAAAAATAAAAAGGCGCTCGCCTCCTTTCGGCTGACAGCACAACCGATGGGCTCAACCTGACGATTGGAAACAGACTGTTTACTCGTTTCCCCTGCCGAGTTTACCACAGCTGTTTTACTGATTGACACATTTTTTAAGCACAAAAGGAAGAATTTATTGTAAAGGCGCGTTGATTATCAAACCTCTCTGTTACTCTTAAAAAATGAACAAAACGTCCTTTAAGTTAATTATATGCCCCGGAACAAAATAATTCCCATCTTGATGTGTAATCGGAATTGGCATGCTAGGCAGGGGCGCGGTAAAGGGAGGGGGAGTTAGGATGATTTCAAGGTCCCCTGAGTAACAAGAGCCCTCAGAACAAAGTTGGTTATGCTTTCATGGGGTCCAGAATTTTTCGTAGCATCGATGGATGACAGATTATCATTTAATTGTGCTGGGGAGGGCAGTGTGCATCAACACCAAAGAAGATGCCCCACCGAGTAGACGACAAGCAGTAGGGAGTGTAAGGACGACAGGTCTTGCCAAATCACATAGAGCCAGATGTCACACCTCCTCATACACAAAAACCCACAGACACTCTAAATAACGGAGCACAATTTTTTGTACCACTGCATCTTTTAAAATTACATTAATTATTAATTATTATTAATTATTAGGTATTGTCATGAATTACTAACTGTTAACCAGCACAGATGCCCAGATGAAGATAGTCCAGAGCTATTTTTTCTGTGGGGGCTTATTCTTCAATCTGACAGGCAAGGGGGATATTTCTAACATTATGGATTATAATTTTGACTAGTGATATCCAAAATTACACTTCTTGAACCATTTGCTTTATTTTCGGACCCCCACTAGATGGTGCTGTCTGATCAAAAAAGGGCTCAACGCATGCCCAAAAGCAAACCTGTGCTCAAAAAATAGTTTTAGTGATTCATGAAGCTTAGTTTTGGGAATGACTTATATTGATCATCCCCCGTTCAAACCCACTGGTCTAGTCAAGAGGATAGGGAGAAGCCCATTTCAGAATATACTGGTCTTCTGGTGATTTTGCACAGAGAGTAGATTTCCTCAAGGCAAGACCTCGAGATATATATAGAAATGACTATGGTTGGAGTTGAAGTGGCTGGTATGTAGGGACCTGGATTTGGTCCTTCTGAAAACCAAGTGACCTCCTATCCAGAAAGAGTGCTAGGTCACAGCCTTCAAGAATGAACTTTTCATCAGTGCATGATGTCAGATGATCACTGCAACGTTGCAGTGCTGGAGAATAAGGCATTGGACCCAAGCATACTGTAGATACAAACACAGATAGACCTACATAGACACAAACACATGCATGCGAGCTGTCACACCCAGGCTCGTGGGGACGTACCCAGTTTGAATTCCCCTCTTCCATCTTATTCGTCAGTTTGTAAAAAAACAAGAAACAAAATCTGGCAACCAGGAAGTCCCCTGTGAAAGAGCCAGTGCTCATCATGCACACAGGAAATGCTCCAGGCTGGATTTTCAATAAACATTGGGGCCCCCTCCCCCCTTACTCACATGGAGAGAAAAAAAGGCAACAAATGCCCCAATGAATACAGAACTGTTCTGCACCAGGGGTGGAACCTTATTTCAGGATGAGGAAGGGAGCATTGTTACATTTTGGTATTCTTTTTCTGATAACTTTGACATCATTGTGGATCGAGAATTGTTATATTTAGCACATATTTGGCACAGAGTAAATGCCACCCTTCTGTGAGTGGAAACTTAACTATCTTTATTTACTTTTGTATGGGTGTGAAACATTTTTGCAGTATTTTCATTTTGCAAAACTGTCCATTAACTCAAATTTGAGGTGACCCGTGCATGGCATTTTGGAAACCAGGCGACAAAGTGACAGATTAAGTTCATAAGTTAAAAAATAAGACGAGATCAGTGATGGATACAGCATGGGCCATGTCACTGAATAATATATTTCCCAAAGTGCAACAGAGTTGGAATTTGCACATGGTGACACATAAGCGGTGATGGGCACCATGGGTAAGGAGACTGCTGTCTGAAATAGAAACACATCACCCAAGAGCATTGATGAAGTTTCCTAAATTAGCCTCTGATAAGTACAAGCAGGCCTACCTCATTGCCCTGGGGAAATGTTCTGCTTCTATAGAACAATGCCAGAATGGGTTGAATTTCCTGAGATTATGAAGGTTAGTTATAAGACCACAAAAGTCTAGGGGGTTTGGAAAGCAAGGTCCATCCACGGTGCGGCTGTGAGGGCACTAGGCTCACGCTCAGAATGATGATCCAGCAGCCCAAGCGGGGCTCAGTGTCTACTGGGACAAATTCACGAGTCACTAGTGTAGAGAGTGAAATTAATCTGCCTGGAACAATGGCCATTGGCCAAAGGAGATGGTTGGTTTACAGATTTGATTCCAGACCAGAAGTCTTAATGGAAGCCAGCTGTGTGCTCATGGCTCACTTCACTCTCCCCTCACATCGCCCTAAACGCATCCACACTTCCTGCCAGTCTGCAAAAGAGCGGCTGGGAAAAGTGTTTCTCATCATAGAAAATAGCATTTGCATCTTCACTGAGCCGGTTTCGACCCACCGCCGGTCACCCCAGGAGGGGTCTTCGCAGTGCTCTGCTCCCCTGCTTTCCTTCCTCGTTTCCCCCACTTGTCAGGGAGGCACCTCCTGTCAAGCACCATAGGAGCAAAGGAAACCATTTTTCCCCCACGTGGAGCTCCCATATCCTTGGCCAGTGTTTCCCAATCCGGTCCTCAGGGACCCACAGCCGGTCCATGTTTTTGCTCCCTCACAGCTATCTGATTTTCAGTTGCTATTTTCTTTAAGATACTGCCAAAAAACCGTGAAAGAAAACATTCGGTTCTTGTGCATCTAATTATAGTAATGGGCATTTCAATCTTGTTGGAATTTAATTAGGATTCTAAATGACAGTGAAGTCAGAACACTATTAAAAATATAAACATGCAAACATTCCTGCAGAAGTTTGTGCTGTGCTGCTGTGGACAGAGCAAAGCTGGATTCTGTGCTGGTCCAGTTCGAATTGTGGAATCCGTCTAGGCTGTGCCCTGTTAGACTTTGCAATGCAATGTCAACTCTGCAGTGAAAGAGAGGTCAAGGACCACAGAGAAGGCAGCTAGGCCTCCCACTGACGGAAGTGCAGACAGCCTGACTCATCCCTTCGCCCTCCCACCACTGAGGCGACATGATATTCCTCTGGCCGCATCTGCTTATTTTGGAGAACCATTTCCAGCTAATTTAAAGGGGAAACGTCTTTTTCGGTGTCTGAGTGATGAGTCACACGTCGGGCCGTGACGTGAGGCCAACAGAGAGCGGAGGGAGTGCACAGACTGTGATCTTTACTCTTCTCAAGCATAAGCAGTAAAATTTGCTGTTTACTCTGCGGCTGACACAGACGGAGGGGGCTGGGCAGAGGGGGGCGTACGCTCCGCTGCCGGGAATGGCCATTCTATTGCAGGAACGCGCTCAGCACATTGACCCCTGACCTTCTTGGAGTTTTAACACGTACCACAGGAACACGGCAGGTCATGGGAAAACCCACTGGGGGCTGGAACCTTCAGCGTCCGCACAACAAGTTAAGCTATTAAAAGATGGTTTGAGCTCATTTTGGGAGGCTGGAAACTGGGCTGCTGCAGATAGAGCTGTCTTACTTTTTACTGGGTTACAAATACACATGTCTGAGCAGAATGAGGCACATGAATGGGATATGAGGACTTGTATGGTTTTGTACTATACTGTAGTCAGAATGTTTTTATCTTAATATGTGCTCTTCTTTTAAGACAAGACCCAGACCCAGGTAAGCAGGAGAAAATGGATGGATGGATGGATATGCTCTTCTCTCAAGAACTCAGGGGTTAGTGATTACAGCAAGCTGATTGGCTGACTCTGGCATATTTAAAGTAATGTTGTGAATGCGCATTGGCCTTGTGAAATATACCAATACACAAATAAACAATAACACAGCCCTCACAGGTCAAAGTTAAGGCTCAGTGCCAAACTATCATGGCCCGTTCATGTCGATTAGGTATGACTGCGTGAACTGCAGGCCTTCACGCTCCCCATTGGGAAAAGGTGGGCTCAGAACATTGATTAATGATGTAGGGATGCATTTACATGAGTTTTCCTTCACAATGGTTTTGCAATGAGTGGAATATTATCAAGGCTGAGCATGAAATTGGCAAAGCTCTGGACATCATCTGGTCAAGCTGTTGTGTGTGGCATTATGCTGTGAAAGAGTGGGTGCGTGATTACAGGGAAAAAAACATTGTAAAATAAATGATTTTCTAAGCAGATTATGTTTTATTTCCCTGGTAAATGCCTGATGACAACAGTAAATTCTCACTGAGCCCTTATCACCAGCCACGACTCTGCTGGAAGTTTGGAGCCTGCCTGTCTGACAGCAAAGTTAAACTGTCCATATTACAAGGCTGCACTGTTTTGCTGTTCAGACAAACAAGCTGTCCTGGTTTGAATGAACTTCCGATTAGTCTGTCGATGAGTCCTTCTCGTCACCTCCGTAACAGCCCACTCAGACTTGGACATGGATCTTGTTCAGGCTTGAGACCGCCCTCTTGTTGCAATCTGGAAGAGATATCATAGGGTGGTGGTAGACTTGACTCTTGAGGAGAGAACTTGCCGGAATCGCCTTTTCAGCTCCTGCATGTTCGGAGACTTGGGTCTGGCCAGGTGGAGTCCACCCTTCCTTTTCTCGCCGTTGCTCCCCCCCAGCGCCCGGCTGACCTCCTGGCATAGGTGGAGGAAAGCGGCATGCACCCCCTCACGGCTCTCCCGAGCGGAGGCCTCGAAGTACACCCCGCCCAGCTGAGCTGCCAGTGCCTCCCCCTGGTCGGCTGGCACCTGGCGCGCTCGCAGCAGGTCACTCTTGTTGCCCACCAGGATGATGGGGATGCTGGCGCTGGGGTGAATGCGGCGGACGTGTTGATACAGGGGCAAGACGGTGCGGAAGCTCCCGGGATCGGTGATGGAGAACACCATCACATAACCATCAGCCCAGTAGATGGAACGATTAATCTGCTCCTGGCAAAGCAGGCCTTCACCGTCGTCCTGTAGGAGGTGGGCAAACAAAGACCCTCCTTTATACCAACCAGAGAGCTACCCAAGACCTCAAAGAGCACATCCATAAAGAACCAAAAAAACATGGAAACTCAATGCTTATAACATAAAACTCTTCTAATCATTTATCTGCTGGGATCTCTTTGCGTTAATGAAAACATACTGAAAAAATAATTTATAAAAAAATCAAACAATTATTCCTTTCTTAACATGTTTTTTTTTCCCCAAGGTCTGATAGGAATCTGAACACACTCCCCATTAATGTGGTTGTTGAGTAATCCTGTTTCAATATGGTCATTAAACTACTACATTACTAAAAAAGCATGGATGGATGGATGGACTCCATCTTCTAACCATTTATCCAAGGTCATAGAGCAAGAAGGGGTGACTATCTTTTTCCTGGTTACTGTTCTTATTAAGGCAAAGAAATGAACAAGAAAATTGACCAAAACTATTGCAGATTGTATTATATAGATTTATATTTAGGTACTGCTGTACCAAGATAGGCTTACTACCACTAATAGACTGCAGTACAATCAACCAGTACTATATCAAAAACAAACCCAGTACAGGATCACCAGCCCAACACATAAAAATAATCCCAGCAATTGGGCACTGAGACAGGAAGCTGCGGGTTCCAGCCAAAACCTTGGGTACAGTGCTGTACAACAGAGAGAGGAATCCTTGTGTGAAGTACAGGAAGAATCCAAAGCTTTAACCCCCTCTGACCATCTCCAAGGCCCTCCTTATCTCTCCGGCTACGTGCTCTCTGTGGGCTGTGTTTTCAGGCCAGACTCGTGATGAAAGTCTGATGGTTGTCACTGCTGCTATTTTTTAAGATAATTTGAGGAAAATCCCTGGAGCATTCGGAACTTAGTGATGATAGAAGCAGATAGGAAACAATAACTTAACTCTCCCTGAGCTAAAGACTGTAGCAGATTCATGAGATTGTGGCTGTGAAATTCTTACCTGCAAAGCAACACACGGGGTGTCTTGAACTTGCAATGATACTACCTCTCCATCCAGACTGATCTTCCTTGAATACAGGGCCCCTGAGATACATATGAGGTACTTTTAAAAAAATCACTTAAACTAAAATACGATGCTTTTAGGCATTATATTGCATTGATTAAATCCCGGTGCAAAAGCGATTTAAAATATACTTGCCGGTATTAGCTTCATAATCTCCAATGAATCGTTTGGTAAGAAACCTCACGATTAAAGCTGAAAAATCACAAAATAAATAAATAAATAGCTACAATGTGCATCTACATACTTGCATGTGTACATATGTAAAAAAGTCTAAGTCTACTTAGGGAGCAACATTAAATATTGACCCAAACTATGACAAAGGCCTATTACCACCCTCCCGACGCCCCCTGGTGTCCATGCTTACACAATTACTTTCAGTCTTCAGTGGAATATATTAAACTGCCCCGTTACTACAAAATAGCTAAATGCACATTTCCTGTTTATATCTATACCATTTGCGCCTCGTGAGTTAATATTGGCACTTACACAGCACAAGATCGTTAACCTTGTCTGCGGTTTTTAAGGCAGTTTTAAAATAAAATTATATAGTAGGGTCTTGGATATTCCAGTACATACATCTGGTAAAATAATAGATGAAGATTCTCACAAAAAAAAAACTAAACCGCACTGCCATATTGCGCAACCTTAGATTGATAAAGCTGTAAATATTCTCTCTAATTTATATATTTGGAGCGTATCCTTTAGCTCACAAAAACTGAAAGAATTTTTGGAAAGTAGTCAAAATTAAGGCAGGGAGGGATTACCTGTTTTCCCGACGTTGCTTGCGCCCAGAACAACAATCTTAACGTTTTTGTTGGGCACGCAGTCTGGGACGGGATGCTCCGGTATAGGAACTAGCAGAAAGTTGCTAGAACCACTGTTCATTGTTCTTTGGTGGTCGGCAAGAAGACGCATTTAGCCTAGTTTTATTCTTCATCTAAATAGTCTTCATAATTGGTCAGCAAACTCCACGCCGCGCACATAACACGCTCCGGGTGACTTCTGTATTTCGGCCATAATAATCCAAGAAGCAATGTGGTCCACAAGCACTTTTTTTTCTCGTCGATGGCATGAAAACGATCAGCTGACAGCCAGAAGGTCTACAACCAAAACGCGTCACGTAAATCCTTCAATCGGTTCCCTTAAAAGCACCTGAAGTAGTTTAATATATATCTCTGATCAAGGGGAAACGCTGACTCTAAATGATCTATAAAAGCAGGAGCACTTAAAAAAGAAGCGGATCGCACTGCTTGCCACAAAAACGACGACAATACTTAGTAAGAGAGAGAAACACAAGACCATGAGTGTGAGGGGCGTGGATAAATCAGCAAGGGATGACAAACCACCCTATGTTTTCACTCAGAGATCGTCAATTTGCTGTTTTCTTCAGCATTTCCCACAGATCATTTTGATACTCAGATTTTGAGGCGCTTAGGCAAAACCCTTGGTATCACATTTAAGAGTGCAATATAATATTTCCTTTGTGAGCACGTCTGTTTCGTTTCGTTAATGGTGTTTCTAGTGAACCACGTTTGTCAACCATTTCATAATGACCATCCACATGCAGTGATATATCACAGACATAACAACACTGTTAAAGTATTTACATCAATCTGTAGTTTCATTTAGCAGTTTGCTTTGTATTACCACAAATAAAAATGATAAGTATCCATGATACTTTCAAAATTTGTTTTCATCAAATTCTATTATTCTATTTTTTTTAAATGGCAAAGATAGACACTACAAAACTAAGACAGTCCTTAAGATACACAGAGTAAAGCAGATCAAAAATAAGTCATAGTAATTTCATTTGCGTGGCACTAAGCAGTTGTTCTTAAAATGATATATATATACACATATATATATATATATATACATACAGGTCTGCTGCTGATTGGTTTAGGCATTGCCCTGGTTTATCGAAAATTGAAGAAAACGGTGACAGCCGTTCAAC
>JAABNX020000002.1:12609397-12624104 GCA_015163995.2 Mormyrus lacerda | reverse complement strand
TATATATAGACCATTGTGTGTGACCGTGAGTGTGATTGGGTCAAACATAATTCAAAACCATATCGTGAATTAAATTATTATGTCGATATTTTGACGTACCTTTGTTCTCATAACAAATGCTTCTGCACGTAACTAACACAACCCTAGCATATTTTTTCCCAAACTCAGTTGATTCGTGTTAAATAACAGGGTTACTTAAGAGGGTTATTTCGTGCACGGCTACCACGGGACCGAGACTCGTGCCGGCAGCCTTATTCTCGTGCGATCGCCAGCTCCGCGTGCCGCCTTCCCGCGACGCACTCACAGGCAGCGAACGTCGGCCGGCGCGCTTCGTGCCGGCAGCCTCGCTTTCGCGCACCAATGGGCGGGGCCACAGGAAGGGCCCGTGCTGCGCGCTGCGGGTCGCGTCGGAAGGCTGCCGCCACGACACTCCCTCCCGGAGCTCGGCTTTGATCGGGCTCAAGCCTTTCCCCCCTCCCCGGAACCCAAGCCTCCGCGGCTGTCACCGTTTAAAGTTGAGGTTTGGTCCAATATGGCGGCAGACGGATGGAAATACTGATGACAGTCCGAAAGATCGCCTCGATTTGTACGATGGTAGGTGGACATGTTTCCTCGTCTGACTAGCTTCGGCGGATCCTCCTCCGGTTACTCGGTGCAGTCCTATCATCTGTTCTAAACAGCTCGCCTCCATGCCTGGCTCTCATATTGCAGCTGCTGTTTTGGTGATCTCCATTTAGGTAGCCCTACGATTTTATGTTCGCCGCTGGCCGCAATCATATCTGCACAGGTTTTTCTGGGTCTTTCATAGTTGCTACATTTGCCTGCAGTAATCTAATCAGATCCGGTAGACGTGTGCGTGAGGCAGGGGGGTTATCTTTTAGCCACTGCTGTGTTATTAGCACTGTTTTTAGCTGGCTGGGCTAACAGCAGTTGATCAAGGGTTACTTTTAGTGGGCGACGCGATAGTAACTGACACGCAGGCATTATTTACGTCCCAACCTGGACGTGTGCAGGTAACGCAGTAATGGAGTCCGACTCGGGATTTACAGCAGCGCCGGTGGCCGTCGCCGCGTCGCCCTGCTAGCTTTAGCCGCGGTTAGGTGACTTCCAGGATTCCTGGCAGTCGCTCTGGAAGTGTTGTGCATTATGCCGGCCACGACGATTACGCGGTAAATAAGTGTAAGCGCACAGCCGGTGTTTTTTTAAGTAACTGTGAGATTATTATGGACGGGGGTTGGCAGAATTAATACAGCCCCTGTTCAGTTTAAGAAATGGTTGCGATACGCACTTCTCTTTAATAACATGCCCTTAAAACTGCTGTTACTTGTATTTTATATACAGCATCGGTCGGATTGGTTATGTTGTGATTATAAAGCAGGACATACAAACGCGTATTTGCATTGTCTGTTATTGATATTGTATTTATTATTGAAGGGAAGGATATTAGAATGCGTCAGCGTGATTTAAAGCCTAAAAATGCTTTGAAAACATGGTAATCACGTGCCTGGATGTTTGGCACGTCCTGGCTGCTTGTTAGCCGCTGATTGAAATGAACCCTAGAGGGCGTCAGAGAGTGACCCCGGTCACCCCTATCAACATGACAACTAAACCGGTTTGTTCATGGGAATACCTGCTGGGCGATTTGTAATGTCATAGTTTAAAAGCCATCTGAGTCATCAATTTTGTGGTAGGCCTCATCAACCACTCTTTCAGGACTACTGGTAGCAAAAAAGGACAAAGTCAACTGATACCTGACAGCAGGTGGTGAGTCATTAGGAAACGGGATGATGGGTTTAATCCCTCCCCCTAATAATTTTGTTGACCACCTTGAGCAAATTGCTGGACTTCCATTCATGTATTTTTACATTGTTTATCGAGTAGACCGTCACCATGAGCAAAGGGTGCCCTGTTTGTGATGTTGGTCTGTTGCTGGGCACACAACCACATACTAAGAGCAGTTTAGGGACAGTAACTCACTTAAACTTGTGGGTGGAAAGCAGAGGACTAGAAGAAGCCCACACAAACACAGGGAGAACATCCATACACACAGAGCAAGTGATGAGATTCAGACCGGCAGCCCTGGAGGTCTGAGGCTGTAGTGCTGCCCACTGAGTCGCCACAATACCCAAGTAATTAATGGTGAAAATGTTACAGTAATGTGTGATACGCTGATTCAGCTGGCATCTTGAAACTCGCCTAGCCCAAGTTCTCTGTCTCCGGTGTTTAGATTTGTTCACCCCCCAATCAGTCTGGCTTCCCCTTGCAATCAAATAACATATTATTATGGTAATTCTGTGGCTCTAAGTCGTTCTTATTACGACCGGGTGCCCTATGGCGGACTGCCGTCCTGCTGCGGACATGCCCCCCCGGAGCCAGCTCCAGATCACCACAACCCCAGCTGAATAAAAAAAAAATGACTCATAATAGATGGATGTGTGATAACAAACACAAGTTATGTTCGGGTAAAGAGCACTTGCAAACCCCCGGAATTTAAGCAGAGCACATAATGTCTCTGTAATGACGGAGCTTGACTGTAGCTCTTTCTATGAGATGCTCAGCGTCGGCTTCACAGTGACCAAAAAGCTCATTCGGAAACCAATACCCGTGCATTTTTCTGGACTCGCTGGTTTTTGCCGACTGAATTGCAGGTCCTGAGGATGTAGAAGGAGGCTTGACCATGACGAGATCAGGCAGCGTGCCTTCGTCCATGTCCAAAGCACTCTTAAACAGCATCTCGTCATCAGGACTCGGTTTGTATTTCTGTGGGCAATGCAGGTGTGTTTATAGCTACGACTGCCCTCCGTCTTCCAGGGCGCCAATGCCTCTGCTCTGGAGAAAGAGATTGGACCGGAACAGTTTCCTGTGAATGAACACTACTTTGGGCTGGTCAACGTAAGTGTTTTCCCACTCCCTTACATCCATTCACGCTTGCCTTCCTGCTCATTCTGTTCACACTGCTGTATGCAGGAGTGCAGGCAGCAGAGTGGGGAAAATGCAGCTATTATAAGGAGTTTTTTTCTTAAGTGAAATACTAGGAGTCTGACACATTTAATCAAGTGCAGTCATGTGATCACATTGTGTCATTCCCTATAGGAACTGTGCAGACCTACGCAGTTATCAGGTCCATCGTTAAATCAAGCTGGAGAGAGTGTAGGGGTGACTCTTTGGGGGGGAAGAGTGATGTAATGCCTCTAAATGTTTTATTCATACCTCAAGATTTGTTTGCTTTAATTGTGTACAGTGACTTGTGTACATCGTTGCTTGTTTCTAAAGAGTTCCAAATATAAGTGATGTATCTGTTTTTTTTTGCTATTTTTTCCCCACTTTCACCTCACCATCTGCCCTCCACCTGGTCCAGTTTGGGAACACATGCTACTGCAATTCAGTGCTGCAGGCCTTGTATTTCTGCCGACCGTTCCGGGAGAAGGTGCTGGCCTACAAGGCCCAGCCGCGGCGGAAGGAGAGCCTGCTCACTTGCCTGGCTGACCTGTTCAACAGCATTGCCACTCAGAAGAAGAAGGTGGGCGTGATCCCCCCCAAGAAGTTCATCTCCAGGCTGAGGAAGGAGAACGGTGAGGGGAGGCTCTCATGTGATGCTCGCATATTCTATTGAGATAAAACTATAGATATTAGGATTGTAATGGGAGATAATGGCGGCTCCCTTTGCGTGACGGGGGATCGAGGCAGCTCACTTCCCATCTGGTGCATTCAGAGATCTCACACCACACCCCCTCCACTGGTGTCTTCTTGCACAGAGCTTTTTGACAACTACATGCAGCAGGACGCCCATGAATTCCTTAACTATCTACTGAACACCATCGCTGACCTTCTGCAAGAGGAGCGGGGCCAGGAGCGGCAGCAGAATGGCCGGCTAGTGCAGAATGGCGGCGGGCCGGCAGGGCCCACCGCTACAGAAGGGGAAGAGGTCCACAAGGCGCCACAGCAGACCTGGGTCCACGAAATCTTTCAGGGCACGCTGACCAATGAGACGCGTTGTCTCAACTGTGAGGCGGTGAGGTCATAGGCAGATGGGGGCAGGAGGATGAAGGTCGTGGGAGTAATGGGGAAGGTGGATAATAGGATAGAATTTCAGCCAATGGGTATTGAGTATGAATACTGTATCACGTGCAGGTCAGCAGCAAGGATGAGGATTTCCTGGACCTGTCGGTTGATGTGGAGCAGAACACGTCCATCACACACTGCCTCAGGTAGGCCCAGTGCGCCAACGTCTGCTACTGCTATGGTCTAGGAGGACCTGACTGTGACCATTTAACTCGCGTGTGCCACCTGCAGGGGCTTCAGCGACACAGAGACGCTGTGCAGCGAGTACAAGTACTACTGTGAGCAGTGTCGTAGCAAGCAGGAGGCGCAGAAGAGGTGAGAGGCTGAATGCGACTTGTGACATGAAAAGTGGGAGACTCAGTCTCTGGTGGGGCTCTCGTACTGCTGGGTGTGCTGCTGATGGTGAAGGAAGGAGATGGGTGATAGATATAGACCAAAACCGCAAACCCCGCCAACCTCCGGAGATGCGTGCGGCCCACTCTGATTGTTTCCATAGAAACGGGTCACAGGCGTGGATTCCTGAGCTTCGGTGGTGGCGGGCCTGAACCTTCCCGCTTATTCTGTCAGACTGATGCATATGGACAGCTGTAAGGGTCATGAGGGGGTAGTGTTAAGGGCATTCTCATGGACCTGAAGGTTATCCACTCAAAGTTAACCGTTACTGTAGTGTCCCATGGTCAAGGTACAAACCTTATATGGGAAAAACCCAGTTGTATAAATAGGTTTTAATAAGATTTTTTGAATAATACAATCATTTTGCATGTTAAAATTTAAGTGTAAGAGTATGTGACCATGTATTTAGCATATGCTTTTGCCGAATATGACGTACGAATGAGGGTCAGAGCAACTGAGGTTAAACGGATCCATCACCTACTGACTACACATCATGTGTAGTTAAGCTTCACAACTTGGCCGTGAGCCTGTCACTAAGCCTGTTACTAAGTGTGTGTGTGTGTGTGTGTGTGTGTGTGTGTGTGTGTGTGTAGGATGAGGGTGAAGAAGCTGCCCATGATCTTAGCCCTGCACCTGAAGCGCTTCAAATACATGGAACAGCTGCACCGCTACACCAAACTGTCCTACCGAGTGGTCTTCCCGCTGGAGCTCCGTCTCTTCAACACCTCCGGCGACGCCACCAACCCAGACCGCATGTACGACCTGGTAGCCGTGGTGGTGCACTGTGGCAGGTGGGTTTGCACCCCCTCCCCTCCAAGTGTCTGTGAATCCGGTCAGCTCCGTAGGAGAGCACAAAAAAATGGTGGGGGGAAAAAAAAACTTGGTATCTTCTTTCTCCTCAGTGGGCCAAATCGAGGGCACTACATCACCATTGTAAAGAGTCATGGCTTCTGGCTGCTGTTTGATGACGACATTGTGGAGGTGAGTCCTGCAGGAACTTGTCTCACTGGTAGTGGACCTACTTTAAGCTGCTGTTCTGCTGCTGCAAGCACATGCCTGGGCTCTTCTTTTTCTAGACAGATGTCCTTGTAGATCCCGATTGTCCAAAATTCATGCCTCTCCATTTCATTGCTGTGTTCTGGATCTTGGTCTTCCCCCTTTTCAAGCCTGGCTATTATATGGCTTCTCATTACTTGGCCATAGAATTCATACCCTTATCTGTAGAGTCTGGCTGTCTGGTTCATATCTCTGCCCTGGGGGAACTTGGAGGTATTCTGTAGAAGACCGAACACATCCATGAGCATTACAGTTTGCCGCCTGTACATTACTCTGACATGCTGCCTGCTGGTTCTTGAAGTTGAAATAGTAGGTGTAGCTTAGATGCCAAACAGATTTGCCTACAAGTTAAACTGAAGGACAAGCAGACATCATTTTGGGCCTGAGTATTCCTGATGATTAATGCAAGGTACTAATCCTGCTTCATTTCCCTTTGTAGAAAATCGACGCCCAGGCAATTGAAGAGTTCTATGGCCTGACGTCAGACATCTCCAAGAATTCAGAATCGGGATACATTCTTTTCTACCAGTCCAGAGACTGAGCCGCTGGGAATGTCCGAGGGGACTGTCACACGGGTGGGGCGGCGTTCGAGTCGCACAGACCCCTTCCATTAAGGCTTTTTCTTGTTTTTTTTCTTTTTTTTTGTGGCACACCACACTGGAGCAAACGGCGGACCCTCAGGCAGAAGCAAACGATAGCTGACCCAACTTGGAGCAGTGGCTATCCTCAACTGTTGCCTTGGTTGATCTTGGGGGGGAGGGGGGAATGTGGAAAGGGCTGCCTCATGTAGCCAGCTTGGAAATGGGGCGGGGGGGTTCAATGGACAGCCATGCTTATTGTGGGCAATGGTGCAACCTGGCGGTAGCTTGACCTCTTAGTGGCCGTGGGAGATGCAAACCTTTTATAAGTTATCAGCGGTAATATGGTTATATTTAAGGAGAACGATGTCCATGTACATGCTGGCATTCGTATGTGCATATGTATATGCGCACGCATTCAGATATGCATGCTTGCATACTTACACACATATGTCTGCTTTTGTCCGTTGTTACTAAGGTAACCAAGACATCTAAGGGGTGTCTAATGCTGTCTTGATATTGACCCTGACTGGGTGGCGACAGCCACACTGGGTGCCGCCTTACCGGGCCTCCCTGTCCCGTGTGTCTTGTGCCCCCATTTTGCTGTGGCTGCGGACTCACCAAATCTGCAGCGGCGGTCTTGGGTGGGAGGTAGAGTCATGCAGTCATGCAGTTTGTGGTGTTGCTGTAGGTGGGTGGGGTGGAGGGGTGTAGTGGGGATTGGAAAAGCTTGCAGATCTGGAAGAAGCTTCGGGGCTTCATGAATGTGAAACAGTCCGGGTCAGCGGTGACTGTTCCGCTTTCTTCACCTACCGCTCCCCTGCCTGGATTTCTATGCACCACCACCAGGGGGTGCTCTGCTTTATTCTGTGACACACATACATACAACTTGGACAAACCTGGCTTGTGTATTTCCTGAGTTCATGGAATGCTGCTGCTGCTGTTTGTAAGGTTTGTTTTCCTGAATTTGTAATAAGTTATGCTAGCCCTGTCTAATATCTTAAAAATGAATAACATTTACATGCACCTTCTGGGTACATGGTGACTCTTAGGTTGTCCTTTGTAATGCTTTGCTTTCCTATTTAATTATTAACTTCCTCCTTTGCAGTGAGGTGTCAGTGAATCGGTCAGTGAGTGCGTGTGTGTGAATATTAGACCCTGTGTCTGCCGTTGCTGTGTGCAGCTTAAGGCTGCATCCGGTCCATAAATGTCCCTCCCTCTCAAGTGGATTCAGAAGTGGATCGTGATGGTGCAACCAAGCGATCGCCCTGCGTTCATTAAAAATAACCTCTGGAGTGGACCAGGTCAGCGCCCAACCCGTGAGACATACCACATTCTTAGCAGTATGCTTTTCGTTGGAGGGGGGGTGGGGAATACATGGGCGATACGCAGGGTTTCCCTGGCCAGGGCTAAAGGGCACAGGCGTACCCAGAGCATCTCCAATAAACACTGTAGTTTCTACCCACCAGTGTTCGTCTTTCTGTGGTACATCGAGGTCTTAATACACAAGACACCTAAGCAGGGAAGTTAACCCAAGTAATGCGTTTTGTGACTGTTTTAGCATGTCAGACAGTCCTTCATGACACTCCACCTTAAGCCCGTCGTTACCCAGCATGATCGAAGCCTCACACCTCCTCCTGCAGGCTCAAGAAAGCGGGCCAGGCATAGCTGCCACCCGGTGGCAGGAAATGGGTATGGCTCCTCGCAGGTCTGTAATGCTTATTCCAAGTTCCCCTCCCAAGTGTGTCTGGTGTCTGTTATTAGATTCCTGCTATTGCCCAGCTGGCTGCTTTGGCTTCTGTTTTTGAAAAAGGGGAGTGGGGGGTGGGAAGGAGGCCGGTTGACGCGAAGCATGTCAGATACGCAGAAGTTAATGGGTAACGTGAGGACCTCTGACTGCTGCCCAGTGTCAGCTATTTTTTTTTTGTGGGGAAGGTTGTGTGTTTACGAGAGCCCTTCACCTGGGGCAGCCGCACTCTCTGGCAGCATGTTTTTATCATCACTGACACACCGTGGCAGCCGACTCAGCCCTCTTCCCTGTTGGGAACTACGCAGCCTTTTCGTGCTGTGGCATTGATGAACGACCTGTGCTTTTGACCACATAGGGCTGTACAGCAAAATGCCATTAAAGGCCCAAAGCAGAGTTTTTTAAAATAAATTCTTAGTACTCAAAAAGGTATATTTCACTTTGATAAACAGCCCCGAGGAACTCACACGCACAGAAGGTGCTAAAATGCTTCCCCCCTCAAAATAAAAATACACATCAGCTCTCTCTCCAAGTTAATTATTGACAGTGAAAATGGGGCTGTTTCTACAGATTTTTCCACCCCTCTCTTCAGAATTCACCATTTCATTGAGTCTGTACTTGTCATACAAAGCTAGGAGATGTCAGCTGTCTGTAATTCTCCTTTGCAGCTTTAAGACTGCTCAGAGACAACTTGCTATGGCTCCCTTAGGTGAACTTTGTGGGGAAATGGCTCCCTCCTGAGGATAAGTTAAACATTGCTGAAAAACAACATTGAACATTGACTGACAGAGTTGAACAAATATTAGAATGTTGGCCAAGACCAGCGGTAAGAATGAGAAGGTAATTTCTCTAGCACTCGCAGTACTGTTGTCATTTCATAAAAGCCCTGCTGAACTGAATTGCTTCAATGTCGGCAGCACGGTATGGATTCAGGGTGGAAGACCAGAAAGCCACAGATTTGGTTACAGGTTATCAGTGACAGATGTGTGACTGCAAAGATTGAGTAAGAAGTCCGAGTGCCAAGATTATGGGCGGGCTAAAGTGCCGTATAGGTTTATTTACATGATTTCATTTTCACTAGGCCAGACGCATGCCCGTTAAAAGACGTCATTGTCTTGTTACCGCATAGCATAATTCAGCCAGAGGAAATATTCATCAATCACCAGCTAAAGTACTGAAAATGACATTTATTTAACATAAATGCTGAAATATACATGTTTACAGTATAATTTACATGAAGACCCAGGCATAATTCAGAAGGTGTGTGTCCCTTTAAAGATTTGAGGTGATGCATGCTTGGATTCCGGTAGCTCCCTGTAAGTTCAAAAGAACTTATGAAATAGCTTTTTCAGAAGTCAGAAGTGAGTGTCTGCACTCAGCATGTATGGAGGGGGAAATGCAACTGACAATCATCCAGGAGGGGGCAGCAGTCTTGAAACAGCATTAATTTGGTTAATGGCCGATGGGATGTCAGGTGTCTCTTATTGAGTGTCTACATATGTACACATGCATGTGCATGTATGTCTTCATATTACAGTCTTCGTTTCGGATCTGCATGTATGAGGATGCTGGTGTGTGTGTGTGTGTACACTGGACAGGTGAACCATGTTCAGACAGCCAATCATACCACCGGTAGGGTCATACGATGGTCTCCGAGCCGGTAACCTTTCCAGTGAAGTAGTCCCAAAAGTTAAGAGGCTGAGTGATCGCTCCTTGGGTGGCTGCATCCTGCCTCACCCACACACTGTCCCTGGAATTGTCCTGCTCTAAGCTGGCATGGCTGGTTCCTTCCCAGCATGCCTCTTCCGTGACTGGATTGGGCGTCTCGCCCAAGCTCAGCAGGTCATGATGGGAATGGAACTGCCTCATCTGGCCAATGGTCTTCATTGTACTATCCTCTGAGGACTCTAGGAGGACAGACCAGAAAGAAGTTATTAGCATTAGGTCTCATCGATCAGAGATAGACAAGGCATTAAACCTGCAGTGGATATGATTACTATATCCTGTCCAGTTACCTCCTCGATTACCCCATCAGCAAGCAACCAAACCAGTCACTGCCTGACAACATAACTCTCCTTGGCAACCATGTATTTTAAGGGTTCCCTGTAACCTATCAGGAGTCACCACCCTCCCACTACTTACGCTTTCTGCTTGGGGCCAGGCAGAGCACGTTGAAAAACACCTCACTGCTCAGACTACCGTCTCCCTGCAGCTCTGGGAAAAGAGGAGAAGTCTCCAGCGGATAGAGGCCTTCGTCGGGGGCCCCCGCTGACTCCAGTGATGACTTGGGCTCCTCATTGGAGTCAGACTCCACGTCCGTGTCAGTGGTCAGTTGACTGCTGCTGGGGAACAAGCGCCTTGCTATCACAAAAAGGAAGAGCTTCAAAGACAAACAGACCTCTTTGACACAGGAACTAGAATTTTTCTAATTTGTACAGATTAATTTGTAGATTTAAAAAGTAACAAATCTAAAATAAAAACTTTGTCCAAGGTATACCCTTCTTTCAGCCCTGCACTTTCTGGGGGAGGATCCAAGCCACCCTCACAACCCAGTACAGCAGGGGTGGGGAACCTGATCCATGGAGGGCCAGTGTGTTTGCAGGTTTTTGGACTGGCCTGTCAATCAGCCAATAACAATGGGTCCCAGGACTGGAGTTGAGAACCACTGTTTTATTACTGGCTGATTGGGAGATCATCCCAAAAACCCGCACACACACCGGCCACCCATGGATCAGGTTCCCCAATACTGGTGACTATTTACATTGGCTACCTATCTGCTCTGTGATGACACAGCCCACCTGAGTTTCCTGCGTAGCAAGTAATCGATGACGTCAGGATCGGTCTGAATGAGACTCATTAGCACCTCCTGCTGGAATTCTGCGGACACCTGTGGTAAGAAGTCAATGCAGATTTAATAATGTACATTATCAGGTATACGCTGTAAGTACAGTACCTGTTTGGACACACCAAGCCACCTACAAAGGAGTGTGATAGGGCGACATTTCAAGTGACCCAGCCAAGTGACCTAAACACAGCAGATATGGTTATGGAGTTTGACCAGAGAGCAAAGGGAAAGTGGCCAAGTGCTCATGATATATGTGGGACCTCCTTCAGGACAGCTGGAAAAGCATCCCAGGAGGCCACGTCATGAAACTGGCGTGAATGAGAAAGTAGGTTCAGCCAGTCCCTGGAGCAATTGGGGTTAATGGTTTTGTTCAAAGGCCCAGTGGGATCACCCTGCCGATTCAGGGAACTGAACCAGCAACCTTCTGAGTCCCAACCCTCAGAGCTGCCCCTCCTCAACAAATTATTTTTTTTGTTTAATTTTTTTGGTCTCCATATGTGTTATTTTACAGTTTTGATGTCTTTCTAATTATTCTAAAATATAGAGAATTGTATAAATAAACCTTTCAATGGGTGTGACTGGTACTATGCGTATATATACATACACACACACACACACACACACACACACACACACTATTCTGTGCCCTCATGCCCCCACTCACCGTGAAAAGACGTTTGTAGTTCTTGATGAGCTTCAGTGTGATGGAGATGATGGCTGCACTGTCCTCGATACCCAGCGCCTGTTGGCTGCTGTCACGCTCGGATCCCCGCTCATGCTGCAGCAGGTTGGGCCCGAAGATCACCGCCAGGTTGGCTGCAGTCATCTTGTTCCCTGCGACCTGCCAGGAAGAGGACACACAGCTATGAGGCAGGCTGGCAAGTGCAGCGTAAGACAGCATTGCAGAACTGATCAAGCAGCAATGACAAACAGTAAAGAACTGTGGGTATACTGACATAAGCTTGGTGAGGCTTGGCATCACCATGTGCAGCTCTATTTAATGAGATCACTTAAATGTGAGTGGAGAACTCTGCATTTGGTCACTGGGCCAAAAGAACATTCTAGACAAGAGACTATTCTTACTCAGTAGAAGGTATTTAATCACAGTGGTTTCTGGACTATAACTTCCTTACAGCTTGACGTTTTACCAACTTGCGTGTTTCGGTGTCGTAAACAGAAGAATTTCATTGGTTGCCATAATAATCAAGAAATAATAGGTCTTGGAGAGTCAGAGCGCTCACCTCCTGGCCGTCGGGGCCACACTCGCCCTCAGCATGCTCCTGGACAATGTGCAGCAGGCCGAGGAGCTGCAACAGCGTGTCGCAGTTGCAAGGTGGCAGCAGGTACAGCAGCAGCTGCAGGTAGGGGAGCTGCTCTGGCTCCCGCAGAGCTGGAGCACAGGCCAGCCCGGGGGTCACATGATTACACACACAGGTCAGAGATAGGCCGCGCGCAGCATGCTAACGCCGTTAGCCATATGGCAGTGTTCACAGTCACAGGCTTCTGGCAGGGGAAAGACAATTATGCTCCGAACTCGCACTGGTCTCTCTAACCTGTCCTTAAGTGTTTTCAGTATTCATTAAATCAGATAACTCAAATGTAATATCATATAAATGCATCAAATTAATTTGGATTTTTTGATGTTGAGAAACAGCAAATAATTTCACCTTTAATGACACCCTGGAAGAAACAATCTCAAATCTGGGGCATTTATTTAACCTTTACCAGAAAAACCCAACCCTATTGTTCTTTACATAACCCTAATGTGAACTCTTTACCCAACATGCCTTAAAGATTCAAAATGATGTAAGGCCACTCTCTTTAAAAGAGAGACTGATGACAGTCTATCGCAAATGTCTGTGTCTCTTTGCAAGTCATGCCTCTGTGCCCCAGGCTGAGTGACCTACCACCAGTCTAAGGACTGAACAAAAGCCTACAGTGTTTCAGTTATTTCTTACAAAAATTAGAATGGGGGGTGTCAGTTGCTTGACCTTTGACTTTAAATGCTAATTTTCTCATAACTAACATTATAGTGTTTTGTTTCTGCTTTGTGTTTTTCACACCATACTGACTCTTAAATTTTTTTTTCATGTTATCAAAGTTTTGTCTGTTTATGATGTTACGCTTAGTTTGGTTTACCTAGATTTCTATAACTGTTGCTAATTTTTGCAAAGTGCTTTGGAAGAGAAATACATTAAAATTCATTTGAACAGAAACATTCTGAAGGAATTATGATACGGATTCATTCACCAGCTGGCTTAATTTATTTCTTATTGGTCTCTTGGTTTCCATTGGTTACACCAAGTGGTGACTGTCAGTGTGCCAACACCACTCCATCACCATATATGGTAACAGTCACATGACATACTGTATTGCGGGTAACTAGCAGGCCGTTGTGCTGTGACAGACGGACATGATAACAGTGATATCGACGCAGAGCTCTCACTGGTGGTGTGCAGGAAGGCGGAGTAGAGTTCACGGGGCAGCAGGGGATCGGGCATGTCCCTCAGGAACTCTTTCAAGAGGGCCGCTACGTCGTGTACGCTGTGTTCGTCATCCAAGATGACGTCTGCTCCCATGTCGAAGTCGTCCCTTAGCTAAGACATGCACACATGCGGTGAACAGTGGGCTGAACGTGATGCACACATGCACACACCCAAATGGAAAGGTGTATGTGTTAGTCACTACGCAGGAAACAGATTCTACAGAACATCAGCATGTACACTGGGTCGGCTCGCACAGCCCCACAGGATCCTGCAGGGCGGCGACACTCACCTGCCTTACTCTCTTCTTTGAGCTCCCCACACGAAAAATCCCCACTGTGTTGAGTCCTGCACAAAGAAGAGGAGTTGTCAGTGGGGACTCACACGCACACACACGCACACACACACACACACACACACACACGCATGCACACACACACACGCTCACACAGGCGTGTACTGCAGCCTCACCGTAGATCTGGATGTGGTGGCAGCAGCGCTCTACCACGCGCGGAACCTGCCGGTAGATGGGGTTAAGGCTGAGCTTTGCCTGGGTACGCCCAGCTGCCTTCCGAATGTCCAGCTCATTGGGGTGGGAGAGCTGAAGAGCTTCCAGTAGCCGTGACTGACTCTCTACCAGGTCAGAAAGGCAGTCCACTGACAAACCCCCCTGGGGGAGGAACAAGGGTTCAGATCAGCATCTGCAATCAGGAGCTGGAGGTCGAGGTGTTGCAGGTATGACGGTCGTCTAATCTTCTGCTTGCATTTTCTCTCCAAAAATGTAAACAACAACTAGATAATCATGAGTGTGTCACAGGCAAAAGACAAGCTTAACATTGTACGGGAAGACGCAATGTGCTAATGTAAACTTCCTTGTTTATATTCCCTGGTATTTATATTAGGGGTATTTTGATTTTGGCCCAGAATCTGGAATCTTGAAGGAAATATTTTTAATAGGCGAAAAAAGACAACGAGAGATCACAGATAGAAACTCTCAGAAAACAGAAGATTGGAAATATAGCATGAAACATCCTTATCTGCAAAACAAAATAAAAGCTCTTTCTCATGTTCACATCCCACAGCAAGTTGATCTCATACCCCGCAGAATATTGGAATATTCAAGCTTTTTTTGAATGGCCCCCATCAGATTAATATACTTATCCTGGCCCCCTCCCACCCACACACACACACACACACACACACACACACACACAGAAACTAATGAAAAGGCCAAGTGATAAGGTGCTTTCAAGGCCAGACCAGGTGGCTTACCCTGCGGTGGACCCTGGGGGCATTGTCCAGAAGGGTGTGGGACAGAGGCTTGCTATTGAGCTCCAGGGTGGAGTGGGGGCCACAGGGCTTCCTGCCCTCATGCTGCTGTTGCTTCTTAGCCCGGAAGTGCAGCACGCTGGCCTCAAGGTCCAGGCAGTCACGCCTGCTCTCCCGCAAGGCGTCCTGCCGCTGCTTGTGCTCACGGTCATTGGCGAGTGCCTGGGCCAGGGGGATGCCGAACGCCTTGGGGGCCGTCTCTGGCGGGGGGGGG
>JAABNX020000002.1:12562085-12586051 GCA_015163995.2 Mormyrus lacerda | reverse complement strand
TTAAGTTCTCCCCAAGCGAGCTTGATGGGCCGAATGGCCTCCTCTCGTTTGTATAGTTCTTATGTTCTTATGTTCTTGTTGTTATCTCCTATTAGTGGAACATAAACTTATGGGATATTCTGGGGTTTCGGGCCTTGGTGCCTCACGCACTTACCCAGAAGTTACATCTTACAAATGTAACCAGCACATTTTTAGTTAGGTACGTAGCCTACTTTTTTGGATTCTTGGAGGACTAATCTTTACAAAAATTCCCCAAACGGCTACTTAATCTTCCACAATCGTGTAATAATTTTATTTTTAGAAAAAAAAAAACTTTACATAACTGTAAACGTTGTATTTCGTAATACAAACGCGGGTTACGATGGTCCGAGTTACGATAATTGAACTTTACGATTGATAAATATTTTTCACTTTCAGTACATTTTTCAATAAATTACGAGATATTGAACATTTTATTATAAAATATTTGTAGTTTTAATTCTTCCACCCAGCTGTAGGCTAATAAGTCTTCTGAACATGTTTAAGGTAGGCTAGGCTAGGGCATAATGTTTGTTAGTTTAGGTGTACTATTTTAGGTATTTTTAGGTTTTTAGGTTTGGGTATTATAATGCATTGTCGCCTTGTGATGTTTTTGCCTTTAGGTTTATCAGAACGTAACCCCATCGTGAAGAAGCTGTACATTTACAATGCATTCACAGAACATTCAGTGCACCTTTATAATGCATTCATAACACATTCATAAGAAGCATGTACATGTATACTGCAATTATATGATTATACGATATAAATATAATATAAAATATTAAGGGAAAGTATTGCCAAAACTTCGTTTACTCCCGTTTGGAACCAAGTTCACATGTGTGGCCACATAACGACAATTTTCTGTGATGCACTTAAGGATGATTCAGTTCTGTAGCCCTGGAGGGTTCCAAGAAGACAACCTTTTCGGTTCTTGCACGATCATGTCCATGCCTGTCCTTCACGCAAGTTTGTTTTCTGATAGCCCCGATTTCTAGAGTTTAGAAATGGAAAAAGTCTTATCTGACTCAAGTTAGTCCTGAAATGAAATTCTTTAAATGTAGATTTTCAAAGAGTGTTGTTGTACCCATTTTAAACTTACAGGTGAACAGAATGAGTTAATTAAAATAATTAATATTACGACTTAATATTATGATTGAAATGGGTTACATATAGATGTCGACTAAAATCATTAATTTTGATTGCTAAAATTAAAATTATTCATTTTAATATGAAATTGTCTTTATAGTGTAATACCTTTGTTTCTAATTCTCTTATCTCTTTTAAGATGTTTATTTTATAAGCCTGCTTATTTTCCACTATCGTATATATATATATATATATATATACTGTCTATAATTGTACTTGCATTTTGTATTGATTTCCTTCTCTGTGCTACTGGACAAAGAAAATTCCCCTCACTGGGATCAAGATCTATCTTATTTAAAAACTGCTACATAGTTGTACCGCCCTACTTTGTTAATCCTAAAGCCTTATCGAGAAATATATTATCTCTTGCATCATTATACGTGCATCTGTACAAAAAATTATTGATCCCGACACTGGGATAGGGGTGCAAATAAATTTTTAACAAATGTTTGAGGGCGTGCCGGAGTGTTTATCACAATCCGTAACTATGGGATAGATAAAAGTACTGATTTTACGCATTATTTGTTATATGGAATTGGGTTAGAACATAGGCGTGCTGTATTTCCTAAGTATCAGTAACATTTCCCTTGACATTCGTGCAATTTGCTTTCTTCGTCCTTTGCCGGAACCAATTCGTTCTGCGGTAGCAAAAAAGTTCCCCTGAAGGCGGTTCGCCCCCTCCCGGTTGTCCCCCAAACACGCGTATGTGACGCAACTATATTAGTTTAGGCAAGAATAAGCGAATGATAGCCGAGCATTTAGAAAAAGTCATATTTTTATTCTGTGCGACTTAAACACGCAACATTAGGTAATGCATGCATGCCTCCTAAACTATTTATTCTGAAAGTACATAATCAAATATGTGTTATTTTTACTATTTCCATACAATAAAAAAAGAAGCAAAATTACATATATTTAGTTTCGTTTATATTTTAATAAATATGCATTCGAAGGGGATAATTTCTTCACGTGTTGATCTTTGATTGGGTAACAAAATATTTTATATAAAGTTTGTAATTTTCTTGTGAAATTTCAGACTAGGTGGTCTTTATTTTGTAGGCTGTTTTTTTGGAAAATATTGATGTTTCATGTTTACAGTTTTGCATGATTCACGCACTTATCAGTTTTACAGTTAGCATGCTTTTTAGTCGTGAAGGGAGGACTTACGATTTGAAAAATAACAGCGTATGAAAATATAGTTCATTTTCAGCCATTGAGTGGTATAACAGCATCGTTAATTACACCGACGGATTACATTAATATGTTTAATGTTGATATTTTTGTTTGTGGTGCTATTCTTGAATGTGCTAACGGATGCCACGAGGGGGCACTAGTGAAGCAAAGCCCAGGCAGAAGGTTCTGTGTATGATTCAGTTGGTGCAGAGGAAAAAGTACTGCCGTACCCCGAAATGCGTCCCAGTATTGGTTTCCTGTTGTTACTTACTTCAGCACAAAACAGTGGTTCATGGCTGAACTGAGGTACAATCAGAGCCACTTTGTCCAGATAGAAAAAGTTTGGGATGGAAGCAAATGTTTCCAGGTATACACAGCCAGAATTTCTGAAAGAACTAAGCATAAAATTGATGAGGAAAATACAAAGAATTCTAGATTCTTGACTGAAAGTTAGTATAATTATAAAAACATTTGGTTGCAGTAATTGCTCCAAAAAGTAGCATAAATTCATGCTAAATTTAATGAAGTGACTATTTTCTCCACACAGGTTATTGATTAAACAAATTACGTAAGTAAGTTACATAAATAAAACTTATTAGGAGTTGTGCTATACAAGTTCCCTAATGTCCAATTTTGTTTAAGAAACTGATTGTGAAGTACATGCGGAGACTCAGATAAGGCTCAAATATTTTTTCACAGTGCTGTAACCTATTTCCATTTAGGCTTTCTAGGGGACCAGAGCGGGAGACGGCTTAATTGCTTGATGATCCGTCAGTTCTAGAGCGGGAGATAGCTTAATTGCTTAACGATCCAAAGGTTCCAAAGTTCAGAATTATGGATTTGGTCAAGATTGTTGTGCCATTCAGGAATTTTCATTAACTAGAATTGCTTCAAGACTAAATATACTTATTAGTGACGCACTGATAAGGAAATTTCTGGCTGATACTGATAGTCTATTATTTCGAAAACTGATACCGATACCAATTGCTCGGGAGGTTCTGCGTAAATAGGTTTAAAGGGACACTCATAAATTAAAAAGAAAATAAATTACAAAAGTATGAAAAATTATTTATTGTTTTTGCAAGAAAACACCAACTCTGCCATACAACAAGAGTGACAGAGCATTATATAATTATACATATTATATATTTATAATAGAGAAGGGCTGATCATCAAGTGTGATAAACCCCATAATATATATTTAATATATTTTGATTTTGCACCGTCTGCACTGAATTTTCTTCTGCTATCAAACATTTGCACAACCGAAGAACTACCTTCATCCGGCAGTAATGCAGCCTCCTTATTGAAATGGATGTTTTCTCAGACACTCTACACACTCTTCACTGTCCCGCCTTAAGGTGAGCAGTCAAATTTGTGTGTTGAAATGCTGATTAGTAGATCCTCATGAAATTTTAGCAGAGCAAAGTTTGCAAAACGCATTTCTAACGATGTTTTCACCAACATTGAAATAATTTCACCCAGCAGATATTTGTCTAACTGTTTAGTATGTGGGTGTGCAAAGCAATATGGATTACCATTGTAAAGGGAATTATCTATAATAAATATTGGCTCATTTTTAATCACTGCCCGATACCCTATTGTTGCTACAGTATGTCAGCCAATACCAATTGTTGGCCGACGCAATCGGTGCATAAGAACATTAGGCCATTCGGTCCATCAAGCTCATTTGGGGAAAATTAAACTAATACCTTAAAATTGTTACAATTTTATTTATCTCTGATTTAAAGGAACGCAAGGTTTTAGCATTTACTACACTAACAGGAAGACTACTCTATACTCTAACGAGTCACTGTGTAAAGTGCTTTCACAAATCCAGTTTAAAGTATTTTCCTGCTAATTTCCCCCTATGACCATACATTTTTGTATTTGAACTGATATTTAAGTAACTATTTAGTTGAACAGCATCCAGATCTGTTAGAATCTTATAGACCTGGATCATGTCCCCCCTTAGTCTCCTTTGCTCGAGGCTGAACAGATTCAGCTCAGCGAACCTCTCCTAATAAGACATTCCTCTAAGACCAGGAATCATTTTTGTAGCCCTACATTGAACCCTTTCTAAGGCAGCAATGTCCTTTTTAAGGTATGGTGACCAAACCTGCACAGTATGTTGTAGGTGGGGTCTTACCAAGGAATTATATAATCTCAGCATCACCTCCCTTCACCTTAACGCCACACACATAGAGACGTAACTCAAGATCCTATTGGCCTTTTTTATTGCTTCCCCGCACTGGCGAGAGTGAAATCATACATCAACATACACACCAAGGTCTTTCTCATAATCAGCTTCCTTTATTTCAGTGGAACCCATAAAATATCTGTACTTCATATTTCTACTCGCTGCATGGATTACCTTACATTTATCTACGTTAAATTTCATCTGCCAGGTATCAGCCCAGTTGCTAATTAAATCAAGATCCTGCTGTAGCCTCTATGCCGCAAGTTCAGTATCTGCTACACCACTCACCTTGCATGTCTAATGCTTATATATATGTCTTGGGAACAATAAGTCCTCCGTGACAAATCATAAGAAATACTGAATGCAATCAAACGCTGTATCTGAACAAAACAGTTAGAACCTATGGGTCATTGAACACTAGAGACACTCAAGTGGAGCGTAACTAAGTATCATGTGTTTTACAAACAAGCTAATCCTCTGCACCTAAATGTGTGTTTATGTGGCCTAGTGGGCTAAGGCTCCATGTCTGAGATCAGAAGCGTGTTGGTTCAAGCCCTGCCTTGCCACGTCTGTGGGTTCTTGAACAAAGCCCTTAACCTCCAGCTCCCTGGGTACTGCAACAAGTAGACAGCTGGCTCTCACTTCCAGAGAGCAAGTTAGAGAAGGTGAGAAGAGAATTTCCCCATGGGGATAAATGAAGTATCTGTTATCATCGTAACAATGTTTTATAAATTATACTAAATGTAAATTGCTTCATCATAACCGAGTGAACAAAAGTTACTGAGCATTGCAAAAGAAATTAATTCCTTACCAGCCACAAGACGGCAGTACAAGCACGTACATATCTAAGGATAGCAGCTTACATAAGCTGTTTTTTTTAGTTTTATGTAGCACTAATATTCTACTTTGAAATAAATGTTTTTCCTGTTCCACTTATCTGATTTTAATCTCGAACAGACCCAAAACACAAAAAACATAGTTTTCTGGCTTTCAGAATGGCGACAACAGTACAAATGTTACTTCGAATGCTGTTTGCTGAACAGCAAATTTAAAACCGAAAATATTCAGAATTTTTTATCAGAACTTGACATGATGTGGAGAGAACGAGAGACACAGGCTGAAAGAGATAAAGAGGGAGGGAGAGTAATGGCTTCGCAGCATAAAGAAAACATTTTTCTTTTTGTACCAAAATAAATAAGTCTGTGTGCATTCCTTAAGCAAGAAAAATAATTTATTTAAATGATATAATTTCATCACATTGGCGAGACTTAACTGTATAACAGACTCACAGCTACATTTCATAATGCTGGAGGCTGTGGTTAATACTCTGAATATTTTAAATATGTCCATACAATGTAAAATAACAAAAATATAATTCCCAGTTTTCGTTTATAAACCCGCATGGACTGCTGCCTCGTCCCACGAGGGAGCGTTTTTAAAGCTTTTCGATTCTGCCAATCTGTCAGGCGAAGTGCACTCCCCGAGCCAAGTAATAAACCAGTTGTTAGATTACTACCTATCTACTAAATCAGTTCAGCTGCAGTTTCATTTCTATTTCATACAGAATAACACTTCATATTGCAACCACTCTCTGTGTTCTTGTGTTTTCTTCACTGTTAGCTATAGCAACCTAGAACGTCATCATCTACTCTATGGTTAGCAGTCAATGTTATTTTGCATCCTCTCACCGTCTCAATTTCCTCCCTCTTCGACCTCCCCTCTGAGAGTAAGGAAAAGCTTTAAAAGTTGCCCCCCACCATAAGCAGCCCCAGGAGAGAGTAGGGGGAGAGGAATAGAATTTCACCCTGACGGAACATGACTTACAGCTGGCCCCACCTTCCAAGCCATTGAGAACTTGTTACTGATGTGGTCCAGCACAGCCATGAACACACTTGAGCATGTGAGACAGGGTGTCTGGGTTTGTTTTACCCTGAAGGACAGTCCTTCGGAGTTAAAATCCCATGCCCAGATTTCAGGAGAGTGGGGTATGTTGGTCAATGTAGCCAATTGCACAGGAGGGTTAATAGGGAGACTCTTTGAGTTAACAAGTTGCAGAGGCCTTTACTGGCAGAAGGGCAGTACAGGAAACACATGGATTATAACAACTATAATAGTGTTTATCATAACAATGAAACATCCTCTGGATACTCCTAATGGAAGTGCAATACCTAGGTGTTTAAAAAACATAGAGGCAGAACGCCAGAGAACAAGGCAAACAAACACTGGTTTTCTTTTTTCTGTTTCATTCACTAAATATTTAAAACAAGCGTCACACATTTACTTTGTTTTTTTTTGTATCTATAAGTCGTTGGATTACCTGAAATATCGATATATGGAAAGAACAGCAGAAAACCAATGTGTACAGGGTCCCAGCACCACAGACAAAAAGTCCGGCCTGCCGTGGCCGGTGATGTTGGCTGTCTCGGCATGCCTATAAACACGCTTCGGATTGGTAGCAGAACTTCCCCGGAATGCTGCACCCATATCCCGGCCTACTGAGAGAATTGTCCCAGTTCATTTCACCATGATGCTTTTGGGCAACAACTTTAGTTCTCCAAACAATTCTTCCTCTGTTCAGTTGCTTTGTGTTTTTTTCTGCCGCTGGAATCTGTGCATTTATTGTTCCCCTGCCTTTGCCCTACCTCACCCTGCCCCACCTTAAACAACCCCAACCCACCCACTCACGCCGTGTTCAGTAGCCAGGCTCAAGGGAACCAACGTTTTTGTCTACCGTGAATGCTAGAGTGCAGAGCATATCAACCTTTCTTTAACCCCTACCACTAATGCATGACCACATAAGCAACAAACGCCGCAACAAACGCCGCATCCAACATTTTTCATCTAAACTGGATGACAGTACCAGCATTTTATCAACATCCCTGTGCACCCATCAACTGCTTCAACGACCAGCAGAGGGTGGTGGACATCTGGTTGGAAAACCCTTGCTCTGAGGCATACATCTTCCTTTTCTTGACTTTTGCTAACCTTGACTGTAGAGATAGCAAGAAGATTAGCTGAACCTCAGGCGAGGCTGTAGCTTGACACTACAGGCACAGGCAGAGTATCCATTACACAGCCATTACACACCATGCAGAGGATAACAGCCAAAGCCATCTAGCCACCCTGAGGACAATGTCATCCTCGCTGTTGCCAGGTTGTTTGATGGGTATGCGTGTCCACTAGAGTGCATGTATGCTCACACACGCCAAAAGGGTTTCCTGAGTGAGAAGAAACACCTGATTGCACAGTGACACTGGACGGTAGCGACCTTGTGTCTGCACTGGAGGTGTCTTCCCTTGCATCTTTCCAAGATCACGTGACTTCCTCTCCATCTAGCCCCAGTCCACCTTCAGAGAGCACGACCAAACCCCTGCAGACCATTCCTGTTTCCTGCGCATAGTGTGTGTATCCGGGCAGAGTAGGGCTCCGTGGCAACCTTCAGAGGTCATGTGTGGTGGCTGTCGTCCATGTCCTTCATCCCAAGGCATTTGTACATTTACATTCGCTTGTTAAAACCATCAAACAGCTCTGCAGTTAAGTTTATATATTTATATATAGCTATATACAAGTTCAATATTTTGGGGGAAAATGGCTGTAGACTCATGTCTTAAGTTAATGAAAGTGCTTTTTTCCCTAGAACATGAGGGCTACCATGTCCTTCTTGCAAGTCTTTGTGGAATGTTTTGGATTGTTTACCTGTTTGCTTTCATTTGAAGACCTTTAAATGAGACTTATGTTTTGTTCTCAGGAGGCAAATATCCATTTTGGTCCAGCTAGATCACACTCCATAGAGATATCTGAGTTTCTTTTCACTTTCTTACTCATATTTGTGTCCACCCATGTTCCCGATGTTGCCCTTCCAGATCAGCTGTAGTATTCCTTGCTTTACAAAACATTTCCACTGATGTTATTTTTCCAGTTAGATTTTTTTATGTTCCACACTCTTACTCCCAGAACAATTATGCTAATGTTCTTCCAGTGTGGCCCAGGGGACTACTGGACTGTGACTTGAACAGCAAAGAAAACATAATTGTGACTTTTTCCGAATCGGAATCCACAGAACATTGAGAGTGGTGTCTCGCTGGTTGGAGATCTCTGCAAATAAAATTCATATAAATGCGACGCGTCACTACAGGACTCCCTGCCTCTTTCCAAATTGGCCAGGGCTTCACTGTCCCTGGGGTGTTCCAGGGCCGTCTGTCGGGTCCAGCTCAGATTGGTTGAATTCGGTAACCCGGCGGGCAAGCGGGTTGGTGCTCTTCAGAAGCTCCATGGCCGACACTCTGCTGCCAGTGCTGGGTTTGTTGTTCTTCTTCTGCAACAGGGCCATGAAGTTCTGGTTCCGTGAACTGGATCGGGGTGTGGCCCCCAGTGTGTGGGACCGCGGGTCAGTCCGCACTGGAGACACCAGGCTTGGCCGACTGGCAAAGGTAGCCGACGGTTCCCTGCGCCCCAGAACTTTTCGTTTGGACCTGGCCCAGAAGAGAGGGTGAGAAAAATTCAATTAGAATCCACATGATCCAAGGTTTTGGAACAAAAAGTGACAGTTACCTTTTTCTTATTGTCCGTTGTGTTTAACAGGATGCTGCTAATGGAGATTCATTAAGACCATATGTTTCATCTCACAGCCCAAGACCTACCGAAGGTCAAGGCATTAACTGTCAGAGTGAACATATGGCCTTAATCTATCTTACTAGAGTATAGCGGTAAGTGTGAGAAAACAATGAAGGAGAAAAAAGATATGGTGGATATAAGGAGCTATCAAGAAACAAGTTGGTTCTGAGAATGTACTTTTTACTGCTGATGGGTTATTTTGCACTCTAAATCTTATTTCAAACTGTAAACATACTCTCACGCAGAACTGCATCATTTTGGAATAGGAAAAGTGGGAGGAGCATTTGAAGTTCTCCCATTTGCCCTGGCAATATCAGTTAAAATGTACTGATAATAACTAGATTAGGGTTGACATCAAATGTGGGAAGCTACAGCCCCCATGGGCTAATTGGGGTGACTGAATACAAAAATGTTAAATAAAATTTAAATTTGTAATCCATTAAGTCAGGGAGAAGTGACATCTTCACCAAACCATGGCTTCATGTAAACAACATGGAAAGGATGTGCAGCATATCTGTTTACAGTTTCGGTCGCGGTGGCTCCAAACAGAGATCCCAAGATTAGAGATCATCAGCACCCTGACAGGACCCTATATGAGATGCCACATTACCTGTGGATGATAGTGAACAGATCTTCTGTAGTATGGGGCGTTGGTGTGAGGCCAAACACACCCTCTGTCGGCTCCTCAGAGATGTGCAGGGCTTCCATCTCTGCAAGAGAGCCGCACTCCTCAGAACTTACATCTGCAGGGATCCCTGCAGGAAAAATAACCATGATTATTCCCACCTTGATCATTTGCGTCTTCGACCAATATCTTGCCTTTTGACACTAAAAATTGCTGCACACTAGCATTAACAGTAACAAGCATAGGAGGCTTTACATTACAAAAGGTTTTCCTCCTTTATATTTTGAGTTGCTGAGCAAGGTAAAGCGATTATGTCCAGATTTATGTTCACTCATTTTACATAGGATGAGAAACAATATTTCTTACCTGTCAGTGTCCCTGTAGGAAATGCTGTGACATCACTGTCTTGAGGCTCACTTTGTTTTGTCTGGACCTGGCTTTCCTCTACAGCTGGAACTTCTTCAGACACAGGCTCCCCACCCGGGGATGGGGGGCCGCTGTCATCTGCCCCATTGGAGTGGACAACACTAGAGGGCAGTAGGAGGACACTGGGTTTCTTTGGGACCGGAGGGGGTACCTTGGTCCGCTTTCTGTCCAGCTCTGCTAAACAGGAGACAGTGATACTGCTGGTCAATGTCCTGGTCTGATGCTCCCTCTTTGGGCTGGAGGGGGAGGGAAGCTCAATGTGGCTGGTCCCTTGCTGAATGTCCAGCATTTCCTGATGTTGAGGGATCTCTTGAGTAGCAATGGGTGCTGCCTGCAGAGGTTTCTTCTTGGGTTTTTTCACCACCATGTAGATGTTCCCTACAGGCATTCGCCATTCTTTGGGCGAGATTGGTGGAGACTCTGGACCCTGTAGAGAGGAGGAAGGAGACTCCAGCATCAGGTTGAGGGGTCGTTTGGGAAGGGGGGGCTTCACCGCTACTGGGGGTTTAGGTTTTTCACGAAGTGTGACAGGGGGGCTGTCGTCATCCCTCATATGCTCCTCCTCGATGATGTCTACAGGACAGTCCAGGCAATCCTCAATCTCAGAGCGGCCAACAGAACGAAGACGCACGTTTCTCAGATCAGTCTGGGTTACCACTGGCTGCCCCGACTGGCTAGTAGGAGACGTATCAGAGTGTCGTCTGCTAGCCTTGGGCTTGGGCTTGATAGAGGGCAATTCTGAGGCAGATGCCACAGGCAGCTCAAAGGAAAGGCGTGACCTGGCAGGTCTCTCCATAGGGGATGTGGCAGGTAGTGAGGACTTTCTCTCTGGTATCTTTGGCCGCATCTTGCAAGCCAATGGGGATGGTCCAGTCACTTGACCACTGGGTATTGTTGGTGTTGGGGTCTCTGACTGGCTTGAGTAGCCACTGGAGGGGGACATTAGCCCATGGGGCTTGAAGGGGGAGATTTTTGCCTCTGCTTCAACAGAGAACTGAGAGGGTGAGGTGGCACGAGAGGTGCCAGGGGAGTCAAGGGACTCTGAGCTACCTCGTGCTTTCAGGCATTCTATCACTGTCGTGCCTGTTGCTGTGCTAGAACCAGACAGTGACCTGTAGGGGTCACTGGAGTGCCACTCATTCAGCTGCCAATGGTCAGGGAAAGACAGCTCCACTTCCTGGTCTGGTGCCTGACTCCCCTCCATCGTCTCTCTGATGGACAATGGTATGTCAGGCTCCTCTTTCAGGGATCTGCCATCTCCCCCGAGCACATAGTCTGATAAATAAGAGTCATGCAAGTGCTCTCTGGGAAGGTAGAGGCTTCTGGGCCTGCTCTCTCTTTGAGGGCCCTCAGCACCAGCCCCCCTAAGGTTCTTCACCAGAGACACGCTGCGCACCGGAGGTGGGGGCTTTTTCTTCGACTTCTTCAGGGAGATGCTTCGGGACCTTATCCTCAGTCGCCCATCAGGGTGGAAATCAGTCACCGCTAGAGACTCATTGTCAGCGCTTGCACCATCCTCGGAACTCCCACTAGGGTACATCAAGGCATAGCTCTCGGCTCCTAAGCGTTGTGTATCCATGCAAGACACATTGTCGGCTGAGCAGAATGACTCAGAGTCTGTTGGGGTTGACAGGGACCGTTCACGGAACCTGAGGGCCCCGGGCCGTATAGGTCTTTTTTCCCGATCCCTGGGACTTGCTGCAGCACCCTCAGTCTCAGCCCGTCTGCCTGCCATAATGCTGGTGGTAGCCAGAGCTCTGGCTGATGGCTCCATAGAGTTGGAGGTAAAGGAGCTGGAGTGTGAGTCTGAGCTGTAAGAGAGGCCTGACCCACTCTGGGAGGGGTCCAGCAGCAGGTCAGCTTGCTGTTGGTTAGTTGGTGGTTTCATAGCTGGACCATGAGCCATCACATAATCCATGGAGTTGTTCCAAGATGGTGAGAAGGTGGAGCCCTTGGGCCCGTTCCAGGAGGGGCTGCCGCACATCAGGCCAGCGTGCTCCATTGCACCTGATGAACTCCCAGGGGAGTGCAGCAAGTTCTGCTCCAGGTCACTGTAGGTCTTCCTCAGGAAAAGATGGGGGCTCTGGGTTTCGGGAGATGGCGTTAGCAACCTACTGTCAGATTCAGAACTGCACATTCCCTGAATCAGGTCAACATGTAGAAGTGCCTCATCACCTGTAGGAACACAAGAACATAATTCCATGATACACTATATGGACTAAAGTATTGGGACACACCACTTGATCATTCAATTCAGGTTTTTCATTCAGACCTGTTTTATACAGGTGTATAAAATCAAGCACATAGGCATGCAGTCAAGTTTATAAACATTTGTGAAAGAATGGGTCATTCTGAATAGCTCAGTGAATACAAGCATGGTATACACATACTGTAGGATACCATCTTTGCAATAAGTCAGTTCATGAAATTCCTTCTCTGCTAGATAGTCCACGGTCAACAGTAAGTACTATTATTGCAAAGTAGGAGCATTTATGAACAACAGAAACTCAGACCGTGTAAAGTCGCTGAATGCTGAGGCGCATAGTGCGTAAAAGTCGGCAACACCCTGTTTACTCAATGACTGCAGAGTTCCAAACTTCCTCTGGCATTAAACTCAGCACAAAAACTGTTTTGGGAGGTTCAGGGAATGGGCTTCCATAGCCGAGCAGCTCCATGCAAGCCTCACATCACCAAGCACAATGCCAAGCATCAGATGGAGTGGTGTAAAGCAAGCTGCCCCTGGACTCTGGAGCAGTGGAAACATGTTCTGTGGAGTGACAAATCACTCTTCTATGTCTGGCAGTCTGATGGATGAGTCTGGGTTTGGCTTTTACTGACTCCTTATGTTTCAGCAAACTAAGACATTTTGAACAATTCTATGCTTCGAACTGGGAACAGTTTGGGGAAGGCCCTTTTCTGTTCCAGCATGCACAAACTAAGGTCCATAAAGACATGGCTGGGTGAATTTGATGTGGAAGAACTTGACTGGCTTGCACAGAGCCCAGATCTCAATGCCATCAAACAACTTTTTTGATGAAATAGAATTGAGAGGCGGGCCTTCACATCCAACATCAGTGCTTGACTTCACAAATGATATTCTGGATGAATGGGCAAAAATTCCTAAAGACACACTCCAAAATCTTGTGAAAAGCCTTCCTAGAAGAGTGGCAGCTATTATAGCTGCAAAGGGGGTACCAACTCCAAATTGATGCCTATGAATTTAGAATGGGTTGTCAAAAGTTCATGTAGGTGTAATGACCAGGTACCTAATACTTTTGTAAAGTGCATGTTTAATGGGTGCTTTTACATTTTAACTCCATGAAAAATGTAAATGAAATGATGCTTCATTTACCATTTGCACAAGTATAGGTACATTGGTTCTTTTCTGATATTGCTCTCATTTGAGACATATGCACACATCCATACACAAGTTTTTACAGAGAAATTTCACCCTATGGTGTCATCAGGAATTCTGGAAATCATTAATACTTCCTTAACGTTTCCATAGAGATCCTTTGTTAAATCCTTTATTAAAAGGGTCATATTCATTTCTAATTTAGTTTCTTGTGAAATCTTTTACAGTATGGCTAAAATATCCTATATGATGAATTTTGTTCTCTGTGAACTGTCTGAAATTTTAAGTCACACTGCATAAGATGAAACACAAAGTGTCCATGTTATTATTTGCTGATACTTAATACGTGGTACTTGGTGCTGATTCCTGTTGTAGTAAATGCAACAACTGTTACTGAGTAGTATCAGTGCTGAGCACTATCGGTACAATCAGTTCAAACTAGGACAGCGGATATATTGCTGGACAAGTGAATATGATACTGGAGGGATGGGGGGCAGCGTGTGGCTTAGGCCTCTGACAGGAAGGTCACCAGTTCAAATCCTGGCCAGAGCAGCTTAGTCACATGTCCATTGGGCCCTTAACACCCAGAAATGCACCAAAGGTGTCAGATAAATGGCCAATTCTGTGATCTGACCCCAAGTATTGGTCTCAACTGTATATACACTATGTGTCTGTGTGGGGCGCAAGATGGGATGTGCAAACAGAAGCATTCCAGTGTACCTGTATTTATATTTGCAAAGGGGAAAACATCACTTATTGGAAGTGTGGAAGGTTTGTATGAGCTAAGGGGAGGGGGGAGAGATTTAATTTGGGGTCGGGGGCAAAAAACAGGGAAAACAAAAGGCAGTGGGGAGAAAAATAAATATAGACAAATAAATAAACAAATGAATATAGTATGTAAACAAATAAACTAATTAACTAATATAAAAAAGGGCCCAAAACAGGCATTGGGTCATGACAATGTGAGCTGGCACATCAGCTGATGTTCATGACCCCCATGTTGTTTAGAGATAGCAGAATTGATCTGTTACTGGCAGAGCAGACATGCTACTGTGTGCTGTGCCAGGGTAGACACATGTCAGAGTTCTTCGCCTCGTTCGGCGTAAAGTGGGGACTGACATTCCTCCGCCATCTCCCCTGAGCCTAGCCGGGCAGCGGAGGAGCCAGGGTTGCCACGGCAACGGCTACCTGTTTGCCGCCGCTGTCTGGCCTCGAGCAGAGCATGACCGCGGGAACATGGCAGCCCCTGTCCTGCTCACTGACACGAGCTGCTGTACTGAGGGATGGACAGAGGGTAGGTGAGGCATTACAGATGGGGCGCAATGGGCAAAAATGGAGAGAGATGGGGAAAAAGATACAGGCATCTGGCTTCATAGCAGCCTCACGACTGGATTAGGAGGCGGATAGGGGGGTAATGGGGATGAGGTAAGATGGAAGGGGGGTTGTTTCTGTAGAGAAGTAGGGCGTACCTGTGACGTCTGTTGGCCACTGCTGTTCTTGTGCTTGACCACTAGGAGGCCAGGGTGGCTTCTCAGCAGCGATGTTGTGCTCTTGACCCCAAAACCCTATGGGTGTGGCCCCCCCCTCACACACCTCACTGGAAGCCGGCTGAGGAGAGAAGAGTATACTCTCATTCTGAAAATATTGCTTATAAATACAAATTGATTAAGTGTGTTTACCTGCATCCATAATTAGGTATTTAGGACATGAACAAAAATGTGTACACACATTTTAAATGAAGAAAGATTCAGCTGGAATGCATACAGGAGCATCTTTCTTGTTTTTGTTTGGCACCTAAAAAACCATTTTCTGACACAATTTTTAATGTGTAAATGGTAATACTGCGTTCGTTTATATCATCATTTTAAATTGCATTTACTGACAATACCCAAAAGACAAAAAAAGAGGTTTAACTGTAATGAGATGTCGGGAGTTTAATTAAACAGTGATAAATGTAACGAAAGGGTAAAACCATGTGTGAGACAGGACAGGGGGGGAACACTCACCAGGAAGATGAGCTCTGGTTTCTGGCTGATCAGCCCGGGGGGGTCACTCAGGGAGGTGTCCTCCGAGCTCAGTGAGGAGGGGTGTCGGAACGTCTGGCCAGTCACTTTAGGCTCGTAGAGGTGCTCCTCAAAATCTGCGTGCACCCCACATGCAGAGAAGAGAGGAGATATGGGAGAAGAGAGGGAACAGTGAGTCTCTATCATCCTCCTTCCCATGCCCAGGCTGCTCCACTGCCCACCCCCGCCAACTGCAAGTGCTCTCCTAAATTCTTTCCACCCTTAGGCCCTGTAGTCTCCCCCCCCCACCCCTGCCTGTTAAGAGGAGTCCCACTGTATTAAGATGAAGATTGAGATAAACATTTTTGATCCCAGGGGGGAAATTCTTGTGCATATAGCAGTGAGTATGCAGAGTAGAGATGAACATACGTATAGAGCAAATGAGACAAACTGCAAAGACAGCAGATAGTGAAAGCAGGTAATCGTGATTCAAACGAATTAAAAAGTATACAGTACACAAATAAAATATCCTGAGAAACAGAAAATTGGAATATTAAGGAGATATAAGGAATAAGAATAATGAAAAAACAGACCAGCAGATTACTACAGACATGGGTTGTCTCCGCATGTGTTAGCACTGGGGGTGGAGAGGCATATTGGGAGCCACAGTATTCGTCCAACTGCTGGTGGGAGGATGCACTGTGCAAATGGGTGTAAACCCCAGCACAGTATCAATCTGTCGCTCAGTTATTCAGATGCAGGCAGGGAGTATTTATTCCGGTGAAAAATACTAGGGATTTGAGGGTGTTTAGAAGGGTACAAGGTACTGGGGAATGTTTAAAGTACCCATTCGACTGCATGTTTAGGGATACTGATTCCCCTCATACAGATGCACAAACCTGCACATGGAAAACACAAGCAAATATACACATGAAAGACAAACAAAACTAGGGGTCGGATTCACAGTACTCCAGTTTAAATAAGCTATAACTTCGGTCACTAACATTTAGTCCAGACTACCTAGTATTAGAAAAGTTATCATCCCACTCAAAAATTCAACTTTGCGATACAGGTCCCTGCACATGGATGACACGAACAAATATGCACATGGAAAAGACACAAAAAAAAACCTCCAGGTGAAAGACACAAACAAACCTGGACATGGAAGACACAAACAAACATGCACACACAGTCTCACAGATAGTCAAGCAAAGTATATATTCAAACACATAGTATCTCTCCTATATGTAAAGTACACACCCATGTGCCTCACATGCATGCGCATGCAGTAATATGTTGATGTGTTAACGTGTTGCTGTTTCAGAGATTCAATTCGGCAGCAGACGCCCAGAGAGGCTCATGACAAAAGCAACCCACGCTACCGGACTCCCAGAGCAAAGTCGCGTCTCTCCCTCACCAGGCGACAAACGTCAGAGAGAAAATAGCTCCGGATTCTCAAAACTTCAGCTCGGTGCTCAGCACAAACCAGATAAACAAGACAGGGGTCTGTGTGTCAGCATTGCGCTTAAGTACATGCAGCACATATGCTTACATAAGCACACATATTTAACAACGGGCTTTTTAAACATATGCACACACACGTACTCATAACCAGATGCCCAGATTACGTCATTACCCTGGGAAAAACAAACACAAACAAACACTGAGGTCTATAAACGACTGCAAACGAAATAGGGCAAACAGGGAGCAAGGTGCATGCTTCCAGCGAGACCACATCTGAGTCCTCAGAGACAGAGCCATCCCAGACAGCAACCACAGTCCAGATATTCATATATTTATGGAGACTGTCCATTCATTTCTATGGGCATAACTATAATCCCAGCTATGACGACCTTAAGCCCTACCCAGCTCTTACCTTAACCATAAGTATCCAAACAAAGTACAGGAATTTTGGCATTTTTTTGTTTTTTGAATGCATTCACAGATTTTTATAAAACTAAGGTTATCCTTGTGGGGAGCGAAAATATGCAAAAAGTTACTGGTTTTTAATCACATTATGGGGAAATCTGGTCCCAGCAGTGTAATAATCAGAAAATTCCACAAAATATCACTTTAAGGTTAGATGGCAAAACCTTCCAGATGCCCACACACACTCCTCTCCAATGATGCCCTCCCTTCATATATAACCACACTTATCCAAACTAGAAAAGAATGGAAGACACAGAATCTCAGTGTAGCGCAGGTAAGCAAACACGGGTACCAAACACCTGACGCGGATGGACAGAGGAGGACCAGCGAGTGCTCCGTCAGCAGATGTGGGTTCACGGGAGACGGCGAGTCAGCATGTAACACCAAATGAGATACAGGTGTGCAAAGCAGGCTAACTGGCTTCCTTACTGGTTTTACGGGTCGGTTCTAAGCAGGAACATGGATTAGCATGCATCTTCATCCCCGGGCAATATTGGACAAAGTAAGGGGATGTTTACTTGCTGTTTTGATCAACCTGGTGCTGGTATCTCTGATACTAAACTGGTCCAGCATTGGTGTCACTGGGTCTATATCGGTTCATTATTTCAGAATTGGTTCTGTCACAGTAATCGTGGGTTCTGTTCTGTTTCTCCAGTGCAATTGCTGGTTCTGAATGGGTTCTGGTCTGGGTGCCACTTGTTTATCATTGTTGTCACTGGCATCACTGGAACGTAGTTGGTTTGGCACTGGCACTACTTGCCCTAACTGGCTTCACTGGTTTGGCATCAGTTCACCCTACAGCCACAGTCCTGCTGAGGACACCGATCCTCCCCCTGATGTGAGGCTCGGCGACGCGGGAAGGAACATTGAGCGGCGGCCGGGACGCGCGACGGCAGTGGTGCTTCAAAGGCGTTCCCTTTCTCCCGATCGCTCACTCGTTCATTTGCCCACTCCTTCATGGAAACGAGGGCATAGACAGATAATTCGAGCTGCCAATAAAGATGAATGAAAGCGCTGAACGGGAGGGGCAGGACACTGAGGATGACAGGAGATGGAAAAGGGAGGGAGGAAGAAAAAGAGAGAGAGAGAGAGAGAGCGAGAGAGAGAGGGAAAGATCGGAGGGTGGACGAGAAGTACCTCGCATCTCGCCGCACGTTTAGGGGAAAAAAATGAGAGGAAAAAAGATGGGGGGCAGTCAGACGGTGCCCAGCTCACGCCCACAGCCCCGCACCCCCCACACTCCCAAAAAGCCCCCAAAGCTCCTACCTTGGAGCAGGCTCTGGAGATTGAGCTCTGCCTCCTGACGCAGCTGCTGCACGCACTCCGGCCTACTCCACGAGCCGAACACATTCACATGCTGTTGCCATGACGATCGGAAGTGGGCCGCTCGCTTGCTCTCCGCGTCCAAGTTAGTGGTGGCTGGTAGAGAGAGAGAGAGAGAGAGAAAGAGAGAGAGAGAGAGAGAGAGAGGGGAAGGAAAGGAAGGGAGGCAGGAAGAGAATGAAAACGTGAGGGAAAGGGAGAGAGAGAGAGAGAGAGAGAGAGAGAGAGCACAAAATGTAAGAATGTGTGGAATTTGCATACTACCAAGAGACATCCATTAGGTAATGCAGCATCACAGGGGAGGAGCCATAGACGTGGCAGAAGAAACGCTCCGTAATCGCATTTCTGAGTATAATTAATAAGATGACTGTGACCAATAAGCAGCCGTGGTGTGTTTTGGGGGGTAGGGGGTGCTGCGTTAGCCATGGGGTAAACAGTAGGGGTCCTGGCCCAAACTGTCTTTCTGGTCACAGACATGGCAAACTAGGTAAACACCGGCATGTTCCATTTGTGACCCAGAGAGCCTCCAGCAGTGCATTTTGTGTAGGTTGCCAGTCCATAGTGAGTTTCACCTTCTCTTAAAAGCGAGGAGAGATATGGCGATGGCAAGCAGATGCTGAATGGACACGACACTGAAAACCATGGGATGACTGGTTGGATCATCTCATCAGAGGTTCAGAGGCATCTCCTGTCAGTTTTCAGCAGCTGTATACTGCCTGTAAGCTCCCAGAGCCTTGCAGAGACAGTGTTCAAAGTCATTGGGTACAGCCCGGGATCAGGAGGGTCAGCTAAGGGTCAGACTGCGGTCAAGCAGGGGTCAAACTAAAGTTAGACCAATCAGTAAGTATGCATACATGAATCCACACTGTGCAGGGTAACCACTATGACCTAGCCCATAGAGATAAGATGTCCTTCATCTAACACTTTGACACGTGTCAGCCATTGTTGTGGATGATTCCTTGCCTACCGGAACTCGGAACACAAGCATCACTAATGTTTTAGTTGGGTTTTTCCAAACCTAATCACTCGGGTGTCTTCACACTCTGCTAGGCAGGGTACAAATGGATTTCTTTGTAATTACTGCACCAGACGTTTTTTTTTTTTTCAGAGCTGTTCTTCTTCAAAGAACCATAGTGGGTGAAATTGCACCTGCTCCCATCTATTCCTGGCAGAAGGCTCGGAAAAGCGCACGCAGGCCCAAACGTGTCTCTCTCGCTCGCTCACTTGCATTCTGAAACCTTGCCAGCTCTAACTCGAGCTGCTTTATTGTTATATTTTTGAAGATAAAGATACCCTATACCGCTGCATTACGGCCACGGGAAGTAACGGCAAGGGATCCTCCTGGGGCCTCAATCTGCAGCCGTTTAGGCACATGCTTGATTCCTTTAACCGCAACGCCCCCTGCTGCCTCCAAAAAGAGGCGTCATCATTAGCTAAAGAGCTCCAACTGAGGATGGCATAAAGGATAATGATGCATGGATAAATTGGCACCTACGACTGGCACCATCGTTTTAGGTATTTCTCTGGTACATACACAGAAACAATCCCATGTCAAGCGGTCCTCTTCCATGTAAACACTATGCCATGTGACTATAATTCCATTTAACATCCCGGTAAGATGGAGGTGTAGGTAGACAGAGTAGGAAACAGTTAAGTGTAGAGTGCATTCATTCACCTCGCTTGTTCATTTTTGACATTCGTCCTTCTATGTCCATCTTCCAGCCCCTCATCCAGGTGAGGACCAGCTTGGAGCCCATCCCAGGAATTACTGAGAACAAGGCTGGGGACACTGTGTATGGAATGTCTGTCCATCACAATGCTTTATTGTCAACCGTATGAAGCCCTTTCCATGACCCAGTAACCATCCCAAAATGGCTGCTTTTGTTTTTAATCGTTCCCCAGTTTTGTTCAATTCTTGTGCACATACATAGTTCCTTGAGCAAGGCCCTTAACCCCAATTGCTCCAGAGATTCACTTACTCTACTTTCTCAATGGTACTTCACTTTGGGTAAAAGAAGCTAAAAAAATATAATGGTTATGTGATGCCATACATCAATGAGCCCGAAGCAAGACATACAATCCTCAAATCTTGCATGGTTCTCCAGAAACAAATGTAAGACAATACAATCAGACGATAGAGAAATATTCTCCAGTTCCACCCCACTCCACCGCCTGGACAACCACAGAACATGCCCCTGATCCAGTGTCCAGTGGAAGGCCCGGCATTCTTAATTAACCACAAGCAGACTAATTAATTTCTCTCATCTGACTGGGTGTCAGCTCAGGGATTAAGAAATGCCCCCAAAAACAGACCCAATGGAAAAGCAATGCATGTATCACGGTATCTCGGAAAGCTTTCCTCCGACAGCTCTGGAGGGAGATGCCAGTGATTGCCAGAAGGGGGTCTTACAGGTTGTTGGGATCATCCAGATGATGTAGCCAGGAGCTGCAGTGACCCAGAGCAGCGAGAGACGGGAGGGCGGGATAGGTGAAGCGAGCGTCAGGTAAGGACAGTAGACTAAATAATTCAGCATTTGTGCTTGTTTGTTTTCCCAGCCCTGCCAAGGGACACTCTGCTGTTATTAAAACACACTGATGCTGTCGACTGTGTGACACTTTGGGCCTAATTCCAGTGCTATTTAATTTGTGGGGTGGCAAGCTGTGAAGCTGATCACTTCCGAACCATCAAAGCAGCGGGCATTTCAGGATTCATTTGCACAGGAATCGCCTGAAAGCGCTGGCTTTCTGACACAGACCTAACTGGCCACATCCCCAAATCTCCATCCACCATACATCACTGCTAACACGTGGCCACCCTTCCATTTATATACCATACCCCCATTTCTGTCCACAGACCTAATAGCCACTTGTAAGGTTAGTTTGACTAGCAGACTACAATGCTTAGCAAGGTGTTACCTTAACAGGTCACATGGCTAATAGGTCACATGATTAGCAGGGTAAAACCTTACCAGGAACAGCAGGTAATGCAATAATAAAGGATATGGACCCTTGAAAAGGTATTTAGTATGAGCAGCCACAGCAAACCACCCAGGTAATCAACGTAAAAGTTACTCTGAATTACAGCTTCAACTACATAACTAAAATGAGAAAAAATCAGAGCGGCTTGCAGTTAGCAAGACAAAACAGAGGTATGATTCAGTTGAAGGTGATCAGGTGGGTACAGCACATGCTAAACCTTTTAATTGGACACTGTGCATTTTCCTCTATTATTTTCTGTTCATGACCACCAAAGAACATTCAGCCTGGTCTCAGCCCAGCAAGCAGATCCAGCAGAGAAGCTAAGATAAACAGCAAGTCCGGAACAGTGAATATGCTTGATTGCCTAATTTCTACTACAGGGTGGCACTGAGTGGCACAATAGCCTCACACCTCCAGGGTATTGGGTTAGACTCCTCTGGGTACTCCTATGTCCTCCTGCTGTCCAAAGCATTTATTTCTACTGTGTGATTGTCTAAGTGCGTGTGTCTGGTGTGTGCCTTGTGATGAACCGGCATCCCATGCAGGGTGTACCCCTGCCTAATGCCCTATGTTACCTAGGATACGCTCCAACCCTGTACTGGATAAATGTAGGTGGAGGAGATTTCTGCTAAATCACTTGTTATGACACAAAGCATCCTTTAACATAAAACCCTGGCCGGCATCTATCTGAAAATGACAGCTTTCTGCTACTTCTCCTTGCTAGCTTGGGTCTGAAGCAATCGGTAGCAACGCCGTTCGGTTTTACTGCTGCAGCTGAGAGATGCTGAGCCAGATGGAGGGAAATGCCATCTTGCCTATTTTTATCACTCGGTCTGGGTAATCAATCGCTTTGGGGAATGGGCTCCACATACGATTGGACAGATGCTCACGGGATGAATTGTGCCATCACCTCCGCTATGACAGTGACTGGCATCACCCTCATCCATACCCTTCATTCCAGGCCATTGTCTTGCCCAACGAGGCGCTGATCTCAGCCTGGATGAAACACCAAAAAAAAATTATACTGGTCGGTATTCAAATTTATAGACCTGACCTGATGTCTGAGGCAAAAAGATATGAACAGTCACCAAGGGAATGAAACTATCTATGTGTAACAGTTCCTGGCCCATTGTGTCTTGATGATATAGTATTAAATAAAAGGAAAGCTTCAAGGCTGGCACAATATTTAAATATCTGAGTGTGAAATATTGCTGGATCGTGTGAAAGACACATGAAACTCTACCTAAGCACACAATCCATGGGGTCACATTCTAATTCGGCATTTAACTGGAATTACTATCCCAGAGACAGTGCTCTGTAATGTGACACTGAACATAAATGTAATAAGGAGTAATAAGGAGTTTTAGGGTGATGGCAGTGACAAGGTGATCTTGGATGTCTTTCTGACAGCATGCATACTGGTACATCCCAACCTATCATAGGACACTGAACAATAATTTCAGGCAATGATTGTATCCACTGGATTGCCACATCAGGGGTGAATTACGTGGCCTTGTGTTCCTGACCCAGAATCCTTTGCTTTTGACAAACCAGAGGAGAGCGAGACAGCCTGTCACTGTCGTCACCGCAGTCAGTGGCTGGTTTAGACTATAGCTCTCACTTAACCTCCCCTTTGTGGATGCCTCCCTCCTTTTCACAGCTGAGCTGCTGCGGCTCAAACTGCTGACTCCCGCTCGTGTTTTTGGTCAGTATTTCACTCGGGCAAAAGAGCACAAACAGACAGCTGCAGGCTAGAGACAGGATTAGACTCCAGCGGGGGGGGGAAGCGCTCAAATATTGAGATACACAGTCAGTTTTCTATAGCGCACACAAGCAGAGATACACGTCTATCATTAACTTCAAATTGTACGCTTAGGTAGAGTCACTCTCTTGAGGGTTCGACTACAGCCGTGACTTACAGCTCGCTCGGCACCGATTAGCAGGTCAGCCCTGCAGTGTAAGTTACTACAAGCTGTTCTGTAAAACTGAATCACACACAGGCAACTAAGCACAGAAAAGCTGTTTAGTAAAGGCACTGCATTTGGTATAGGCAATAAATACAGGTACAGGTATTCATTAAATTAGAATAGGCATTTAGTAAAGGCACTCTACTTGATTTCTCCAAGAACCAATAAAGTTTGTCTAATCTAATCTAATCTAATCTAATCTAAT
>JAABNX020000002.1:12545838-12561985 GCA_015163995.2 Mormyrus lacerda | reverse complement strand
TCTAATCTAATCTAATCTAATCTAATCTAATATTTATTGTAGGAATTTAGAATAGACATAGCATAGGTGATTAGTATAGGTACTCTACATGTATTTATTATTGGTATTTAGTATAGGTATTCTACAGGTATTTATTATATGCATGTACTATGGGTACTCTTCAGTATTCAGTATTTAACAAACACATGGAACACTCTACTGGTGTTTTTATATTATAGGAATTTAGAATGTTCATAAAATATGGAGAAAAGGCATTGCACAAGTATTATAGGAATTTAAAAGGCGCCCTGTGGGTTTGTATCACGGCAGTATAGAATAGGCATTTAGTAAAGGCACGGTACAGGTATTACAGGAATTTAAAATAATCATAGAATAGGCACTGAGTACTGGCACTGTACTGGTTTTTATAATAGGCATTTAGTATTTAAATTTTTTAAGCATTTAGTATAGACACTATGCAGGTATTTAATATATGCAAACATTTATTATGCCTATTTATTATAGGCAGACAGGCATTTAATTTAAGCTGTATACTTTATGCAAAGGAATTTAATGCAGGCTTGGAACAGGCATTGATAGTTAAAAGTCGATGGATGGATGGGTTAACACAAGCATTGTATGTGCATGTAGTAAGCATAATGTCTAGTTACATACCCTCAACATCCCCCCCCACCCACCATGCGACAATCCCAGTACCTGCTTCTGCTCCAACATGTCCCAGTTTACCTCTCTCACCCCAGAAATGATCCAGTCCCTTCATGTCCACAAATGTGGGGGTGAGGCAAATGAGACGTTAAGAGAGGAGGAGCCAGAAAAGAAGATACAGAGCAGAATGATGGAGACGGAGAAATAAAGAAAAAAAATAGATGGAGGAGATTAAGAAAGGAGGAGATAAGAAGAGGTACTGAGGGAGAAGGCGGCATATGGAGAGAGGAGGAAAGAGTGAGGGAGACGGAGCGACAGGCACTGGTAGGAGGGGTCTGTCTGTCACCAGCTCCAGGACAAACATGTGGATGCTTCCTTCCCAGTCTCCAGCCACACAACTCCCAGCGCCACTCTTTCCTTCCCAAAAGCTGCCAAAGCGCTTTCCTGCCTGGGGACCAACAGGGGGTTTCGTGACCTACTTTCCATACCCCACTGTCATTCAGGTCATCTTCACACCGGGACCTTTGGCTGGGCTTTGAGTGAGGCACCTTCCTGCTGTAGTCCGAAACGGTCTCTGACCCAACAAACACATGGAAAGCTATTCATGACTGGAAACGTGCCAGGAGCCAAGGAGAGACCTGCAGCTGGACCCGACCCTTAAACGCTACGATGAGGCCCAGAAACCCTGAGATTAGACCCGCAAATTCTGAGATCAGACCCACAAACCCTGGGATTGGACCCACAAATTCTGAGATCAGACCCACAAACCCTGGGATTGGACCCACAAATCCAGAGATCAGGCCCACAAACCCTTGGATTGGACTCATAAATTCTGGGATCCATGACATGAACATGGGAAGAAAGCAGACTATCTTTGTACATATAGTATATTTTTGAAATGTTACTGTTAATGCTCTGCCAGGACACCACACATGCACCCAAACCCAAAGGGCATATGAAAATAAACAAGATACTCAAATGGGATTTAAACACACGCTGACTGCACCTCCTACTCCCTGAAGCCTGCTGAGATTAACGCGCACAGGCGCAAGAAGCAGGGGGCCATGGCGGCACCCTGCCCCCCCTAACCCGTCTCAATGCTGGCATGTCACCATGGCGACCACACGCCGCCGCAGCCCCAGCTCTCCCCGGGCAGGGAGAGGTCATCAGCTGGACGATCGGCAACGCGGACGTGTGGCATTTCCCTCGACATGCATAGCACACCGCGGTAGTCAAGGGAACCAGCAGCGGTGATCGATGGCAGCAAATAATGAGCAGGCCACATGTACAGTATGGGAGCTCGTCGAATAGGTGTGCAGGCATGTGCGTGTGCATTTGCATGCATGTCTATAAGTGTGGGTGGGCGCCAATGTGTGAAGTAACATGCCCACGTGTATGTACTACCTTGGAGATGATTACGGCTACACGTGTGTAAGCGTGTATATACATGTCCCGTGTGGTTCGCTGTCCTGCCAGCAGTGAGCATCCATATCTCTCCGGCAACACCATCCTCGCAGCTGGGCTCACAGCGACCAGCAGTAAAATCTCCCTGCCCCTGTCCACCAAGTCCATCCAATCTCTAGCCCCTCCAGTTCCCGCTGCACCCAGTCTAAACCCCAGTTCATCCATCCCACCCAGTCCCACCAGATGCAGGACGATCCAGCCGAACTTACATAGCATATCACACACCAGGAGCGCCGCACTTGACACTGACCCCCACCCACTGCCACAAATGCAAACCCAGAGCACTACAGAGCAGCTGTCCCACCCGTCCGTTCAGATACCTGTTGCCCCCAGGGGTCGGTGCCTCCCTTTGGACCGGCGCTGGGAGTTCCCCATCACTCCGTGCTTCCTATCCCAGAACATCACCTCATCCCAGAGTTCCTGCCACCACGGGCAAATAAGCGGGGTCGTGCACGTGCGTGCGTGTGTGCGTGTGTACGTGTGTTTGCGAGCCACTGTCCGTGTGAGGCCACGTGCGTGTCTGCGTGATTGCGCCCTGGCGCCGGCGTGTGCGCGTGTGTGTCCAAATGTATGCGTGCGTGCTTGCAAGAGTGCGTGGCTCTGAGGCTGGGAGAGTGTTCCTCTGGCTGTGATGGCAGCGTTGCTGTGGATGCCAGACTCATTGACAGGGGGGAGGCGGAGTCACCACTGCAGCCGGGAGGGGGGCAGCGTTGGGGGAGAGGGGAAGAGAGAGAGAAAGCGAGAGGGAGAGGAAGCGAGAAGAGGAGAGAGACCGGGACAGAGAACAGGACGTCTCCCAAGGACGCAGGAGAGTGGGTCCAGAAAAGCACAAGAGGAAAAAGATAATAAATAACCTGCAGTAATGACCGTCTATATAATGGCACGTGAGCCAGCAGGCCCCCCCCCCCCAAACCCCACTGGCTCCGCCTCCCTCTGTAGTCACATGCTCAGTGTCACACCAGCACTGCCTCTTATACATTCATCACAGGCATCTGTCTGGCGAACATCACATGACAGCAGACTGCGAGTAAGCGAGTGTCTATCCTGATCACTACTGCACAATTTAATACATTCGACACGTTTTAACCAGCCCTGTACAAACTAGACTCCTGTTAATTATTTCTGTACCAGTTAACACAGCTTACACCCCCATGGTGAGTATTAACCAGTGCTGCACACATCACGGCCTCTTACCACCCATGTCACAATGTTTTTAACCAGCCCAGCACTTCCATTAACGAGCCAATCACCTACGTGACAAGCGGGTGCTGATGATGAATAGGCAGCCTAGACTTGCCCCGTCTGTCGTGTTGTCCTGTAATCGGCTAATTAGGGCATTAAGTGCCTGACGGTGGATCAGCTTAGCACTGGATTGGTTCACTGACAGACAGTAATCTTATCATGACCCACCTGGTTCCCACTCAGGTATGGATCAGGCAGTGACTTTTTGACAGGAGGAAGTCACCCGATTTATGTGTCTGTCCTCTACACACACAATCACACACACTCGCATGCTCGTGTGCAGTAGATCTTCTCAAACGCTACAGTTGCCACTTCTTATCCCCCAGGCATTTGCTCAGAACTGGTCATCGCTCATACAGCTTCTACTACTTTTCCTTTGAGAACAGGAGAGACATAAAAAAATGCATGTAAATGAATCACAAATAAGTTGGCGTTCACAAACAGCGCCGCCAAGGCAACCATCAGGCACACGCGTGTCCACGTGCCCGCCTCCTCCTCTCTTAAGGGAGCACTCACGCTGTCTTTCTTTTGCCACACCAAACCAAACCAAACTCCTTTCAACACAATTCCTACCTTCTCATGCATCATTCGGCACCAGGGCCAGTGAAAACTCTGGATCTCACCGTTTCACATGCTTACAGCCAGCAGGCAAAGAGCAGATTTCCCAGAGGCGGCCAGTATTAATATCGTTAATGTTGTTATTGTGGTTCTTATTCTGTTGCTAACCTGACACTTCTGTTTTTTCATGGCCTTTCCGAGGTTAAGCAGAGCATCTCCTGGGATTAGAGTCACCAGCCTTCCTACGTCTGTTTTCTCTCATGGAGACTGTACAAGGACTGCATGAGAGCTGCCCCAGAGAGACAACCGCCCTAGTAACAAACACGCAGGCCTTACGGCTGTCAAACTGAGCTGACCCTCCACGCCCCCTGCTGAAGCAAACACTGGTCACTCGTGCCTACCGACACCTCTAACACCACAGAAACAAAAGTCACCCGTGCCGTGTGACTTCCCACCATGACCCCGAGTCACACAGAACCTTTCTGCGTTCCGTCTTACCGTGTGGCTGCCGGTCACGACCCCAGTCGTCGCGGCGCAGATGTCCCCCATCGCAACGTGCGGTGGCTCAGCATACATCCGGCTGGCAGGATTACCCCGTAATTAACCACTCGTTAATAAGGAACCTCCATCATCTGCCCCGTGGTCTGAATACAGTCATGAGATTAGGCTCCGCCCATGAGGCAGGGCTACAGGCCAGAGCTCCGCACCACCTGGAAGGCCTATAAAGCTGACGATCTCTTGATCTTGAGTTATTTATGCATTTTAGCTGTGTTTCATTTTCCTCGCAGCTACAGCCGTGAATTACGGTGCTATAACTTATGTGAGGCTGTGGATGTAGCCTGGTGCCCCCCCCTTCCTGCTGGTCATTCTCAAAGCAGGAGGGTGAGGTGTGTGTGGGCAGTTCAGAGAGGAGGGAGAGTGGAGGGTACAAAAAACAAGGGAGGAGGCAGTGCCCTTCCAGCTACCGGTGCTCTACCACCCTATGCAGCCATGTTCTATGGATGAATGTTACCCCTTGAGAAAAGCCCAAAACAAGAAATGTAGCTTTCATCTTACTTGGGAACAGTCTTATTAGTGCTCTCCCAATACCACAGCAGCACAATGTTCCCCTAGTAATTTCTACTGCAACTGCAGGCTGACCTGTTATCGCTGGCTTTCAGCCAATCCTACAATTCGGGGGCGGGGTCACAACACACATTCACTTCATCTACTCTGCCTGAAGGTCAATGTCCCGCAAAACAATGAGACGCAGGACAGCACCCGCCTTCAGATGGCCCTTAATCGCCTTATGGCAGCCCATGGGGGGGTAGGCGTGCGATCATCTGGGAATACAGCTTCACTGCAACCTCAGGCTTAAAGCTGTGAACCAGGCATCCTTCGTAAAATCAGCGTTTATCTGTGCTTTGAAACATTGGTTCGGTCTTCAACCAATTTGAATGGTGAGACATGAAAGGATCTGGCAGGACCCAAAGCGGGAATGCACTCAGGCATGCAGTACCCAGAGTGGTCACGAGGGGTCAGGGTTGCTACATATTTTTGGTTTCACATGCAAGGGCAGTTCAAAGGTCCTACGTTTGCCTGTACTCATTCCAGCTGATTTATCCATCCATCCATTTTCCAGCTGCTTATCCTGATCAGGGTCAGCTGGGAGGCCTGGAGCCTCTCCCAGGCAGCACAGGGCACAAGGCAGCGGCACATCCTGGACAAGATTTGAGAAACAGGCATAAATATTTAACAGCGGTCGAGGCATGCAAGTTGATCTGCAATCAAATGCCTCACGTACTGGTGTGGCACTGTTGTGCTGGCCCACTGAGTCTCCATCCCGTTCATTTGGTCTTGCCGCTTGTCCAGAGTGACCCATGGGGGGGTGGGCAACGAGTGGCAAACCCCTGCCCATGCAGTTCACCACGCAGCAAATTTGCACGGGCACGCGCCGGCAATCTGCATGCAGGCAGAGTCGTGCGGTTGCCAGGAGACGGAGCGCGAGGACACACAGGGTCTGCAGGTGGAGCCGGAGATGCGGAGCCCAGCTCCTGGGCGAGGCGGCCACTGAGGCTCAGAGGAGGCGTGATGTGATTCGCATCACGAAAGGGTCGTAGTGGGGGGGGGGGGGCGCAATCATGTTCCCCTGACATTGTACACACCCTGAATCCAGCAGTGCCTAGAAGAGAGTGTTGGCAGAGCAAGTAGGAATCGCCTCCTTCCCAACAGCGCCCTCTAGCTGCAGACCTTCCACCACCAGCAGGCGTCACTGAACACTCAAGAGCTGTGAGCAACAGCCCCTGAGAAACGCTCACTCCTCGTCATGAAAGCTCCAAAAATAATCTATTATGTGTACAGTTAAATATATAGATGGAGAAAGTTTATAACTCCCCCACCTTTCAGCATCTTCATCCCTTCATCCCTGACATCTCCAGGTGACTCACAAAAGCCACCCAGAGCATCTCACGCTCTCCTCGCATCCAGGTCGTCGGCCTCGATAGCTGTACCGCGTCACCTCACCACCACTCCGGGCCCCATCCTGAACAACAACCCCCCCCCCCCCCATAGTTTAAAGCTCCCCAGGGTGTGAAATTCAGACGCCAAGAAATCAGAGCACAAAGTATAAAGAAAAGGCAGAAAGCAAAACATACATCTTCTGTATGATGCTCATAATTCACGGGCCCGTGGAGGAGCCAGTCGTAGCAGAAACCCAGCCTTGGACACTCATTCTGTGCAGAGACAGCAGGTGTGACTGCGGTCTGCTGCTCTTTGGCTGCGTCGGAGCACGGAGGCTGGCTTGGATCACTCCCCCAGGCCAGCAAGCGGCACAATCCTGATGTAACAGCATGAAGAGTAACAGCCACAAAGCTCCGGACCGTGGCGAGGTGCGGGGAGATGGGAGGGGGGGCGCGGTGACGGGCTGTGGCTATAGCTCAGCGATATGGCGTCAGTAACTGCACTGCGGGGCCCAGTGGTAGAGCCGCTGGCAATGGGCCCAGATTCCTGGCATGGACCTCCAGCCCATCTGGAAGAAACATTACCATGAAAAAAAGAAACGGGTCAGCAGCACGGAGCTGCGGTGTCAGCTCAGCTTAGGAGGTCACAGAGATGAGAGCATCATGGCAACAGTAACTGTAACGACCATGGAGCCCTCGGGACCGGTGTGGAGACCCATATCCACGGTGATCCGTGGGTCTGCCCCCACTCACCCGAACACCGGGTGACACTGAATTAGGGCGCACTTTGGCAGTGTAGCCATTAAAATGAGAAGCATATCCAGTTAGGGTAAGGGGTTTCCCAACTTCATGCACTGCTTCCATTTCGGGTAATTTTCCCTGTTACAGCCTCTGCTGGGCCTCTTTGTCTCAGCTGGTGGCTCCAACTGGAATTCGTCACTGACAGCGGTGCGTTCGGCAGAGTTTAATATCCCAGAAGGCAGCTCACTCAAGCTCTTTAGCTATTGGGCCTCAGAATCTGCAGTAAGAGTGCAGCTGTGTAAACTGTCTGGGGGCAAATAAACATATAGTGTTTGTGTGTGTGTGTGTGTGTGTGTGTGTATGTGTGTGTGTGATAAAAACCTGTTATTTTTACATTGTGGAGACCATTTTTCAGGTCCCCACAAAGATCTGTGAATGCAATCAAAGAACTAAAAATGCCAAAGGTTTCATATTTTGTTTGGTTACTTGTGGTTAAGGTTAGGGCTGGGTAGGGGTTAAAGTCATCATGTTGGGATTAGAGTTTTCCGCATAAAAATTAATGGAGAGTTCCCACAAAGATATAATTACAATCCTGTGTGTGTGTGTGTGTGACATGACTTGCATGTTTCAGGAGGGGTCTATTGGAAATCTGAGGATGAGAGAATGACCAAGAAGCCATGATCTTGGAAAAAAAACACCTTTCTACAGCCTCTACTATGGGCACCGCCCCTCTGTTTGTTGTACTTCTGTGCCCCCTAGTGGCAATACAAAGAAATGTGTCTACTCGCTAGTACCGTCGGTCATGCCTGCCCTCAAGTAAAGATGCCCTCTCCTCTCCATGTGGAAAATAAACTGTGTGCAGACTCCTCATAAAGACAGGATGCTTAGATTTTGGAATGCATTTTCCAACATAATTTGATATTGCATTAAGTGTTGCAGTAATTTTTATGGAACTAAAAATGCTTTTAAACATTGTCAAACTATGCATAACAAAACAGGCCATTTGTCATAAACTACTGGAGGCATAAGAAATCGAATATGATAACAAGGAATAATTGTCATGCGCAACTGAGAGGCAAATCGCTCAGATCTTGCTTAAATTGATTAATGACAGTTAGGTACTAACTAGAAAATGGTTCTTTGTTAGTTTGGTTTAATTTAACCACTTGTTAAAGGGCACCAATAATATTGTCAGTGAACAGAAGTTCTATAATAGACTTAATGCTTTTAATTGTTAAAGGAATTGGAAACTGATCATTAGTAACTTATGTGTAGGATGTACACCGCCTTGCTACTATTGGTGGCTCTTATGGAGCAATACTGATGAGTACTTCTGATTTGATTTTTACTTTTATTTTTCAGTTATTTCATAAAGGAGGAAGTGTGTGAGCAGCTTCCTTGTACTACCCTTGGAAGAGGTATTTTAAAGTGTTCTCTGGTATTTACATAATATGTCAGGTATGCCAGGAAGTCCCCTTTTCTGATGGGCTCGTTAATATGCTGATGAGCTCTGCGCTGATTGGCTGGCTTACAGCGTCGGTCCGTGACGTGGCTTGAAAGTGAGCTGGTGTATGTAAAGTTTGGGGGCGTGGCTAAGACAATTACATCACCAGTCAGATTATCACTCAATGGCATGCCTGACGCATAGAGGTCTTGTGGAAGGGTGCAGGGTAAGATGTCCATTCACAGGACTCAAATAGGAAAGCCCTGTCCCACATAATGAGAGCTAAATTACAGGATCCCCACTGTGCATTTCCCATGTCAATGACTAATAAATCTTCCAGCAAACCCTGAAGTACGTTATGCATCATCCTGTGCTGCCATCCTGCAGCCTATTCTGAGATACACAGGGCACAAGGCAGGGTACACCTTTGGCTCGGTGCCACTCCATCACAAGGAAAACACATGCACACACAAGCACACCCTTTGGGCAATTTAGAGACACCAGGAGAACTAACTGTGGGAAAAACTGGATTCCCCAGAGGAACCCTGCAGAACAGAAGGAGAATATGCAAGCTCCATAAACACAGACAGGTGGCAGCATTCGAACCCTCAACCTTGCACATGGGAAGTAGCGGTGTTACCCTCAAAACATATTATCCGATATACGGAGTCTTTCTTTATGCACACACCATGAGACCACAGTCCACCTCAGGTCATCAGCTGAGCTCTCCATTTTCATTTTCCTTCAGCCCTCTTTTTAAATCATCCCTTCATTCTCCCTCCACCCATTTCTGTTCTCTCATTACCCCTCCCTTCGCCATTTCATCCTTATTTGTTTTTATTACAGCAGGAGTTCAGTGGCAGGAATCCAACTTTTTAAACACATGCACATAACCATGTATAGGACATTTGTTCAGCCTCTGGTGATTCAGTGGAAAAAAGTCTTTTACGTTCTTTCTCTTTCTCACTCCCTCCTACTTGTTCTCTTTCCTTCTTGCTCTCCCTCATTCCTACTTGTTGTCTCTCTCCCTCCCTCTCAAAGCTAATTCTAGCAGGGAAAATATCACACCCCAGTATTTTGCTATCAGAACGTACTACTCCTGCCCCTCGTCCTGAGCACCTTTCCATGTGATCACGCTATCGAGGTGACACCGTTTACCGCTGACATCTTTAAAAAAACCCTGAAAATTTCACTTCCTTGTGGCAGCGAACAGATCTGAAGGATGCAGGGATTTTCGGAGGAAAGATGAGGTGTTGATGGTGTTGAAGGGCAGGTGAACTAGGCAAGGTAGAAATAAACATTTTACACCTGATAAACCTCTGAAAGTCGAGTGATTGCTCATTCCATCAAATAGAGCAGAACTTTGTTCACACAGTTCTCAGTAGAAAATATGTGGGCTTTTCCCCTGTGCCCAGACCTCCCTTAAATATGCACTCCCTCCTGCTACTCGCTGTGCTATTTAAGTGTCAACTTATAAGCACGGTTATGAAACACGGAGCAGACCATCTAAGATTCTGACCTGGATCTGACTACGAGTATCCATGTCTACTGAGATTCCGGTAATACGTGGTCTAACACCTGAACCACTGCAGCACCAGTGCCATCATCTCCTTAATCTGCAGCTACGAACCTCCACACAAGGTATGCATCTGCTCTGCCAGCCCTGGATGTGGCTCACGATGAAGACCGACACACCGAGGGCACGCACATTATCGTGAAGGACGCAAGGAAAGTGGAATTCGAGCATGAACTTGAAAACATACCTCCACCTGCCTGGGAAGATGTTGCGGATGCAGGCCCGGGATCAGGAGAGGGAACAGGCAACCGAGAGGACGCACTCACTCTGTGTTTGCTAGGATTCCGCAGAACGGCTTCTGCCCCTTATTTCCAGACAGGTAGCATTCCTCAAGACCAGAATGGTGAAGAAATGCATGATCAGTCAGCCGTACCCACGCCCCCCCCCCCGCGAGGCAGCCAGCCTCCGTACACCAGTATGAAGTTCAGAGGAGCTGAAGCACTTCCGAGCTACCAAAAGCGCCCACTGGCCGGTTTCACCTGAACCGCCGCAGAAGCAGTACCCAGTACCAAATACTCAGTACTCAGTCAGCACTCAGTCATGCCCAAAAACACACCTGAAAGCTTCTGACCACTTTCCTAACATCAAAAGCTGATGAAGCAATGACACTGAAATTTTAAAGAACTACATAAAGACCAAACATGTTCTGGAGTAACAGGGGTTAGATGTGCAGCCCCCCCACAAAAGCAAGCATACGAGCGGAGTGAAGCAAAGCAAAAAGATAGGAGCGACAAGAGACACAAAGATGACTGTGAGATGGCTGCTGTAAACCCACTTGGCCTCCTCCAAACCAGCACTGTACATATATTTTATGCTTTTATGAGTTACTAAACTTTTTCTGTTTCGTCTGGGGCTTCTGCAAAACCTCCCAAAAAAATTCCATACAATTTCTTATGCCGACTACGTGCTGTATGCTTTATATACCATATGGTTTCACTGCATTCGAATGACTAGAGATCTTCCTGGAGGTGTTAAGTAAGTCCAGCTGTTGTACACTTGTCATTGAGCAAATTACAGAGCATTCCTCAGTAAAACAGCCAGCAAAGTGTGTAACTCTGACCCTGCTGTAAGTCACTCTGCCTTAACGCCTTCAGCTCATGCAGACTCTCCCCCCCATAACCCCCCCTCCTCTGACACTGTTCCGCCCTGAAACCCAACACGCTTCCTGGACCCCACACTCTACAAAAGAACTCATTCAGCACCACCCTCTCTGCAGGTGTTTAGAGATGGGGGGGGGGGCTGGGAGATAAGATGACTTTTGGGACAGAAAGGTTTGCTCCCTGGATTCCCGTGGAGACTTTTTAAGAGTCTAGCTGGATGACGGGGATTAGAGGAAGCTATCAGAAGAGCTTCTGAGAATCGAGTCTCCTCAGCAGCTGCAAGAAAAGCTTTCGGTCTTAAGCTCTGTATTTGCAGTGCTGGTCCCAGGTGGGGTCACTCGTGCACGTAATGCCAGGTACAGGAACTGAAACAATGGAGGCAGAGTTATTTACAAAAGTTGAAACCCGGCCCTCGAAGAAACACAACGTCGTGCACATTCCTGCCACTCTATGACTGTGAGAAAGGAAAATTCATAAAGACCCGGATCTCCGGGTGTCCGAGAGCGCGCTGGGAAAACTGCCCTCCTCTGAATCTCAGGCACGAATCCCAAACCGGGACCGCTGACTGCACTGGCCTAACCACAGTCCCTCATCGTCATTCAGCCCAAAAAAACAGGGCCCCTGCTCACACTTAGGGAGTCCCTTATGCCGACGCCTTTTACAAATTCAAAGAGAGATGGGGAGGGGGGCGGGGTTTCGAGGATCAAGGTTATTGCTTTGCGCCGTTGCCCTCGAAACAACATGACTTTCGAATTAATAGGTGGAAGACTGAGCGAAACATCTGCTTTGCATTATGGGCTGTGGGGACGCCCAGCATTGGCGAGAGCACTTCCAACACATCGTTCATTTCCTGTCCATGGAGCCATCAGCACCCCCAGTCAGATTTATGCTCGCTTTCAACCCATCACTTGAATGGTGAGATCCCGGCGGACGGCACCCCCATCCCAGGGGAACTGTGCTGGTCCTCATGTGATATTTTAAGGACCAGACTGCGCAAATAAACGTCTTTAAAGACCAGAATCATCTTCGCGTGTTGAGAAAACCTGGTGAGCATTAATTGCACATGACATCACATGAAATACAGCGAGTCGGAAACTTGACGCCATCCCGATTGAGTCCCGGCCTATATGCACCAAAGGCTCACGCAGCCTGCCGTTTGCTTTCCAAACGACGCCGATAACTCTTTGTCTAGCCGAAAGAAGCCAGGAGAAACAGATAAACCGAGAAACCATGACCAAAGTCCAATACATTGTTTATGGTGGGAAACAGGAACCCGTGGATGAAGCTGCTTTTTCACATGGATGTGATAAAATGACAATACAGGGTAGTGACTACGGTAACTGTGACAGGAAGAACACTGTTAAAGGAGGTTGAATGCTGACTTCTACTGCGACAGAAGAATTCCAGCACCTCCGAGTTTTTGCAATATCGAAAACAAGGTTAGCGTTTTTTTATGTTGTCATGGCAATATCAGAATGTTTGAGGCTGATTGTATGCAGGATAGAAAGAGAAAGGGATTATGGGTATTTTCTCCAGGCATTCAACAGAAACCACAGACCATTGTTTGTCTTGACCTGTGAAATGCTGGACATCAGTCGCAATTACTCAGCTATGTGTCATAGCTACCAGCCCTCCAAATGTCACCCTTAATCCCTTCCCCTCCGGCTGCTCTCAGTGGTCCAGGACAAGGGGTGGTGGGGGTGTTTCAAACAGGAAATGGCTCTCTGGACAAGAGAGCAGATTCACAGCCCAGAGCCCAGGCTCCCCAGCAAGATAGTGGCAGAAATCCCACCCTCGCCACCAATGAGCTACTGCCGTCGCGACCACGACATGCGACCACAGAGACGCACGCGGTGAAGATCGCTGCATGTGCTTTTACCAACTGTGTACCAACAAACGGAGAGGAAGGGTACACGCTGTACAGCAGACACCTTTTTTTTAGGGGGGGGGAGCATTTATGCCAGCACATTTTCTAAAAAATGCCGCCCCTAAGATGAGTCAGAAGACACCTCACGTAAACAAGCATGATTCCAAAGTTCCTTAATCCAAACATTTATGCTTGAACTGCTGCCTTAACACACCCTGCCCGCTCCTCAAACCCCTCAAGGACTTTGTGTCTCCAAAGAAAGGTCATCTCTCGTTAGATCCAGGGAGACCGGACCTGGGAGGCTGCTGAGAAAGACTCACTTCCTCTCTGCAGCCAGTTCTTGTGCAATTGATCCTCTGATGGAGCTTGTAGCTCGACAAATAACATAAATATAACAACAACATAGTGTGCACAAGAAGTAAGGCGACCAAAACAAAAACCTGGCAGCGGAATCCACTACAAACCTCTGGCCACATGCAGACAGCCAATCCATACCGTGATTAAAGGTCATGTGACCCCAGGGAGCGCTGGTCACCTCCCCATTGCCTGAAGGCCTGCGCAGGCGGACGAGCCGCTTTTTATGTTGCCTTTCTGTGAAATTAAAAATAACTGCACACAGTGAGTCAGGCTTGAAGCATCTCGATCTCCCGTTATGGATGAAATAGTCAGATGTTTTCTCAAACATCTGACATGAAAGTTCAGCCTCCTCAGTTAGACTGATTATCACCCTCCATCCCATATAACCTGCTATATACTCCTCCATTCTGGCATCATCCCCTAAAGCATGCAGTTGTAAAAGTTTCCGTGAAGCAAGCAGACCAAAAATCATCTCAGGCTCCGACTCTGACATAATTCTGGAAACAAGAAGACAGGACGGGATCCAGCACGGCCACCTGCTGCTGGCCACCTGCCTTCAGATCCGTGCGAAAGCTGTTAACTGCGTTCTTCATGAAGAGAAGAGCAGGGAGCCCCAGAAAAGAGGCCAGAGGCACCATTGAACCCCAAACCCAGCACAGGGAGCCCCCCCGCCCCAGGATGCCCGCTATGGGATGAGCACGCGAATCAGAAATAGTCTGACTGGGAGTGCAGCATATCATAGCGAACAAATGAGATGCAACGGGCTGAGAAATTAAGGCGAACTGCCACTTATTAACCCCCGGAGAGGTGTGAGTACAACAGTCTACACACCCCAGAACCACCACCACCCACAAGCCACACACACACACCGGTTTGTAATTATACCTTTGTGGGGACTCTCCATTCATTTCTATGGGGAAAATTCTAATCACAACATGATGACCTTAACCCCGACCCAGCCCTAACCTTAATCATAAGTAACCAAACAAAATATGAGACTTTTGCCGTTTTTACTTTTTTGATTGCATTCACAGATCAAAAAACAGACATTTGCTCCCCACAATGTAATATAAACCTAATCCACACACACACACACACACACATACACACGTGCACACGCCTTCCAGTTCACTTTTCTTTCGTTAGCTGGTTATGATCAGAGGGATCCCAGTGCCGTTAGTTAACATTCCTATCGCAATACCAGAGCTGACCTCTGTCTGTCTCCACAACACCAGCAGTGCTTAGCCCCCCAGCGCCCTGGTACACACACACACGCCCCCTACCTCTCAGGAACAGCATGGGGACCTGAGCGCCGCTCTCCTTGGCTCCCCCATTCTCGCCTGGCCCCCTGCTCCCCTCCCTCCCGGGTGTCCTCCTCCTCCTCCAGCGCATCGATCCGCCGTCGACCGCCGTGCCCCTCCCCTCCTGACGGGGATGTCCGCGGTTCTCCTCCGCGCTCCGCTCTGCCTGCTGCACCTGTGAGACCTCCCCCCCTCCGCCACCGACCGGGGGCTTATGAAAGAGCGTGAGAGAAAGTGCCTCCGGCGGCTGCGGTGTACATGGCACCGCCCGCCTCCCTCCTGGCACTGCGGAAGCTGCAGCGTCAGCCCTGGACCTGGGCGACTGCAGGAGACAGCGGGGGCACCGGCTCACGCACATGGTCGGGCGGGCGGGCACAAGCACAGACACGCCCACGCACACTCACACATGCACACACTCACACACAATTCTTTGACAAAATAACTGTAATCTCAGTTACTAAGTACTATTATTGACAACATTTTTAAATCCTATCTATGTTCCCCCATGATCCTGTCCAGAAAAAATGAGGCGGGATCCCTCCCTTGTGCCCTGAACTTCCCAGACAGACCCCAGTGTCACCGTGAACCTGGACTGAGGGAGGGTATGGATGGATGACAAAACAAATAATAATCATATTGTTAAATCAGTAAATTCGCAACAAATATCATGTATTACTCTTTTTCTGCATTTATTAATTTATGTTATAAAGCCGCGAATACAAGCTACCAAAATGAGTGGCTGGGCTCTCCCTTAGAGATAGGGTGAGGAGCTCGGTCATTCGGGAGGGACTCAGAGTAGAGCCGCTGCTCCTCCGCATCGAGAGGAGCCAGATGAGGTGGCTCGGGCATCTGGTCAGGATGCCTCCTGGACGCCTCCCTGGTGAGGTGTGTTCCACTGGGAGGAGGCCCTGGGGAATGGGGACTATGTCTCCCAGCTAGCCTGGGAACGCCTCAGGATTCCCCCAGAGGAGCTGGACCAAGCGGTCGGGGAGATGGAAGTCTGGGTTTTCCCTGCTGCCCCCGTGACTGGACCCAGAAAAGTGGTACAAGATGGATGGTTGGATGGATGGATGTATGGATGATGTAAAGCAGTGGTCCCCAACCTTTATTTCGTCACGGACCGGTTTAATATCAGAAACTATTTTCTTGGCCTTTAAGAAGTGGCAGATAAATATACGCATGCGTATTTATACAAATAAATGATACGTATAAAAATGGGGATATTTTAAAAATATAATAATGGGGTATCTTAAAAATATATTAATAAACATAAATCCAATGTGTAAACTCAGCTTTATTAACAGCATCCTCATAACATCGAGCCAACAACATAACATGGGTAACATCCACTCAGCACGCTAATGCTCTCTGGTTGCCATGGTAAACTTTGAACATCTTGTTAAAATAATTCAAG
>JAABNX020000002.1:12535147-12545738 GCA_015163995.2 Mormyrus lacerda | reverse complement strand
TCCACTAAAAAACACAAAACGCAGTGTTAATGAGGCACTGACCAGCTTGTGATGAATGTAATCCATATTTTTAGCGTATGAAGTGGCAGGAGATGTTCAAGCGCTACGCTACAGGTGAAGGATAAATGGAGCATCTTGTTGATAGAGCCAGCAGAGAGCTTACACAGCAGTCATGACCACCTTCTCCCTCTCTGTTCACATCCTGCTGATCTCAGATCAGACTCCCTCCTTTCATGACTTGTCACATTAGCATACAGGCTGCAACACAGAGCAGTTAGAGGTAGTGTAATATATGTAGTTTTTAGAAAGCAGGGAGATGCAAAAAACCAAAAAGCCGATTTTGAGAAAGTTTGATGAGAAGTGAGGGACAAAGAATGTCTTCAGACAGGCACTTCAGCAGGACTGGAGGACTGCATGCACGCAGTACTGAAATTAAAACCCCTGCAGTACTTGATTATTTACTGTGTTTCTGACTCGCCATTCATTTGGGAATAACCCTACATACATAAACTTAATCCCAGCTATGATAAACTTAACCCCTACCCAGCCCAAACCTTAACTATAAGTAACCAAACAAAATACAAGATTTTTGTCATTTTTAGTTTTTTGATTGCATTCACAGATATTTATAAAATTGAGGTTATCCTTGTGGGGACAGAGAAAATCTCACAAGGTAAAGATTTTTTTATTATATTGTGTGGAAATCTAGTGGCCATAATGTAGTAATTACAAAAAAAAAAAGCACTCATACACACCTTAAGAGAAAAGGAACAAACACATACAGAGGCACATGCTGTTCACATATCGAGGCAATAAAAATCTTGTTTAGTTAAAATAAACATGCGCACACTCAAACTCTAAAACCCAATAAAATTAGCTGATCTCAAACATACTCCTGGGTGCGCAAACACTGATGCTAATGCATGCAAACATATACACATTTATGTACAAGAGAAATGGTGTTAAGAAACAGACATACCTTCAAATATACAGGCAATAAAAATACACTTTTGCTAAAACAGACACATGCACTCAAAATTTCTAATACCCATAGTAAAGCTAATTAATGTCCAGAAGAGTCTTGGGTACACAAACACTGACGCTAATGCACATACACACACACCCACATATTTCCAGATACAGGCCTCTCAGTGCTGTTGGACCTGTGAGTTTAACTTAAATTGGGGTCTTTCCTAGGCACCACAAATCCCTCCCCTTTTTGAGTTTTATTAACCAAAACAGCGAAAGACATGGAGATGGTGAAGACCTCTGACCCTGCATTTGCTCTGTTCCTTGACTCCATGGTGTGGGAGTGGGCAACCATGGAGACTGTTGATAGGGCAGGATGGTACCCTGGGTGGGTCCTCTGGTATCTTAGGGTGCCAAATCAAGGTGTCTCAAACCTGGGAGCATTGGGGGAGTGCTGGAGCTGTTTGAAGATTGGCATTGTCTCCTATGCAGCCCCAGCATCAAGGCTTTCCATGAGGCTGGGTCAAGAAAGGCGAAACTGGATTAAGGGGCATTCACGGGCCATCGTAGAATGTCACTCAAGACTCATTTCCAGTCAGGTGACAGTCACCGTATATCCATGCCATGCATTACTTGCCATTAGGGTGCTGTGCCTGTGATCGGAAGGTTGTTGGTTCGAATCCCAAGGTCAGCGGGCTGGTTTCACCATTGGGCCCTTGAACAAAGCCTGTAACGCTCATTTACTACAGGGATTGTCTGACACTGCTTTCTCAAAATATATATATATATATCTGCTAAATAACTAGACATACATATATTGCTTACACAGCAAGCCATGACCCCCAACTTCAGCAAACTTACAATAACAGGAAGTGCATCAGAGAGTCAGCTCAACCAATGGAAAAGCGCCAGTATATCTTTTGCCTATTAAGTAAATGTTTCGTCTAGTTGTTCAATTTCATTAAACACATATGGTTTCAGAAGTCTGCATTCGCCAACCTCATGAATACTTTACTGTGAAAACACTGCAAGCATCTCCCTCACCCAAATACAAAAGAGGAAGACAAAAGGACTTACACACTCTCAGAAAAAGGGTAAAAATCTGTACCCTTGTAATTGTACCTTTTAAGGTACAGAAATGGACTCTGAGGAACAAAGATACAAACAGCATTAACGTACCATCAATGGTACAAAAAAAAGAGTCAATTTCTGTACCTTAATAAGTAAATTACCTAACGTTAAGGGTATAATAGACTCTTGATGGTACAGTCCTGGTGACAAGCAAAGGTACAAATGTTTACACTGTTTTCTGAGAGTTCATAACGCGTATTAGGCACAGCATGGCTGAGAGGAAGCCCCGCCCCCACATCTGAAAAGCGCCACGCTGTTCATCTGGAGTGCTTCGCACCATGACACGAGACTCATCTGTCAGGCAGCTTCACTGAATCTCGTCCAGCTTAGTGTTTATCCTGAGTTCAGCAATGGAAATCTCTCTCACTGGAGAGAGCGTGTTAATTGAATGAATGTCTGAGTGATTTACGGGCACTTGGAGGCGGTTCTGAGGTACTGAGATGGATGATGGAGACACGGCATAGAACAGTTCCACGGCACAGCGGGGTCACGGGACCGCAAATCACAGCAGAAAAAAAAGCGTAGCGTAACGACGAGGGAGTGCAGCACCAGCCCCAAGTCGCAAAGTCATGTTCAGTGCAGCATGAAAAATTGCCCCCTTTAAGTCTGTTTTCTCTAGGAAAGGGCAAACAACAAACGGAGAAAAGGGGTCAATGAAGACTGATGATACCCCAACCCCCCCACCACCACCAAATGGCAAAGAACAGCTCTTATACATCTGAACAGTGACTAAAGTTTCTCAACATCGCACTTGTGCAAAAAAAAAAATTAAGTAATGTTGCCAAGAGAATGAGCCTACAGGCACATCTGGAGTGTTGCCATGACAACAGCCAGTCAAGAGATTGAAGGACGGGAAAATCCCCATGATTAAAAAGGCAAGAGGTCAATATTACAGCAGAAAGGCGTGGCCAGACGCCAGGGTTACAATCGCTTAGCCCTTCTCACTGCATTTCACCTAGATTTGCCCCCCAGGACAATGTATTCCACCCCAACTCAGGTATCTCCTCCAAATGCGAGCCCTGAGGGTCTGATCCCAGATGTTGCACCCTGCACTGGCATCTGGGCCTCTCACAGCTGTTATAAACACAGACGTTCTGATGTTATGGGAACCACTGCATGTGAGCCATTTCTGGCCATGTGCTTTTGTACCATGAACGCCTGAAGCATTTGTTTAACCCCCGTCATTGTTGAGATTTCCATTCATTTCTTTACTCTCTGAATTAACAGTTTATGTAATTATATGGATGCAAACAGCCTTCACAGTAACAATACGGCCCTCCGCATAATACGGATTATAATAATTACATAATTCTTGAATCTTGTTTTCCAGACTATACTGCACTTGAGGAAATGTGAGACTCCATCTGCCTTTAAATACAAGCAAATTAAACATTCCTGGATTCTTATTCACCAGAGGTATATTTTAGGAGTCATTTCTTCATCGTAAACGGGCAATTTCGATCTAGTCTAAGCCCATTTTGGAGGCTCTGATTTCTGGCTGATAAGACATCCTTAGAAGTGAAACATACAGGGATTAACTGGACGGCTGGGACTGAGTTCCAGGGGGTGACGATCGCCTCCTCTGGGCATGGAAAAACTGGACCGGGGGGACGCAGGCTGGCAGGCGCCCCAGCCTTTCTGCAAGCTTCTGTCTTATGACATCGCCCGTTTCTAACTTTCACATGAACCCTGAGTGCGAGCCAGCCTTGCTGCCCTCTACAGGGATGTGTGTGTGTGGGGAGGGGGAGCCAATGGAAAAACGCATCACGTTTCAGGCTCCCTCCTCCAACGGAAATGGTGTCAGCCTCTGGATTCTTCTCCGACTCATATTTACCCCGAAAAAGATAACAGTGAATGTCCTGCCGGACAGTTTACATAAGTCGTAAATGCAGCTTGGCAATTGATAAGAAAAAGAAAAGGAAGTGGACAGCACAGGAATTCTGAACAACATAATTACGTGCAGGACAGTGTAAATGATACGTGGTGGCAAGATATGTGGCGCCAAAGAGGAGAGAACCGAGTTCTGATTCCAACATTGTTACAGTGCTCTAGTATCTCCCAGGTATCTAAAGCAATATAATTTGCTATCTAGTCAGCTACTTGTGGCGCTTAAAGATGTATATTCCTGCAAGACAGAATGGATATCTACTATTAAATTCAATTCATGCCAACCTGTTCATTCAAACAGGCTATTTGTTTAAATAGTAGATTTCTTGGAGACCATGGAAAATGGCAACAGATTAATTCACTATTGTCTTGGGGGGAAACAGTGTATGCAGAAAAGAGAGGCTAGAAAAATAATTGGAGCCCAGTTGGAGTTTCTATGTCGCGCTTTGGCGCCCTCTTGGTACACGTGAATTGAAGACGCCCACGCGCCATCCACAGACCGACCACGCTCAGCAGAGGCTGGTAAGCTAGGACTACCCAGTTCAAATCAGATCTTATCTTATATTCCTCATGGCCATAGCAAATTTCACACCAAATGTTTGAGCTAAATGAATTGTCCCCAAGTGAGAAATGGTTTGACATTTTCATTGGAAAACGATCAATGAATGACTGTACTTGGAAGACGAGGCATTAGTTCTGAAAAGGCACATGATTCTTCCAGATCGATTATTTAATTAAATAATAATAGCACCAAGCCTGGTACAATGCAATCGGTTAAAGATCCATAACCATGCGTTATTTTGGAAGCAGCTGTAAACATTGTCCAACTACCTTTCATTCGCTTCGCTGCCTAGTAACATTTTGAACTGAGGCAGATTTGATGTAATGGGTTATAAACTTAGAACTTGAGAGAATCTTACATTAATTAACAGCAACGCGTGGAATTCTATTGTACATGCTGGCCAAAGATTATTAATGTGGCGTCAGCATGCAATCCATATAGACATCTCTACTATATAAAATGTCAGTATGAAAAAAGGTGAAGGTCAGAATCCTCCACAATTAGTATTTTCAAGCCTACAGATCATATGTCAACTTTTCCGCCAGTTTCATTTTCTGAAACAATTATACAGGCATAATACCTAACGATGCACTCTAAAAATAGGCCAACGATACCTTAAATCATTACTATTCAAAAGTATGTAATAAAAATGGTGCAACTACTTAAAGTCCACGGGAAGGAATGTATCCCACTGCACATCTTGTGTCCACACCCACTGCCAAATAGCCAACGCAATTTTTAGGCTATTCAGACAAAATGACGCATGCTGAAGTAAATGGTATCCAAACAAAGCTAGAAATGAATAGACTGCAATGATATTGAGGATGGTATTGATTACTTAAAAAAAGAGAATTTCTTACTCTTTGCCGGGGACCTGGTGGCCAAAGAAGAAATGTACTTTTGCAGACCGATAACTTTGCACTCCAGCGTTCCGCACCGGTGACAAATAGACACGAATTCCCCTTCAAGCTCCTCTAAGATGCTGACCGACTGCCGAGACAGATCCGCTAGTTGTCGGAGTGCGGAGCACAGGGTGAATCCGCAGACGTCCACGAGGTCGCCGAAAACCGCGCTCTGTCTGTTTGCGCCGTCTTTGCACAAATCTTTGGGGGCGATCGTCCTCTTGCAGAAAGGCATTGTCGGTCTTCTCTCTCCCCCCCGAAGTACTCTCACTGCTGAAGGCGAGTACTTCGGGCGAAAAACTTGCGATTCTATTGTTGAGCCTCTATAACTTGGGATTACAGCAGAGTACTCTCATTTTCCCTTCCCTTTTTTCCTGTTGCAATTAATTGTTCGCTACGCGGAGCACTCGTGTACCATTCTCCCTAGATGTAAACCTGTCAGAGGTTTCAGATCTCCCAGGCTTCGCCCCTATCCAACGCCGCATAGTGGGACGTCAGAGTTTGAACGTGAGTTATGTTTCTGCAACGAATTAGTGACTCTATCACTGTCATCGAGTGCAGCGCAGCAAAATGTATGATAAACAAGTCTTAGCAACCGTGTTATGTACTTGCATTATATTTTCATCTTAGGTAAAGCACATAGGCATTTTATGTATTTAAGTGGTATCTTGACGGGCTACAAGAAGTGTGCATATAGTTATACCTTTCGTATGTTTCTTTTTGGAAAACTTGAAGCACATGTCCGTTATTAGTCGACTTTGTGGGAGTATCGCTTCGCCACTGTATGTTTACTGCAACGCATTTTTAAAACGATGCAGAAAAAGGAGCGGTTTTGAACAGCTGCGCTGGACCGTGAAACAAATTCCGACGTTGAAACGTAGCCAAGTTTTGCAATGCTCAGCTCTGTTGCTTTAATACAAATAGTCGCCCCCTACCACTGCACATCTGGCCCCCACACCCAGAGGTTGTCCAGCACGGATGGCGTGGCGAGACACTGTGCCGCTCAGAGGTGGACGTCGCCCTGGGGATGGGGCGAAGCGGCGAATCATCGTGCCAGTTCATCTTATCGGGGGCCGCTTCTTAACTACGAAAAAAGTTTATCGCTTGCGAGAAACTGATTGGAAACATCTGGACCCCTCCCTCTGCAGTCCGACATGAATGTTACCATTGTTCCCGGACCGCCCGCTCGACCCACTTCAGCGCTTCAAGTATCTGAGGAGAAACACACGCTCCGGAACCACTAATCACGGCTCCGGCCGTTTAAACTTTTCTTTTCAATTCCGCCTTTATCCTTCGTGAACTAAAATTCCTCATTTATATCTAGAATTTACTTGGGAAATAACATCAAAACGTTTATTAGACTCGGGAAATACAACGGACACGTCATTAGAGAGGGAACCTTACGACCGTTTGGGGATTCTCACCTTTTTGCAAGTGCTTATTTTCAGGCTTCTTGTATAACCAAAACAGCCTGTATTTGTATAAAAAGCCCAATGTGCACATAAGTTTTTTAAAAAAAAAAAAAAAACTAAAGGATGTTCTGCAGGTCTCACACACCATGGCGAATTAAGCTTGTCTTGGCCTGGGTGCGAACATTGCATCAGGCACCTACTCTGGCATCTGGTGGCTCCCTACAGTATATAGAGTCCACCAGCCACTGCCAGAGGGGGAGGAGCTTACGGCTGCCCAGCAGTAACCATATGGCCTTCTAGAGCAAGTCTGTTTGTGGGGATGTGAGGGAAAAAAGCATGAAGACGCCCCCCAACACCCACGGAGGGGAAAAACTAGCAGCCAGCTAGACTGAAACCACAAGGCTCTCTCTCGGCCAGCCCTGTAGTAACCGCAAACAACTGAAGAGCGTTACGGAGGACTTTGTCTGGCAGAGTTAGAAAAGCAATCTGTAGTTCAAGACTGAACCAAACACCTATAGACAGAACCATCATCTTAAAATCAGGCTGAATTGACTTTCAGTAAATGTAGTGCAGTCCAATTTAAACTTGAAATTCAACTCATGCAACCATTAGAAAGCAAGGATCCAACAAATATCAAGAAAAACAGAGGACAGATTTTTAATGATAGACCTGGAAGAAAATCTTCATGAATCCTGATGAATGTCTAAGAAAGAAAAGCAAAATTATTGTATCCATTTATATGGTATTTTTCTATAATTCTGTTAATGTTGTAGTTGGACAACCACGAAGCAAGATAGGAGGAGTATGGACACCTATACTATGATGCTAGAAAAGACCTAATTACGCAAAGGGAAACCAGCCAACTTTTAATGGCTTACAATTTTAGCTACTTTGAAACAAAAACAGACACCTAAAAACAGAATAAACACACTTAATGGAGCTAAGGACAAATAACAGCAAGCAACTACAGAACGGAGCTGTGCACCACTCACTTCAGAGGAAAGAAACCGATCCCACAAATAAGACGTCAACATCTGAACACTCAACACGCACCATAAAAAAAGCAACACTCCAAAACCACCTGATTGGTTGTAAATAACCTTTTATTTCACGTGGGTGCTGTGGGGGCAGCAGGAGGCCCGTGGCTCCATTAAGATGCCGTGCCCCTTAGTTGCTACCATGCTTGGCTGCCAGTCTCTTGTCCCTCTCTTCGGCAATGGTCAACCGGATGCCCTTGCCCCGTGGTAGGGACACCCATGGCTTGTTGCCCTGAAGGAAGCAAAAGGAAGATCAAAACCACAGCTAGCGCACCACTGGTCCAATCCAATTCTGGAGAAGGGTTATACCATGGAACCTAATTGTGGTACGTGCCAATGCCTTAAGTGAAATGCAAACCATGTTCTTCCAAACGGATTTTAATTTCAATGTCATGTAGATGCACTCATGGTCTATCAGTGTGCAGCACAGTGACTTCATACCTTCCAGGGCTGGGGGTTCAACTCTAGCCCACAGCTCTGAGGAGTTTACCCTAGTTTAAGTTTCTTCCAAGCACTCTAGTTGGCTCCCTCAAGCCAGAAGATTGAACTTTGCAGACAATTCAAAGACTCGAGTCCAGCAGTGTGCCTGTTGGGGCTGGCTTCCCATTGAGGGAGTCCCCCCCCCCTTGGTGTGGACTCTCATACTGTACTTAATAAAATCAGTTATTTCATAAGCTATGATTGGTAATGCCAGCAAAAGGTGCCATCTGTCAGGAACAGCACATACTGGCACAATAATGATATAAACACCTAACATCTCCCTTTATAACAAGCTGAGCCCACCGCACACGTTCATACACCTCTGGCTCCGATCAGCACTCACCTTGCCAATGATGAAGATGTTGGTGAGTCTGGTGGCAAAGCTGTTCCCTGTGCTGTCCTTCACGTGCACCACATCGAAGGAGCCGGGGTGCCGCTCCCGGTTGGTGACCACCCCGATACGCCCCAAGTTGGCACCACCTGTCACCATGCACAGGTTGCCTGCAGGGATCGGTCAAGCATAAGTCACATGAGCAGAAGCTTGCGTGAAGACCATACAATATTTTAAAAACCAGAGTACAATTTGCTAGAAAAACTGGGTTGAATCACAAGAAGCAAGCAGGCATTGAGATCAGACTGTCCATCTCACCGGTGTCAAACTTAATGAAGTCAGTGATTTTCCCGCTCTCCAGGTCGATGCGGACTGTGTCATTGACCTTAATCAGGGGGTCCGGGTAGCGGATGGTTCGGGCGTCGTGGGTCACCAAATGCGGGATACCCTTTGTGCCAATGATGATCTTCCTCACTTTACAGAGCTTATACTGCCGGTGGGAAAGCAATAGAACAGAGAAAAAACTTTTACTCTGGAAACTGATCAAGGCTGAGGCTTCCAACACTTGCGAAGGCTAAGCTTAGCTAACAAGACATTATCATTAGAGCATCACGTCCTTATCACCCCACTCCTGACCCACCATGATCACCACACACCTTGGATTCCTCTGCAGTGATGCGGTGGACGGCAAAGCGCCCCTTGCCATCGTAGATCAATCGAAAATGCTCTCCAGTCTTCTCAATGCTGACCACATCTGAGAGAAAGACACCAGAAGTGTTCAATTCCATTTCATTCACAACTCACAGTTAAACCTGAATAGCCCTGTATAGGCTAACAAATTGGATGTCACCTTGCCAAAGTGCCTCATAGCCACTTAAGTGTCCCACATAGAGGGAACAGCTGTTCTGGGCTGGACCCCAGAAAAATGGATCTTTTTCACTCTTCAAGTGTGAATAACTTAGTCTCAACCTGGCAGGAGAGAGACTTCCTTTCCAACACCACAGGTCCTTGTACCCTTAGAGCCTTGCCCATTCTTTGCTTCCTTTGGCTGAAGCACCAGGACCAGACCAAAGACTGGCATGAGACAGCTGTCAGTTTAATCCCCTAGGTGGAGGTCATGGACCTTCTCAAAATCAAGTAACCCACTCAAAACAACAACAGTATAAAGAGAGAAGCAAATGCATTAATGATTTACATGCAACTTTTTCAGCATCCTGCTGGAACCATCACTAACTTCTCATCACCTTTCAGGGGCTGCAAAAGAATTTAAGTTTCAGGGGAAACACATTGCGTGTTACAATTCAAGCTTCAGCCCACCTCCCCAAGTCGGCACAGTCCACTGCCAGGTTAATACAATCAGGCTTCAGCCTGCAACTTCTCATCCACCCACGTCCAGGCGCCTGGATCTGATCTATCAGAGCGCTCACTCAGCCCAGCGTCATTTGCTCACGTGTCCTTACATTACCCAGGCCTGCAGGGAACCAGGGAGCTGCGCACACAACACTGTTCTTCTTAAATGCGTTACTAGCGCTTTCGACTGCCCACATCTTTCCACAATAAACAGCACACTAAGGACAACATACTAAATCTACTGAACACCAATGCAGTGTTTTGATGAGGAATATAGAACATTCAAGCAGCCAAAGAAAATAATTTCTCAACACCAAGTCTGATTAGATTCCAATCCAGCATAAAATTGCTGGGTCAAGTATCCTGGGGGAGGTACATGGCTCAGTGGGCGAAGCCTGTGTGTCTGTGATCAGAATGTTGCCAGTTCAAACCACGCCTCAGCACGTCTGCAAGGCCCTTAACCCCCAGCTCCCAGGGCACCGCAACAGGTGGCTGTCCTTTACGGCCATCTTATTCTTACCTACCAAGAG
>JAABNX020000002.1:12523498-12535047 GCA_015163995.2 Mormyrus lacerda | reverse complement strand
GCCCTTAACCCCCAGCTCCCAGGGCACCGCAACAGGTGGCTGTCCTTTACGGCCATCTTATTCTTACCTACCAAGAGGATCAATAAAGTATCAATTATTGACATTAATTATTATCCTTACTCATAGCGACATGGCTCCTTTCAGCTTGTTAGTATTGGACTTTTTCCAGTTGACCTATTACTAATGTAGAAATTAATATAATTAATAACAGATGTATGGACAAATAAAATGACCAAAAGCTGTAATTGTGATCAGGTCAGAAGAACGGATACAACAAGATCAGGATTGCATAACAAGAAATAAAGTATACTATGACAATATGGTATTGGAATTTTTGTATGTTTATCCTAATAGCATAGATGCATTAAAGGCACAAACGTCTTAAGACGTTCAAATTGGCTGTGTTAACACATAGTTTTAAGGCGTGTTAAGATGTTGCTTGGTTGTTGACACGTCAAAATATGACGTGTTAACACTGACGTCAAAGTAGACGTTAAGTCCCAAATGGCCTTCCATATAACTAACATGTTTACATGTACTTTACAAGTCCGGTGTTAGTCGGACTAATATGCTAATTCAGTTAAGGTGCATGTAACCGTACTGACAGCCTGAATTCCGTATGTGTATCGCAACACATTTTTTTCTTTACCCCACAAAAGACTAAAACACACACAGTGCTTGAAGCTGGCTAATGTTCTCGGGAGTATCAAAAACTCATAATTTGTTGGTACCGAATAACAAGCGGAATACCGGCACCTGTTTTTTCCATACACCCATATGGCAATGCATCGCCTCAGCAACAACGAAACCCCACAGAGCAACCTCTAGAGTGCATGAATGTTTAATGGTGGGCAGCTGCACAGGGGAGGAAGCCGGTGTTACCATGCCAACCAAAACGAAACCACCACTCACCCATGAATCCAGCAGGATACGTGATGTCAGTGCGGACCTTGCCGTCGATCTTGATGAACCTCTGCATGCAGATCTTCTTGACCTCATCTCCGGTCAGGGCGTACTTCAGCCGGTTCCTCAGGAAGATGATGAGGGGTAAGCACTCCCTCAGCTTGTGGGGGCCGGTTGAAGGTCGAGGTGCCTGGGATACGAGGAGGGGGGGTTAGGCTCAGCTTCCTTACAGGTGATATAGCCAGAACTGACAAAAAATGCAAGTCACGGCTATCTCTTATAGATGGCACACTAAAGTCTTAAGCAGCATCCTTTGCCTAGACACTGCAATGCCGGTTTCCAAAATAATCATTTGTACTGCTGACATTACCGTATATAAACAAGACCGGTACTTACAAACACTCCGGTAAGCTTGTCCAGCATCCAATGTTTGGGCGCTGCCACGCGCTTCAAGTGCTTCTTCGGTCCTCGAGCCTATGAAACGGATACAATTTTAATACACGCCCCAAGCAACAGGACTTGATCGCCTTGCCTTCATTAGTATTTGAGTAGCTAATGAACTACAAACTATCTCAAACTGTGCATAATTAATCCGACAGAGATTTAGTCCAGCACATCAGCTGTAACCAAAAGCAAATCTAGAAAAAGACAGTTTTGTCTCAATGTTTAGGGATAGTGTCACTGCTCCAGCTAAGTGGCAAATTGAATCGGTGCCGGCTAGCTGGAGTAGTAAAATCTGGTCTCGAATGAGGCCTTACCAATACGACTTATTTTAAACTAACTTAATAACTTGACATGTTTGAACTTGGCACGAACACCACGTACAAAAACATTTCTTATTAAAAAAAACTACAAATGCTTCTTTTCATAAATATGTAACGCCAAATCAATGGTGACAGCAAGAGGTTTTTAACATAGTTCACCGTGTTGAATTTAAACTTCCTCAAAACAATATTGAGACCAACTAATTCATATGACGCTAGGCGTTACATGCTTCGCTGCAGAACTTTAATACTATATATTAAAAGGAGGATGTTTCAGGGTGTGCATTTTTTAAGAAACATATAACCGATCAGCTCACCATGGCGGAGTCTACGGGGGGAAAGACCGCCCACTTTCATACCCCGGATGATAACGACAGAAAGGAAGGGTGCTTGCGAGGGTCAGCTCGTTTCCGAAGTACAATTTTATTAATGTCTGCCCACTAGCGGGGAGGACCGAATGTGCAACGAGCGAGGCAATTCCAAACTGGTATAGCAGCATGCTACATCATGATGCTTATAGGGATAGCTGAGCTGTATTCAATACAGCACCGGCGGTTTAGCTGTTGTTGCGCAGTATGACCATGGTCACATGTCTATGTCGTTTAATTAGATGACAGATAATTCCCATACATGACTAGTGTAGTCATATTAGTGAGTGCACCAACACGTACAGTACCCATCATTGCTGAGAGGTGGGTGTATTGTAGCGTAGGTTTATGACACATAGGCCTATAGAAATGTAGAAATGACGTAGGCTCCCCTGTGTCATTACCGTTGTATAATGTTGAAAAATGAAGCCATGTAGATGTAACTACAGACAACGAGAATACGAAATACAAGGTGACGTGATTTACAGCGACAACGCTTTTAATAAATTGTATCGTTTAATTGCTTATCTGTAGGTTTTATCCAAAGCAACTTTGATGTGTTATTTCAGCACCTTACCTGTTTAAGTACTTGGGTGTTTATTCGGCATTTTCAATTATAAATCCAGATATTTCTCTAGTAGAGATCGTTGTACTCTACTTTTCCACAATTGATCCTCTTGGTTATGTACGCTAGTTACAAGAGTAATACTGTGATTTGCAGCTTGGCTTGTAATTAAATGTTACACGGCACACTTACACATATTCAGGATGTAATGTTTTGTGGTCTGAGATCTTGTACTGCTGCTATCCAATGGGATCCATGAGTGTGACAAACAGGGTGACGGAACAGTCTTTAAGGACTGAATCAAGACTTGTTCTTTGCACATATGAGTGTGACTGACAGACTGACTATGTTGCATGAACAGGGTCACATGCAAAAGAAATCGTCTTCAGCTGACCTCACGGGACCGTTTGGGAATATGCACGAGTATGTTTATCCACACGATGAAATTACTTATTAATTATAGGTCATGCTAATACATTAATACATTGTATGTAACAGTATTTAGCTTGTTCTGCAAATATGGATCAAAAGCATTACTATCAACCGTTTCGGTCGTAAGTTTCTGTACTTGCCACAAGATGGCAGTATGATCATTTAAATAAATCTATGTTTAAAAGCAGATTCAGTTTTATATAATTTATTTTTAAATCATGCAGTAAGCCGCAGGTAACTTAACACGGTTAAAGCAAGTTTGCATTTTTAATAAACATACAACATTGGGAAAGTGCTAAGCAAATTTAAAGTGATAATGATTTTCAAAAGTAAGTGTGATGAGAAACAGGCAAAACACCATGAACCTCATCGCGCCCTATCTAGAAGACCAATAAACAAATGATGTCATAAACAACAAATTATGGGTACCAAATGAAATTCACATGGTTTTATATACTTCATTAACAGTGATTTCAAATTATTTTTCACTCATGCAATCCCTACTGGGAGACTCAGCATTAGGAAAAGAAAAACAGACTCTATTAAACAAAATGTATGATACTTCCCATAAACTAAGACAGTAAAACAGTGGAGGTCAGTTAAGCCAGTCTTTTCACATGCTAATTGCTAATACAATACCTCATAGCAAACTCAACAAGCATGTTTTCACTGGCAAATCACTTTTGTTCCCTGTGGAAGTTTCTGATAGCAAAACCCACAATAAAGCTAATATGTGCACACACACACATGCAAAGCAACACACACTCCTTTTCTCATTCTCTTCCTTAGAGATGCATGATACACAGGACTGACGATCCAGCAGTCCAGCAACTGGAAACGGCATACTCTTGAACTTCTGAACAATAATTTTGGGAATATTTGATAATATTCACAATTGGCTTTGTTTTTCAAAACGTGACTGACCTCAACCAACCGTGCTCCCCGTGTCATTGATGCAGAGATTCAGAGATCCAGTTATAAGAACGTAATTCTGTAACACCCCATCCCCACCCAGAAGAAAACTGTGAAGAGCCACTCTGATTGATAGAAGTCTTACCGATCTTTCCCACGATTTGTTTTGATGGCAGCATGGTATTAATCACTTTTCACTGGTCAGCGATTCCTATTCACAAAGTCTCAGTCTGTATCTTCAAGTCACCAGCCCCCAACCAATAAGCTCGAGTGACCAGTGTCCAATCACAGAGCCCCAGTCACTAAACTCCAGTCACTAGTTCCTATTCTGTCATCCCCAAACACCACCTCCCAGGAAGTAAGCCCCTGCCACAGATTACATGTCATTTTTCTTTTTGTTGTTAATCCCCAGCCTTAGATTTCAGACCTATAGAAACACCCCCCACCCCCACCCCGCCCCGCATGTCCAAACACAGTGAATATCATCATACAAGTGCTGATCTTTGGATTTTCGTTATTGTATGTGATTGTGTGCAGTAAATAGGTGAGGCGGCTAAAGAAGAAAAAATCCATCAGTCAGAGCGAGAAAACAGTCAGCATTTGTAGAACCATCTGGCTCATCTTCCTTGGTTTCACCCCCATGTCAGTTTCACATGGAATATGCTCCATTCAAAGTGAACCTGGCTTGTTAGGGTGTAAATGGCAAACTTCAGTGGTGGGTCTACAGGACACAGTCCTTTAAGAAGTGCTTGTCCCACAGAGATTTTTGTGGGTCCCCAGGCTTCTCAGCATCTCTTCACTTGACCTCACCCCCTCTCCTTTCTTATACACAGACAAGGCCGTTAGAAAAGCGGAAACATGCTGCCTGTTGCAGGAACGCTGTCCTCAGCTGACTGCCGTCCTCTGAATTGTCATCGTCATGTCAGCAGGGAGCCATTCGGGTTCCCTCTCCATGTCGGGTAGGAGATCACACACACATCATAAGGCAGAAACATCCGAGATGAACTCCACCTCGTTCTGGCCCAGCCACAGCTCTGGAAGCTCATTGGCCCGGTCTAACCCCAACTCCACCACCAGAGACATCAAAACCTCCTCATCAACTGGGTCAGAATCAATGAGTCCAGGTCCCGGGGAGGTCCCGAGAGGTGGCGATACCATGTGTCCGGGGCCGGCAGTGACTGCCGGTCCGTAGCTTCTGGGTGGTCCGGCAGTTGGGGTAGCGGCACCTGCCAAGCTCTGATAGTGACTGTTGAGCTTCTGAAGCTGCCTGCTAGCAAGCAGCTGGGGGCCGGGCGGGAGGCTGAATGGCTGAGGCTTGCCCATCGTAGGGAATGAGGCTTGGAGGCTCTCTGAGGAGAATGGACCGGTCACCTTTGCTGACCCTGTGCCTGTGTAGTGCAGGAGAGCCACTGACTCACGATCCTTCATACCGCGGCTGGGGAAGAGCAGTGAGCTCATCACCTGGGATCACCTATTGAGAATGAGAGACAAACACCAGAGATGCAGTACTAGGTAAAGAACATTAAGAACATTGGAAATATCTGGATATTGCATCTGCTTCTCAAAATGAGCACTATTAAATATATTGCTGAAGATATCTAAAGATAACAACAGTTTTTTTTTTGTTTTGAAGTTGCCTGGTTAACATGTCATCCTACACTACAAATGAATCGTTGGCCCCATAGTAAATTAGCTAGGAACAGCCAGTATCCTACTTAGAGAGAATCAAATTAGTGAAGAGAACTCCCAGTTCCAGCATAAACTGTTTAAGAAATCGCCTCACAAAGGCTGTACCTGCCTGTTCTTTATACCAACGACTGTGAGAGCATGAGAGAAGCCCCTTCTCCAGAATGGAAATATTTCCCATGCTCAATTTCTGGCTTCACAAGCAAGCGTTGAGGAGGGTTAATTGTCTAACTGATTATGGCTGCCTCCCCCCTCACTGGCTCCAATGTTTATGGTCAGGTCAGCGTGATTGCAGAGGGCTGGTGCGCACATGCGAACAGAGCTCAGATGACGTGCTTTTCCGTGTCATGCCCCATTATGGACACTAGGTGGCACTCACTTTCACCTGAAGATTTATCCTAGCTATGTTTCGGGGTCTGCAGGACCAGCGACAATCACAGTGTTTGTCTGTGAGCTTTGCTGTGGGTGAGGAGAGGGGAAAATACCTCAGTTCATAGCTACTATATTGGTAGCTGGCAACTTAACTGTATTGACAGAAGGGTGTAGTGAGAGTTTTAAACGATTTGTCTTTAAAATTCCTGTACAAAGCGTGATAATATTATCAGTATGAAATTTCAATTACTTATTAGGTACACTCCTGCTTAAAACTAACTGAAAAATATAGGATTCATTCAAACATTCACACTATTTGATTTGACCCGTATCGTAAATCTAGTGAAACGTCTTTTCCCCTTGTAAGAGCTTCTAATCAATGAAAGTTTTTTTTTTGAGAAAAACGCAAAATATACACAAAAATAAAGTAACGTGTACAGTAATAATGGTTAATACAATTAATGATTTTATAAATGTATTTGTAATTATATATAGCTATATTAGTCTATTGAAGCAGATATATGTCACCCATATTATATTGAAAAAGCAAATCAAAACAGACATTGCTTTTACAAATAAATATGAATATTTTCTTATTTTTCCTCTCATCATCTAATTCCAATACATGCCTTCGCGAAAACACAAACAAAAATGCAAAACTGTTTATATAGGCTATCAGGCATTTAGTAACTTACCTGCAAAAAACTGTGTCAGAGCAGCACAACGGAAAGTTTAGTCCACCTTCAACCATTAGTGTCAGCTAAGACAAGAAAATACACTTGTGTATATAAACTTGCTGTTCAATTTAATGTACTATGTACATGAGTGAAGTCATAACATATCTTGTACACCGGCTGCTCGGGTCATTCCGCCAGCAATCGAGGTATCGCGATTATTTGTGACCGCTTCAGAAGAAGTGCGTTGTTATAAACACGCATCCCAGCCTCGGGAACGAGTGCGCGGGAGTGTAGGAACTGCGATCCGGAGTGGATTCTGAACTGGACCGACGCATATACGCCCTATATAAAGCACTTAGACGTTGCCTGTTGTATATCGACTACATTTATTTATTTATTCATTCATATTCAGATATGAAATGATACTTGGCAAACTAATAATATTTGCTACTCATTGATTTAAAAATGTTTCATAATATTTTATGAGACAATAAAATTATATAAATAGATGACACAACTAACCATGACCCAAAGCAAGGACACACACCGTCATTTAATATATTATTTTATATTTGAAACATATATACGACTGACTCAAAGTTCTGTTATTTTCAAAGATATTTCTGCATATTCTTCCCACAAGGTAAATATGTTTCGGATTTTTTTAATGCTAAGATTTGCGAAACTATTTTAAAAATAATAAATAAAAAGAAGAGGATAAACAAAACATGCCTGTCGACCCCCTTTCTAAAAGTCCTATCAGCATCTCAGTTCCGGCACATTTACATACTATTTTTTAATATTCGTTTTAAACAGGCGCCTCCCGCCAAGAATTATACAGCTGTGGCTGTTAAAAATAATAGTGAGCGTGAAGGCAAGGCGGAAGATGCGTTACACCCTTGGCATCGTTTCTGTTAAACGGACAAAGGGGCGCATCTGTCTCGTTCAGCGCACGTTTCCATTACCGCGACACGGCCTTTGCAACTAGGATAAGAGCTATCCAGCCTCCATGTCCGCTGGGCAAATGTATGCAAATCACACAAACGGTCGGTTGGCATTGTCTTTATCGCCCCAGAGCCCTGATGGCTTCTACATTTCCTTGTCAACCATCAAAACGTGCTCAGTATTAATCATAGGTTAGTAATGTATTAATAAGACTAAAGTTAAGTAAATTAGGGGGAACAGCAATTTCACAATGACTAGAGCTGCCAGCTCTCACGTAGCTGTCGTGACACACTTCCAGACTCACGTTAACGCAGGAAATATCACGGTAAATATATATTCTATTATAAACCGAAAATTAGCCACATCAGGAGCACTGAGGAGGTTCATAAACCCTAGACTATTTACGATGTAATAAAACGTACGTACATGTAAATACGTGTGTAGACTTGCCTCAAAATTAAAATCTCACTCAAGTCAGCTGACCAAAGTTGGCAACCCCACGGTGCATTAGAAAAGGATCCTATCAATAATAAATATTATTGGAATTCAATGTATGTATTATATGATACGGTTTAGAAACTGTTAAAAACAGGGGATACATGTTAAGTTCGAATATGGGCGCAATTTAGAACATTACTTTAAACACTCCACTTGAGAGAGCACAGGTAACTTAGGAACTGTTCAAGTACAAATCATGAACTAACATAGTAACTGAATGAAATACATGGACCTTCATGAATGATTAATGATGAACGAACATGGGATCAGTATGTAATTATCACTTAATGTATTAATTAACCAGAAACTAAGTTAGAGTGCACAGCTACACTGATACACCTGTGCTCCCTCAAGTTGCTTGCCGACCCCAACTCTGCCATCTACACGAATACTGCACATCACTTACAGTTAAGCAGGCATGAATATGGTGTGTCTCATTGGCAGCAGGTACAAATGAAATGTGCGAGTTGGAGTCAGTTTAAGTCACGTGCAGCCACTAAAGCAGAGTCGTCATGCTATGTATCCGTGTCTGTTCCCGTTGCATCAAAGACGTCCCGTTGGCGCCGGGAAAGGCGAAGTACATGTGTGAGTCATACGCAGGATTTAAAACACAAAGGGTTAATAGTTTCAACAATTTCAGCTGCTAGACACCAGAATGACACACAGTAAACCACAAAATCAAGTTTGATCACCTTTTTATTGAGGAATATTTACAGTGAATAACAAAGTTAAAAAAATACAAAACGTTTCTAAGTCTAAACCGTTTGGAGTTATTCTGAAACCTAAACCATTTCTTAATGTTCGCATTGAATCTGTACTGACAGGTCGCTTTGCTGACAATTTCTGTGTACAGTGCTGATAATCCCACAGTTGGCGCGGTCCTGGACTGGCAGCCTCCCAGTGACCCCCTGCTGGGCAGACGTTATCCTGCCCGAGCCAGCATTCAGCGCCATGAGCAAATCCTCAGGGTGGGGGTGGCAGAAAGGGGTTCGGAATGGAAGCCGTTTTCGGTGGAGCCAAGGACACGAGCCAACAGCTTCACCTCCAACCTATTAACTTAGATCCGAGGTACATGTTCTAACAGTTCGGCGCGTGGGTCTACCTATAACAGGTAACATCTGTTTGAACACTAACTGGGGTTACAGCGTCGATATCCAAGAACATTAACAAAAGGAGTAAAATCATTCACGTATGTCATGTTGTTGCGCACACAGTATTTCCATAACCTATGAGTATATCTAAATTTTGATTTCAAATGGACATTTGGTTAAAAATAACCTATTTGCAACCCCTTTAAAATACATTAAATAAAACAGACTTGAACGAGCAGCATTAGCAAACAGACTCTCGTTAGAACGTTTCCTGGAAACATTGAAGCAATGTTTTTAAAAGCTCCCCTCAGGCAAACAGGTCAACATACTGTCTTCATTAGGCCCCTCTGACTCTGGAACCGTGAGCTGAAGCGTGGCCCTACACTACATTCTTCAGATTCCCTGTAAACAAGAGCAGGGACATCGGGGGAAAGGAGGGGGGGGGGTTACATTTCTTATAACGAACTCACACGTGCAGAAGTGCTGTCTGAAGAAACCACGCATACAAATATACATACACAAGAAAAAGTCACAAGTTCTGGCATCCAGACAGACGTCAATGTTATAATGTTATAATGTCTAACTCCCCCAAGCCTACTGGGCTCTGCATGTCACCATCACCTGAAAGTGGGACGTTTTAAAAAGACGTGACACAGCCGTGGTAAAATACGATATATGCAAAGCGAGCGGCATTGGCACCCACTGGCCGGCACAAAGATGGAGTGCATTTCCCTATGATATCAAGCCCACAGAAGAGCAACCCCATAACTTTGGCAATGTGGAGGGCATTCTCTCTAACTGGTTCTGGCTATTACACCTGCTGGAACACCCTGGAAAGTGGGAGCCAGTTTGACGAGACCTCAGACAATGACGATTCAATCATGGGGGGGGAGAACGTGCGTAGCGTGAACTGACTTGTTCCTGTTTCGTAAATAACCAGGAGCGTCTCTAAATGTCAAATGCCAAATAATAGTTGATCAAAGGCCACTTTCAAGAAACTGCAAGATTTCAACCCATGAAATAAAGTGGTTAACCTCCAAAATGCGAAGGTTTCTGCAGTTCTTATGAAGGTGAAAAAGCCATTATCTAAGTGCTTTCATTCAGAGAGATATGGTCGTTTCCATCACGGTGGCTTGGATTTGCATTCGGTAGACGGCCTTCATTATCAGAGCGCGGCATCAGAGGAAACGAGGCGAAGCTGGGGATCGCGAGCAGAAAACCACCACATGTGGGTTTCTAACAACCCTTCTCTTGTTTCCCTTCCCCGCTCCACGAGCCGGCATTCCCGTAAACGTTCCACCAGGCACAGAAGGCAATTACGGAAAAGCGGGCCGAGGGGTGGGGCCAACTACTGTCTCACCAGGTCATGGGGCACATGGGGGCTTGACTGAGAATGACTACGGGGTAGGGCTGCACAAGTAATAGAATTTTAATCTCAATTACAATTACAATTTTGGCTTTCAACAATGATTGAAAGAAAATAATTTAGATAAAACAATTATTGTGCCACATTTAATTTTGCAATAATGCGCTCATTACATTGTGTTATGAATCTAGTGCAGCCCTTTCCAGCCCCTTTTTATTTGTCAATTGAATTATAGAATGCATGGAAATCCATTGGTAAAGGGACAATTATAATTTTTTTTTTTTAATAAAAGTTGAAGAAAAAAAATGCATGCTATTTCCAAAGTTACTGAATAGTTGTGTTAAATAGTCGAGATCTCAATATTGACCAGAGTAACTGTGATTTTTATTTTTGCCATAACCGAGCAACACTACCAAGGACTATTCCCTTCCCAACAGCGGCACCCTGAAGTGCCTAACAAATCACACTCTGACCAGCTCATTGGCTCATTACACGCTCATTCACAAACATGCCACACACAAACAAACACTAAATGAATCCAAATGCAGTTACTTTCCCTGCGGCGTCCAGTTAAAATGCTCCTTAATTTGATGCCTTGATGGAGCATCAGAAGCAGGGGATTAAACTCCAAATTCCAGGAAAAGGAATAAAATACAGGGTTATAGTGACCAATGATTTATTCGAAGGCATCTAGCAAAGACATGGTTGTGAAAAAGTCATGAAGCCACCACCATCCGGTCCTGTCATGTGACCTTGTCTTCATTGTGTAACTCTTCCTCAACAAACTACTACTGCTCCTCTGAGCCCCGAAAAAATATGACTGCAGAATGCAGTAGTTACTAAGTTTATCATTGTGCCAGCAAGACCTGACTACAAATTGCCTGACAGTGAGTCCCGTGCAACCTGCCCCCTCGGTTGCAGGCCCTGAGTCCCCCCCCCACCCCCTCGGTTGCAGGCCCTGAGTCTCTCC
>JAABNX020000002.1:12496556-12518921 GCA_015163995.2 Mormyrus lacerda | reverse complement strand
GCAGACACACCCACCTCCACCAAGCAGCAGCGTGGGCAGCTCCCAGGTCAGTACATAGTCCAGACAACGGCCCACCCCCACCGGCGTCATGTTGAAGGAGCACATGGGGTCGCCGGCAATGGTGTCTGCCCCCAGCTGCATCACTACTGCTTCCGGGTTGAAGGCGGCGTGCACTTCCTGCAGAACGCTGGGGCAACCATGAAGGGCAGAAAGTCACAACGCGAGTGTGAGATAGGATCCCTGTGGGTCAGGCTCCAGAACGAGCGTGGTTACTGAACGCGATCTGGAGCGGCGCTCAGGCTGACACGACTCACTCTGAAAACGGGCAGATCTTTAAGATTACAGAGAATCTCATTTTACTCAAAGTTCAAAAGCACATTGGCTTAAAAATAACAGTGAAGTTAACTGGCTTGCAGATTAGGGGATGGGCCTTGCAATTTGACCAAAACAAATATTTCATTACATATCACCAAAGAAAGTATATAGGCTATTTCAACATGTAACAGACCTCTGATCCCCTACCATGAAAGATGGCTTTCGCGTTTACCTTAACGCGACAGGTGTACGGCTAGTGGTTAAAGAACGGAGTGAAAAGCCGACTCGCGTAAAGAAATGAGGCCATAAATCAGCCGTGATGACACGAGTGTGGCTCAGCCACAGCAAGAGGGTCACGAACCTGGTGAACAGCTGGAAGTAGCGATCGTCCCCAATGCCGTCCTCCAGCGGCACGTTGACGGCGTGCCAACGGCCCTTCCCCAGCCCCGTGTCCTGAAGGCCCCCCGTTCCTGCAGCCGCAGACGGTGCCCAATCAGCTGCTAGATATGCCCACCCCCTGCCCCTCTCCTCCTGTCAGTATCAGTAATCCTCTGATTTTTTTTTTTTTTTTTGTCACACAATTCATACTTCCCTCATTATTCATGAAAATTATACAGCAAGATTAGTTAAGGGCTTTAGTTACTGGTAAGTTTTCTGAGGCTGGATTCAATAACAAATTACTAAAACTCTAGGAGCACCTAGAGATTTTGGGCCTCATGAAAGAATACCATACGGGGCCCCCAGCCCAGATCAATCCAATTATTCCAAAAATTTCAGGGTTAACTCTAACCTATAACCTACAACTCCACCGCCGTCCCCCCAAAACTGGTTGGTAACTTACCTGGGAAGAACCCAGGAGAGAATTTGTGCAGGGACACTGTCATGACCTTGGAGGTAAAGCTGAAAGCATCTTCCACACCTGTAAGGACACAAACAAAAACAGTGACCTAAGAGAAACTAAGGCAGTGCTTTAGGCAGGTGTGACACTTTCAATAAAAAAAATACATTTTTTTCTGAATATAATTATAGTTATTATATAGTATAATTATAGTTATTCTTTCAAACCTTAGCGATTTCTAATTAAGACTGGATAACACCATTACAGATTTGGTAATTGTGACAACATTTGTTGAGGTTTGTTATCCGATGGGTGATCAGCTAAAATCTGGACAAAACAGACAGCAATCTGGTCAGATTCTGTTTGCTGTGATGTGGCATGTAGAGCAGGATCCAGTCACAAACGCTTGAGTAGGACAGCTGGTTCGGTTACCGTCGCCGTGGTGCAAGTCCACGTCTACGTACAGCACTCGGTCGTACTTCTCCCTTAGCTTCAGGATGCCCAGCACCGCGTCGTTAACGTAGCAAAAGCCCGAGGCCTCGTCCCTGCGAGCCAGAGGAAGAGCAGAGTCACCCTCCACGGTGAAAGGCTGTGAAACAGGGAATCGCTGCCTTGTGGGACAACTATGGAGTCAGAGCCTCTCATGAACAGGACTGACTAATAATAAAACCAGGATGAGACTTCTGAATGTTCAGGGAGAACATGATTTCAAGTTTGGCCACAGAAATGGCAGTCTAGAGCAGCAACGCCATGCGAGAGCAAACAGAAACGAAGCAGCACCCTGTCCCCGTACTGCTACAAGCCAATATAAAAGAGGAATAAGCCCCACCCCAGACTTACTTCTTGGCATGGTGCCAGCCGCCTGCCCAGTTGATGGCTATGCTGTCCTTCCCATCAAGTAGGCACTCTGCAGCCGTCAGCGTTGCCCCCCCAACGGCCGCCGCATACTCAAAGATGCCCTCCACCACCGGGCAATCGTAACCTGCAAGGGCAAGAAAAGGCGTTGCGAGAGAGAGGTGTTCATAAAAAGGTACAAAAAGCAATTTACTATCCCGTTATCATAAAGTAAATGTAAGCAAAAATAGCAGTAAAATTACGTATACCCAGAGGATGTGCAGAGAAATAAAACTAGTCAGTCACAAATAAATCAGTCACTAATCAAGCATGACATTAGACAAGCAGATGCACAGACAGAACATTCTGGAAGTGACACTGCATATCTATAAAGATTTATATAGAAATATCCTGTACCAGGTAATGCAAAAAGTCAGACTTCATTTTATGTTACTTCAACCGTACATCGATTTCCACTTTTGGTGCACTGTTGAACTCCAGTGGATTTCAAAGCACAAACTTTTTGCAAACAAAGCATTTTTTTCTAATTTAAATCTGAAAAATGAGAATGGGAGAAAAGACGAGGGTGATGGAGCAAGAGAAGGAGAAACTGTGAAGGGGGGCTGGTGAAGGGACTCAGAGGAGAACAAGGTCGTTTCAGTCGCAGACGCTTTGGCAGATGAAGCCCAGTCTCTGTCCAGAAACAATAGTGCCTCTCCTGCGTCCCTGCGGGCAGCGAGTCGATCCGGCCGGCTCGCACACGCAGGGAAGAAATGTCTCAAGTGACCGTCTATCAGCACGACACTCTGAACATCCAGGGACAACTGCCAACACTAATTCATTTTCTCCAAGTCGGTTTATTGCGCCGTTCCAGTGGGGGCAAAAGAATTCACCAAAGTTTATTATGAACTATATCACAAGTACAATCTCTGTGTTCAAGCGCCCTCTACACTCTTGTCTGCATAATTACACTGCATTAAGTAATACATGTCTGTAAGCAAAGCATATTTTCGAATTTGATTAAACATAAATGGGTCTCATTTTGATTCTTGTTTATGATGTTTATGATCTGGATGGAGTCCTTGTTTAGCCTTAGCAATAATAAATAACCTACAACTAATTACGGATAATTCGTACTACAGATCTGAGGTTTACACTGACTATGTCACGCTCAGCTCCGTCCGATCCTCGTGTGTGCCATGCCCACCTCATTACCTCGTGTTCCTATCTGATCGCTTTCACCTGTTCCTTGTTACTGCCAGCTTGTCTTGTGTATTTAGTCCGCGTCTCGGTCAGTCTGCCCCAGATCCGTCATTGTAATGTTGTGATGTGCCTTGTTGTCTGCCCGAATAAAAACCCTTGTTACCCGTTCTCCTGCCTGCCTGCTTCGTCAGTCGCTGCTCGCCCGCTCGACCCGCTCAGCGTCAGACGACAGCTGGCGATTTAAAATTGACACAGTTCAAAATATATGACTGATGCCTTAGGTTCTGTTTGGGCACGTGACATATGATCCTGCTAAAAGGCCTTTGGTGCACCTGAAATCTTCACTGTCTAGGTCAGGGGTCTCCAACTCCAGTCCTGGTGAGCTACCATCCAGTAGGTTTTCTATCCTACCTGGCTTCTGATGAGCCACACTAGTTCTCAGGTAAATAGCAGGAGCAGGTGTTGCTCATAAGAAGCCAGGTAGAATAGAAAACCTACTGGATGGTAGCTCTCCAGGATCGGTCTAGGTGGATCTCTCACCTTGTCCCAAAAAAAATCAGCTAAGAGTGCAATTCCCAAACCACGTACATGAATATATAATATATAAATACGCCCACAACTTACCCAAGCCAAAGTCAATTGACTGAGGATCATCGTTGTCCCCATCTTCACTGATCTTGTGGAGATGCTCCAGGTAGGAATCTGTGTGGAAAACTGCCATGTCTTCCATGCTGGCTACTCGAGGCTTTACCACTCTATTATAGAAAAACAAATGTACAAATATGTGTCTACCAGTTTACAAAGTTAATACTAAACTTACATTCTCTGCAAGAATAATGCGTAATTGAACAGCTCATATAAAAAGAACGCGGAGAGCAAATTGCACAGGTTAAAAAGATATCACTGGTCAAGCACATTCTTAACCAGTGGCATATTAAAAAATAAAATGTAAGGCACTGGAGTCTAGTAGATGTACGGAAAAGAAGGTAAGGAGCAAACTACCGTTAGTTACACATTATAGCTCCTCGTGAAGAGGAAATCACTGTTAATGGCTGAGAATAACAAAGACCACATCATTTCTAGATTACATACGATTTCTACGTTATGGAAATGAAAACAGTAAGCCTCTAAGTAAGTCATATTAACTAGGAAAATTATTTAAAAGAATTACACAGGGAACACATTACGATGTTAAAACTAGTTAACAAGCAGCCGGGGCAGTGAAAACGCCTCTACCGGCCAGCCTTCAGTCGCAGTTTCATTTAGTTTAGTATCAGCTAACTTACCTCATGTCTTTAAGCAAACCATAGGCTTCTATCAAACAGTGCACCATACTTGCCTAATGGATAAAGAGAGAAACATGTACATGTCTGTCAAATTGGTTTGGCGACATTATAAGCGTGTTCTCAAAAGCTGAGCAAAACCACCCGCTATAATGAGTTTACGACTCGGCTGTGAGAATCATCAAAATTAATCCACGCAGTCAGCAGGCGAGCAAACCGGGAGTTTCCGAGTAAATCGGTAAGATAACAAGCTATGTAACGGTTAGCAAGCTGACAGACTTAAGCTGAGATGCTGTGCAGCCGGCCGGGCAGCAGAAGCAGCTACCGGGATCCACGCCTCACCCGGTTGGGGACCTTTGAAAGAGAATCGCAGGTTTCAATATACTGCGGACTGTACACGTAAGCCACACTGCGCCCGGATGATTTATCATTATGATGGTCGTTATTATTCATTTAAGTTGAACAGATTGCCGAGAGCTGCCACCTCTCCTTACTCCCTCAGTTCGGGTGTCACTTGAAAAACAGTCCGAAGTATTTTCTGGAGAATGAAACAATCCGAGGAAACAGCACTCAATTTTCCCATAATCAAATAAGATTTAGTTGCTCTAGAACCACCCTTACAACACCTCTGAACCGAATAATCGAATTGATGTTACGATTGACAGTTGGAAGCAATTTGTAAGAACGTTAAATACTTTATTTTGGTTAAGTTTCTAGTGAGGATGATTTAATCGGTGGAATATGGCGCAAGGCCTTCTGGGACTTGTTGTTCAGAAACGCCAGTCGAGTTCCCTTGCGTTGTTTGTACTATTTTTTGCAAACTCAAATATTTTGTGCAAATATAGCCTACAGCCGGTTTTCAGACGACTACACACTTCAGTCAATGAAACATATGCCTAAATATAGCCTGGACAAAGAGTGACAATTTTAACATAATTTTGTTGGGTGGCGACTTACACTTTTCTTTTTCTAACTTTTTATTATTTTCATTTTTCCCGGATGGTTATCTGAATGAGTAATTCATTGAATGAATTGTCTATGGACTCACTTTATGACAAAAGGTGCAGCTGTGTCTCATGAAAAAAGAAAAAAAAACGTGAGGTTAGTCAAGAGGCAAGACAAACTCACTTATTCAATAATATCTATTGTTGATTTTTCTGGATAGGGCATTGCTGTACTCAGAGTCAAGAGTTCTGTTGTAGCTGATTTCACATATATATATTAAATAATTGTGCAAAAGGAATATGTCAGTACAGTGATGCAGTTATGTCTTTTGCAGAATGTGAGGATTGGAGCCATTTCAATAGTTTGAAAAAGCCCATTTGTTGCATCAAGTAATGTAGCTACTACTTTTCTCTGATTGGTCCAAGCGCTGTTTCTGGACAGTGAGACGGAAACACGGACATGTAGCATGAGTGGTAATGTATGCAGGTTTTCGCTACAGCTCCCTAATTAGATTAGTAATTAGAGGACTGATTGGATGGAGTCCTCACACTTAGGCTTGAACGGCTGAACTAAAGGTCATCCCAAAAACATGCATACACACTGGCCCTTTGCGGATAAGATTGCCCCACCTCCCCCATCCTAGGTAATAGTCACTCAATTGAAGGCTCAATAAGTAGGGCTACACTGGATTGAAATTTGCCAACAATAGAAACACTTATGACTACAGTATAGTTAATATTTACCACAGGTGGGGACCTGAATCATTGACTCGCAACTGGACTTGGACTCAAGTCACAAATTTGATGACTTTTTGACTTGGACCCAACTCATACCCTATGAGTCAAAAAGATGTTATCATAACATTAATTTTACAATTTCTGTGTATGTTCATTTTCGGCTGTCTAATTTTCCATTGGCTGAATGAAAGGTCTCCAAGGAGTTTGTTGGAAAGATGCATATACATGGACATAAAAACCGTTGAAGGACAACCGTGAATGGACACATTCTTTTCACACCTCTCTGCCTATAAGGAATATATCCTATGGCAGGGCTATTCAACTCACGGTCCTCAGGGGCCAAGTCCTGCTGATTTTCCAGCCTACCTTTATCTGTGAGCCAGGTGTGAAGCCTCTGGCCAATCAAAATCAGTAATTACTAACCTAACTGTCTGGGAGAACTGAAAACAAGGCCTGAATTTGGAATTGAGGGCCAGAGTTGAAGAGCCCTGTCCTATGGCATACTCCGGCAGGTTTTTGCTGCAGAAAGTTTGTTCACTAAAAGTGTTTTTAAAATTTAAATAAAAAACAACACTGACATCGATATGGACAAGTTACATGACTCATTCTTATCCCTGGTATTTACTATTACATTTATAATCACTAATATATGACCAGGTCTGAAATTATACTTTGGAGGGGGGGGGTGTGTAAGCTGGAGATGCTTCACTAAAAATGTTGGTCAGCAACCGCTGCTGGCTACAGTGTGGTAATGAACAAAGTTGATCTGATTTTATTTCGTTCGCATTACAGAAACAGAGACGTAAACATTAAAATGACTTTGTTCTGTTGTTTGAATCTTGAATGACATCTTACAACTAGACAATGGTGTTACAAAGAAGAGTAAGAATGTTTTTTACTCACAAGAGGATACATTCTAGTTTTCAGAAAATTAAGAAGTGACTCGAAATATATTATCTACAATACATCACAATGCAGTAATATGTTAAATTAGGTCTTGACTTCAGATTACTTGTACATTTGAAAACACACACACCTATGTAACATTTCAAAATGTTCCTTATTGCACTGGTTAGAAGTAAATTGAATGCACTTTTGAATTCAAAATCATTAACAACCTATTATTAATAGGTCTACACAACAAAAGATGGAGTTTTAAAATGTGCTGAGGAGGAAAAACACTTTTGAACAAGAAAATTAGTGACATCACCTTGAACAACAACTACATAATAAAATCACTATTCACTCCTTGAAGCAATCCTCTGCAAAACAAGGATAAAAACATATGCCATTTGCAGCTTAAGACATACTTCCTGTATTAACAGAACTATAAAAAACATTTTCTATTAGCAGATTTAGGGATAGTAAATAATGTATAATTAAAATTAACTTCATTCTGTATCAGTTAGGTAGGTTTGCTTATCAGCACACAAAAGCCACAATATCATTTCCATAAAGCATGTCTGGATGAGGCACATAGATCTTGACCAAACCTCCATCTTGAAAGAAGTTCTTTCAGGACTGAGACATGACTAGTTGACCCATTTCACTGAATTGCACAGGAACCACTGGGCAGAAAGTCCTGCACGTAGGTGGCCACAGCCCTGGCAAGATACGTCATGGTGCCAAACCGGCCACTGGGCGCGCTATCATACAGTAGCCTACAGATCCCGTTGGACTGGTCTTTCTCCAAAAGACTGTCATCAGCCCCAAGGTCTTTCTGTGAAATGCATGAGGGAACAGAAGACCGATGAGAAAAAGCTTCATTAAGGAACAAGACCTATGTGATAAGGACTGAACTTGCTGCTTTGAATCCCAGGAGTGGCCTTATTTATAACCTTCAGCAAGGTATCTATGCTGAAATACTTTGCCAGAAAATACTTAATGGGTTCCAAATTTACCCAATGTGTTTAAATTTACCCAAATGTAGAAGAAAAAAACGCAGATTAAATCCTGACACATACCTGATCTTTGTAAAACATGTCATTGGCGATGTGTACGATCTTCTCCACGTGGATAATACTGCCAATACTCGGTATGTCAATTTCTGCCAGCATGGTGAGCACCAGGATGGCCTCCACCAGCAGCTGTCGGTACTCAGGTTGTGGCACGCGGTTCAACACAGTCTCCACGTGCACTGCAAACTTAATTTCACCAGGGGTCATCTGGGAAGGAGGAGATGGGAACTAGAATCTGGCCCAGCAGCCGATATTCAAAAACACTAAACGCTGATGGACGGTCCCTGAAGTGTGCATAATTTGTGCTGAAATACAAAAAATCTGAAGCCCCCACCTCACGTGTGGTTGATGATGGCAAGACAAACCCCTCAATGGATAGGCCATGGCACTGCGGGAAAGCAAGAAGAGGCTGCATCAAGCAAGATCAGTCCTTCAAGCCTGTTACACTGCTGCAGATAGCATGGAACCTTTGTGTTGACTTTCCTTTGCTGCTGACTATCATCAGCTACATAATGAATTATTTTGAGATACCTATGCCTCAAATTCACGAGGCAGTGGTTCTGCTTTAGAGTGCTTGAAACTTTTGCTCATGGGAGTTTTACTTACACAAAAAAAGTTCTAATAGTAGAACAAACATTGGTTTAGAGAGAGAACCAATGAGATTGTATAGGAGGTGGGTCCAAGCAGCTAGAGAAGGCAGGACCAAGACACCTAATTGGTCCCGCCTCCTCTAGTTGCTAGGAAACACCTCCTCTACAATTTGATTGGTTCAGAGATTTTTTGTTCTGCCCTCAGAACGTTTTTGTGCAAGTAAAACTCCCATGAGCATATCTTTTTTGGATAATGCATTTTGTAAGGAAACCTTACCAAACCTTGCTGCTTACCTTCTGCAGGATCTTCCACACCTTCTGGTAGAAGCCAACTGGCACCCTGTTAAGTGCCCCATCCAGACGTCTCCGACGCAGCCACTGACCCTGCCGGTTGTCCCGGGGCATCGTAGATATGGGGGATGTGTCAAATGATTCCACTGATGGAAGTTTGTACCTCTGGAAAAAATACAGATCCTCCCATTTTAACATAGGACAGGACAAGATGTGGACTTTGACACCTCACTTGTTCTTTTTTTAAAGCTTTTACCCAGTGATCGTTTAAGGACATACCTCAGACTCAATGTGCTCAACGTCCAGTGAATGGGGAGTCAAGGTCTGCAAGAAAGGAAACTCAAAATGAGGTTAGACTCTGACTTTAGGATATCCTTTAAATGGTTTAGTAAAATTAGACAAAGATCTACTTTTGAATTAGATCAACTTCAGTGTTGCTTCCGTGGTCACTCGATTAAAGATGGAAAGTGCCAGGTGAACCAGGCATCACCCAGATTAAGGGATTAGCATTATTTTATCCTAATTAATTAGCAATAATTAATTAGCAAGTATTAGAGTTTGCTATTAGAGTCTTGACTTCTGATTGGATCTTTTCTCCGAGATTTAGTTTAACAGACATGTGATATTCAGGAAAACGTTCCAGGCGCAGATAACCAGTCTCTTCTAAATCTTGTTTCCCAAACTTTATCCCCCTTGTGCCGACCTAGCAATCCAGTGACCCCCTTTTAATTAGGCATGGTGGAGCTGTTGAGTGACAGTTGACAGTGATTTGACAAGCAATAACATTGGAATTCATTAAGCGGTGGTGATTGTACAGAAACAAAGAAGGTATTTCATTTTGTTTAGCTTTGACTATCATGACAACTCAATTATGAGAAATTAAGTCCTGAACATAAAAGACTAAGCATAATTAGGTTTACCACCCCAAATCCATTAATGGTACAATTTAATTTGGACATTTAATGTAATTTTTATAAAACTAAAGGATTATTATTATTTTTAAACAGACATACAATTGTGCCACCAGCAAGTTAAATTTGTTAGACAGCTGGCTTGGTATGCAAACCAACATGCACTGCGGGTCCCCAGAAGTAGTATGATCCAGGATATGGAAATACTAGACTGACAAACTAGAAGTGGGTCGGAGGATTAACACCGAGCCACCGGCCCAGAGAGCACCAAACCGCGTCACCTCATTCTGGTCCGACAGCGACGCCCTGCGTTCGTCCATCTGGAAGGGGGCAGAGAGTTTCACTGAGCTCAGGTACGACCATGACCCAGGCCTCTGAGGCGCCCGAAGGGTTCGTCTGTGGCCCGTGCGGCCCCTTCTGAATTCCCCACAGCATACTCCGCACCCCACATCCCTACAGCCCGCACACGGACTGGCATGTACTTTACATCCGACATTTATTCAAAGTTATTTCAGTGAAATATTTTGCAGGACTAATTTAGTAAAGAGCCTGTTTCTATGGTATTGCAGATGTGGAACTACAACAAGCAACCTTCAGGTCAGAAGTCTACTCTACACCCTGCTATATCTTTTTAAAAGGGTGCTAACATGAAGTATTAAGCAACAGGGTTAGTGTTCCTGCCCCTTACTCTTACTACTCTACTTTCATTATTAATTCATACTTGCTGTATTTATTCTCTTTCACCACTTAATCACCCAATGATGTAGATGCTTATTAAAAGTTGACTGAATGAAAACCTGTAGATCCTGGTGCAAACCGCCACCCCAAAGAACGAGGTGGCGGTGGAGGGGGTGAGAGGTCAGAGTGGAAGGCGAAGGCGGGGGCCCGTACCAACTTTATGTCGCTCTTCAGCTTGCTGATCCCAACCCGCTCGCTTTTGGTGGCGCCCACGTTACCCACTTCCTGGATGGAGATGGCCGGGCTGACGCCAGAATCCACGGAGCGCACTGCGGACCCAAGGACACACACTGAGGTCAGGGCCCTTCACCTCCCATGGAGGGTCTGCCCCATCAGCCAGAGGGAGAGAGAGTTTACCAACCACTCTTCTGCACCCCAAACTCCTTCCCGCTGAGGATGTGGTGGAGAAGGTTCTTCAGGTCAGAGGGGCTCAGACTCATCAGGCTTTCTGTGGCCTCCTCCCCTAAAGACAGACCGACCCAGACAGAATACAGACCACCAGTCAAATCAGACTGACAAAAGGAGACCAGTACAGCACTTCTGAGGCCATGTGGTCAACTTAACAGAAGACGCAAAAGTAACACCGCAATTCTAAAGCAGAGTACTGTAACTGCATATTTCATCAAAACTGAGTTATGACTGAAGTTGGGTCTCTTAGGTTTGGCTTTATCTTGAGACTATTAGTTAAACTATGCCTGGTTTTGAAGAAAACAGTATCGTTCACATACCTATGTCACAAACAGGTCGACACTCAAGCACTTTAAAGCCCCTTTTCTCATAGTCTGTGTAGTTACTGTATTTTGCATTTGTATGCCACTGCAATCATTCACTGTGGTTCAGGATATCAATGAATAATAGTTTCAGGGGTCAGGCATGGAGTCACACTGCAGGTCGAGAGAACCCCCCCCCCCCCAGAGTGTTCGGATGCTGACCCGAGCAGCTGAGTGACTGGGCCAGCTCCATGGCCATGACCTGAATGATGAGGCCGATACGGAGGCGGAACATCTCGCTGAAGAGGCTGGGCTGCGTGCGGATGTTCATGGCCAGGAAAACCATGATCTCCTATGAGACAGGCAGGACACAACTGCTGACTTCTGAGCTCAAAAGGTGAGCGGTAAGCGAAGGAGCAGGCAGGGAGTCGGGTGGCTACCTGAGTGAGGACGGCCACCGTGATGTTGTTCTCGCTGGCCTCTTCAATTAGCTTGGCCAGCTGGTCGGGCGGCAGGGGCCTGTATGGATAACATACAGCAGTGTCTCAACCCAGTCCACCGGGACTCCCCCAGATGGTCAGGGGCCCCCCCAGGACCAGTCTGAGAAACACATACATGACATACAGAATGAAACCAGAAGGTCCTTTGGAAAATTCACTAGCTTACAAGTAGTAACAAGATAAGAAAGGATAAAAATCTAAAAAAGGATAAATTTATCCTGAGGGAAACTATAGTACTAAGGCATAGCCTTACCATGCAGGATTAAACAGACCCTAAAATACCAAAAACATACAACAAAAACAATACAGGAATAAGGAATCAACACCAATAAAATGTAAGTAATAAGGCAAAAGGATAAAAAGATGAGGTATTTAAATTGAGTGTAAAAGGGGTATCACAAAATGTGTAAAAATAAAATTACACACAAAATATAAAAATACGTAAAGTTTAAGAATACAATTATCCTGCAATTAGGTCTTTCAGACTCCTGGTGCAACAACTAAAGTCAAAAACTCTTCAGAAGTGTTAATTTTAAAAATCAAGCCTTTACCTGTGTAAAAGTTACACAAAACTTCAGTTTATGCTTGTTTTGTGAGATTCAGATTTGAAACATACGCTAGATTTACACTGGGCGATTAATACCTTTAGCGCAGTGTTTCCCAATTTGGTCCTCAGGTACCCAAAGACAGTCCACATTTCTGCTCCTTGAGAGGGAGCAAAAATGTGAACTGTCTTTGGGTCCCTGAGGATTGAGTTGGGAAATACTGCTGTCATAATTAACACCACAGAGAGGCCCCACTGCTTCCCCACTCACGCTGAGATGGTCTTCTCCCGAGGTTCGGGGGGGAGCCCCACAGTCAGGTGCTTCTGATGAGCCAGCAAGTCTGAGCAGGCCTGCAAACCAACAGAACCGATGAGCCACTTGCTGGCACTCAAACACATTCTACACCCGCCCAAAATCCAGGATCTCCCAAAGCCATCTACTGAGCCAGCTAGGCGACGGACTCTGGGTGCCAGAACCTTCTGCTAACCAGCATGATCCCCATTGCCACCTGTCACACATTAAGTAATATTTGGAGAATAATGTTCATAGTCATGCAGTAACATTTCAGCACTAGGTGGGCAGAAAATTAAAATCTCAATAGGCAATCTGCTGTACTCTTGAGCAGAGTTCTTAACTTTAATGGAAAACACATCAGTATAAATTGGTAAGAAATTCTAAGTCATACTGAATACATCTGTGGCGACCGATATTGTATTTTATTTAACTAGAGTCTGCTTGAGAGACTAGTTTGACGATGGTATACCCAGATTCCACCTGAGAGGGTGACCTGCATACCTCATCCAGCTCCTCTACCTTCTTCCGCAGCATCCCACAGATCATCCGCACCAGACCCCACTGCCGGAGGTCCCCTGCCCTCTGATACAGGTCAGTCAGCAGGGTCCTTACCGTGGGGCCCTGGCCATGTAGGCCAGTGTCCCAGTCCATGCCCCTGGAATATCAAAGAGTACACTTCAATACAGTAGTATTCTGCTTAAGTAGCACAATGTTCGCTCCAAACCAAACCATCACCCAGCATGTCCCACTGGTCCCATCTTCTGGAGGCCTACATAACCGTAGGAGGCGCTCGTGCAGCAGTCAGGTGAACATTCCAGAGCAGAGGAGCGCCAGAACTAACGAGAGCGTCATAATTACTCAATTATTATAAAGCATAGATTAAAATATTTGTAACCGATTGCTCAGCAATATGGCGGAAGGAAAATGACGAGGAGAACTGCAATCTTCAGTATTGCAAAGGAGAACTTCAATAGCAGTACAGCATGATTGCAGTGCAAATTCACAATAGGACGACATTTGGGTCTGACGGACTCACGCGTTCATGGGAGGATAGCCAGAGATATGTGCCATGGCATAGCCTATGTCATTATGTTAACTTTATTTTGCTTAATGTACTTTAATGTACATTAAAATAATCACTGCTGAAATGAAGGTTAGCCCCATTGCCTACCTGCATCATGTATATAATATGGTTCATAAAACCAATTTGTTTCAATTAGTTTTTTTTAAATGTATTGTTTTAAGGCTGAACGATACTGAAAAGTTCACAAACTATGACGTTTTTGCAATTAATAAGGAGCTGAAAATTAACTATATAGCCAAATTGAACTTATTATCTAACAACACGTCTGGAAAATAAGTTAGCGGTGTATGGAGTTGTGCCAGCAGACACAAAGCAGAGCCAACAAATCATTTGCTTCTGCTCAATATCGTATCTCTATGGAATACAAAATATTTCCATAAACAAATGTCTTTTCATGACCACGCAGTTCTTGTTTCCTTCCCCCCCCTTCACAGGATCTATGAGAGAGTCCATCAGTTGCAAAGTTTGCCAAGTTTGGTTCCCTATGACCGAGTAAAAATGTTGTATCGCAAGTTATTGAGGTTTAGAACACAGCAGACTATTACAGTCTTCGCGATGTGACAATTGCATGTGCATGAAATGCCATGTCGATACCAACAAGCCTGACAGGTCAGCACAGTGCTGCAGTGGGTAGTGCTGTCCCTGCACACCCCCGCTTTGTGTGGGTGGGGAGTTTGCATCTTCAGCCTGTGCCAGTGCAACTTAGGTGATTTGAAGTGCCTTAATTTTCCATGTGTCTGAGCATGCATCAATTGCAATGTATATTAGAATTACATACTATTCTAAACTATTACTCAATGAATCGTCAGATTAAATTGGTAGATTCCTTGATTATATCAGTAACCAATAGTGACAGCTCTAGTACTGAGCCACCCCAGTAAAAGTCACATCCCACGATGCCTAGAATAAGAACCCAGCCAACAGCAGGTGCTGTAGTTAGACTGACTAGAAACATAGTGAGTTATAGCTCAAACCAGTGCAAGCCTGTCAAATGCAGGAAGATTTGGCCAAGAAAACCATCAGAAATGAACAGCAGAGTCTCACTTGTCTTTATAGAGAATGTAGAGGATGTCAGCCTGATCTTGCAGGTTGTCTGTGTCCTTCAGCAGCTGCACCGAGGCCTGGTAGTCAATGTCCCCTGCTGCGTCCCTCGGCAGGTTACCTTCAGAGAGCTGAGCAGCCTGTGTGTCCTGGACAAACAGTTACCATATCATACATGCAGAACATTAAGTGGATGGTGTTTAAATCAAATCCTTTTAATTATAAAACAGACTATTTTAGGGGAACCGTTCCCCTTTGTGCAGGCAGACAGAAAACAGATCGATTTCATGGGTGAAGCAGGAGTCACACCACGGTATCCTGAGGTCCCGAGGTATGCGTCAGGTTCAGGGAGGGCTGGCGAGACCGGAACAGCTTGGTTGGGAGATACATGTGCACATCTACAGAGAAACAGACAGCAGTCTTAGTCTCAAGGCCAGAGCTGACACTACCAACGGCTGTCAGCAATGTCAGGCCACTCACTCTGTATGTTCAGCTCTTTGGCCTTCTGCACTAACGATACCATCTCCCTGGTCTTGGTTGCAGCCACACGGAATCTGCTCAGGCCCCCCTTGACCTTGCTGCTCTTCAAGCTGGACTTGGGTGCAGTGGTTGCCAACAGTTGATCCAAGTATTGCACCAGGTCATCATTCTCTAGGGATACAAAAGGGCCACAACTTATCACCCATATTGGTTCTCAGACAGCCTTACGTCATTAAACTACTTGATATTGGAAAATTGTTTTATTACTGTACTTTTCTTGGCACTGCAAATCCAAAATTGATTTCTTTAAATAAAAGATGAAAACCCATGCAGAGATGGACAAAACGAGCATAACACTATAAAAAAAGGACAAAGTCTGAAGTAAGTAAATTACAAGCATGGAAAAGCAAGGTGAGTCACAGCAGGCTGAATGCCAGTTAGCAGTATGTGACAGCTAGAAAAAGTTCGACAATCATCAAAATGAGGAGTTTCCAAGACAACGGCAAGCAATTAACACACAGAGTTCCACAGAAGTCAAACAGTCAGGGCTCAAATTGCCAATGCAGTCAGAAAAACTGCAACCAAGCCAAAATTTAATGCATCAATGAGAAGAGCCTCAAAAAATCACGACCACATGCAAAACTCACAACTTCAGAGAAATAGTGGTTGTTAACAAGATAATTCCTAGACTAAAGCCAAGACATGACGACTTGGGGTAAGGAACACAAAATCAGTTCCTCTGGGTAATGGGGGAAAAAGTTCCATGGTCGGATGAGTCATCTTTCCTCCGTTTTCTTACATTCAGATGGATTGGTTTTGAGAAAGCCAAAAGAATGGCATCAACCCACAATGTCTGCTGCTAAATGTTATGCATGATATAGGCAACCATCTTGTGGGAGTCATTAGGTCCGATGATTGTTCTGCATGGTCATTTTGCACGACCGAGTGAATATTATGGTGTAAACACTGTTCCCTCATGAACATTTATGGGATGTTCTGGAGTGTGAAGTAGATTTATACTACCTTCAGCCCTCAAAGTACAGGAGGCTTTCCATCATGGAAAAAAATCCAATATCCCACAACACACAGCTCAGGACTTGTATGACATCATCTCAAGGACTGAAGCTGCTCTGAAGCCCAATATATTGATACTTGAACGTTACGATTTCTTTTGCCCACCGCTTTTCATCCACATGCCACTCCTGATGTGGAAGTGAATCCCAGTCAGGAGACATACTGCAAAAAAGTGTTTATAAAGCCTGTCTTTTGTGGGATATAATTGGACATTAGCTTAAAAGGGCCCAGTTGAACATGCCAAAAAGGTACTACAATATCAAACCGCATTCACTTGCACATCTGCTTGGATTGATGGTAAGGGCAGTGGGGTCAGGACACCACAGTTTGGAAACATGGATCAGTGTTTTAAATGGGCTGCATCTTGAAGTGAAGTGAATCTTGTATGGGAAGAAAGGATGTTTGATGTCAAAATAAGTCTTGGAAAAAGTCATTTTTCAAAAATAGCATTCAGGTCCTTCAAAGTCATAGGCATTTTCACAGACTAATTTCATGGCAGGAGCAATTCAACACACGCACACGCACACGCACACACACACACACACACACACACACACACACACACACACACACACACACACACACACACACACACACACACACACAGTAACGAATCCTTAAAAAGTTACAGTATTCTGGGAAGCAAGACAGCTATCTACCTCCTCGTAAAGAGAGAGACTGGGGTCCCAGAACATCAGCATCATGAGCCACAACATCCTTACCATCATCAAACTGAAACTCATGCACAGCTCCACCAGCAAAGTAGGAGACGTCATCTTCTTCATCAATGCTGGAGCCCTCATGCCTCTTACCACTGTCCATGAAGCTCAGGTGAGCGCAGCAGGAAGTGGTCAGGAACTCGGACAGCTTCCCTGTCTGTATCCTGCATGGCAAGTCCAGGGACAGATAATCACATACGCATCCAGACACAGGGACAATGCAAAACCTCCCCCCTGCTCCATGAAAAGTTGAAAGACACACATTTGTTCTACCTCAAGTCATACGTACTTGAGCACAATCATGATTTTATGAGAAAATGACATCCAGCTAGTGTTTTTTTTGTATATTTTTGACATTGAAATCCTCTCTGGAACAAGGTTGACCATGATGAGGTTAGACCTACCATAGTTGGAGGATAGACCTGTACCATATTTTAAGTACATGCCATGGGTTTCTTTAGGCCATACCTGGCACCTCCATAGTAGCCATCCTGCATCTTCTTCAGAGTGGCCAGAACCGCAGGATCCAGGTCCGAGTGGTCTTCCGCTGTAGCAGACAGCAGCCAGAATCATGCATCGCATACCACAAGCAATGAGGCAGCGCACCCATCAGGTATGCTTGCATATTCAGAACTGACCCTAAAAGCACATTAGCAAGCAGTGTGCTTGGTGCTTCCAAGAATATTTCCTTATAGCTTTTCTAGGGTCCTGTAACAATGCACACAGCTAGTTTTTAAACCGAAATGCATTATGCATTGGTTACTTTTGGTGCATGCTTCAACAGGATAGGCACTCACTCAGCATGGTCTGGGAGATCGGAACGGTGACCGTGGGACGACCAGTCATTCTCCAGCGGGAAGAAAGGTAGGAGATTTCTGTGCGCAACATCTCCACAATCATATGGTTGTCCAGCGCAAGGTAAAACTGATGGTGATCGATAAACTGGATACAAAGAATGAGAAACATTTGGTCATTAAATAGACTTTACAAACTTGGTTAACACTTACAAAAATGGCTTTCCTTTTCTTAAGGGTCAGCGTCCACCCTTTGGAGACCTCAGTGATACAGGAAGATCACTGGAGAGTCAAAGTTAAGTCAGTCGTAAGGCTCAATAACTCAAAGACAGAGACATTATTAGCTGATAAAAAAAATGTCTCTCACAGATCTTTGATTAAATGTGTTTTACATATGTAACCATTACACTAGCAAACAGGAACCGACCCGTAACCAAGCTATACCTCGCAGAGAGACTAGTTACAGCGTGGTTCCAGCTCACTTCGGTTTTCCACTGCAGAAGGGTTAGCTTGGTGAAGGTGTTGTCAGGTTTGGAAAGCAAGACTCACGTAAAACCAGAGAGATGCTTTTTTTTACTGTTAACATTATGTACATCATGAATTACTTTATATTTTTACTGTGTTCTAATTTCTGCTAGCACATCTGAGAATCCCTGTTATACGCAAGCATCAAATGCTAGCGGAATTAGTGTTTACTTGCTTAAATTTGCGTTCAGCTGTTCTACAATAATGTTTTAAGTAGGTGGTTAGAATTTTTCAAGTTCTGTTTTCAGAAATGCATTAATACAACCCAATGTGCGATTTTACTAATAATGAATACTATATAGAACATACGCTTTTTCCTGTAGATAATCCCCATGCAGAACACTGGTACCACCATGCATTTTGACCAATCAGGTGGTGGTGACGTAACCAGCTCGGTCTGGTCACGCTTTCAGACCTGTTAGCAGGCAGGGCCACGTCAGCGCAGTTACAGCTCAGGTACAGCTCAAGTATGGCTCGCATTCTTTACAATGGAAAACCACCAGTTCACAGTATGGCTCTGTTCTTGGTGGCAGTGAAAAAGCACTTATAGTAAATTCAGGTTGTAACAGTTGAAACCACCGTAGAAGCACCTATAGCCTATTACCTGTTCACCAGTAACCAGGCAAAGCATATATGAATGCATTACTCAATGAAAAGTCCAGCTGTTCTGATTCTGAGAGCAGGCTGTTCTCACCTGGGGAGTGAAGGAGAAGATCGTGTTGCGAATCAAGTAGAATTTTGAGGTTCCCAGTACACCAATACGCCGGTATGGTCTTCCGGTTAGACCTAGTCTTGGGTTACGGCCTGTAAGAAATGTACAAAATATTTTAGATCAGAACACCTTTTGTAATTTGAGACCATTACTCAAAGCAGAGCAATCCAATTGCAGGGTATGATAAGACCTGTGTGGGCAGTGGTGGAGATTAGGGAAGGTTGCTGGTTCGAATCCCTGACCAGCAAGGTACCACTCAGGTACCCCGAGCAAGGTACTGCCCTCAAGCACTAATCCCCAGTTGCTGAATTAGATGTCCACTGCTTTGTTAATGTCACATATGGGTTAAGTACAGAGGGTACATTTCATTGCTATGTGCTGTGATGTGTCAGCAATCATTTCATCTATTAAAACTCATTCATCATTTTCAGTGAATCATCCATCAAATCAGAGCAACATTACACTTAAATCATCATGTTCTTCTAAAACTGCATCATCCACATGCCTGGGCTTGATCACATCAATATAGATATAATCAAAGCAAAACAGCTGGTGATATAAACAAAACTCAATCACCCATCAAGGGAAAGTTTAAAACAAAGACAATTTAGCTCAGAACCCACAATATAGATGGAATTCTCAATCCTGGACAAGCCCTATCAATACATTACTGTTCCAAGATTTTCTACCTAATCGGGCATAGATGTGACTCAGAACTCTTGAGGGCTGCACTCGGATTGGGTGGATGTCTGCCACACTTTCAACATCAAACCCATGCTTCTGCAGCAGCTGCTTGATCTCCTCAGTCTCTGCCAAGATTGACACTGGAAACATATCACGTTCATGAGTCACCAAAGGCTAGTGTTTCATGTCTGATGTCAGACAAACCAGTGACATTACCGGCAACATGAAAACGCAAAGTTTGCTTTAGATTAGCTAAGAAAGATCTTGGTGATAGATCAAAATATAAGTCTGATTTATGGGGAATACATATTAATATCCTTTGGAAACACAGATCATCTAGTGATGAGAATGACATATCATTGCATTTTGTCTGCTAAATCAATTATACTGTATTAAACAAATATACAATCTAACCTTTTTCTTTTTATCAAAGACAATCCAGAGAACTCACCCTGCACCACAACATCAGGTTTGGGGATAGTGGAAAAACGCCGATTGAGGGGGTCTATCTCCCCTGGAGCCAAGAATCCCTGAAACCCAGAGAGAAACCCTTTCAACCACTGAGGTTCATGAAGCACCACCTAAGCTCTGAATGCAACTTGAAACACATGTGTTCCTCATCTTCCTGCCATTTATGGGTAAGTGGAATTTCAGACAAATTTTAAATTTAAAATAAAATAAAAAAAAAACAAACAAACAAAAAACACACCACCTCACCTCAGCCAGAAGGTTACCCAGGACGTAGAGGGACTGTCCCCACTTCAGGGGACACTTCCCCATAGGAATCCTCTCCACTGAGTGAGGGTTGACATACTCCTCATCTACCTGTTTAGGACAGTACAGGCAGATGAACAAATGCACACTCGCATGAAACTCTGGCTTAAATCAGCTCAATTAATACCTGACAATTCCATCGGTTCCTTACATATAATTATGACAAAGGAACCAGAGCTGAGGACTTCACAGCCTTGCCGTACAGCTAAACAGGGTGAAATCAGAGTACTCACATGGTCTGGAGGCACGCTGTAGAGCTCCGGCAACAGACGAATTCCGTCCTTTTGCTTGATCAGAATCCCATCAAGGGCCTCCCTGTATTCCTCGACCTGAATTTGCAGACAAGGTTCTACACATTTGCCATGCAAGAACGCACCCTCATAAGGATTACACCCCCAGAGTCCCACTTACCTGCTCTGGACTGTTGATGAAGATCCCATCAAGGATGAGATAGGTCCAGAAGAGAGGCCACTCACACTCAATGTTCTCAAAAAGCTTAAGCTCAGCTGACTCATAATAGAGCCTATTAGGGTCCTGAAGGAAAGGGTATATTTAAGGAAGTAATCAGACACCTCGCCACACCAAAGCTTCTTCATCATAATTATAGCACTAATAGACAATGCAGAAACATGTCAGCCCTGGACCCATAGGGACGCACGACTGATTAGGAATTATGCACAGAAGTTCTTGTACTTAGCCATGCAATACCCTCCCCTTTACTTACCTCTTTAGGAGTTTTGTGACCATCTCTCAGAAAGCGGCAGCATCCATAGCGTCCCTGCAGCAGAGACAATTAGTGTACCTACACTGTGGGCAGAATTATTAGGCAAGTGTGTATTTCACTTGTATCTTCTCAACCGACCAATTCTTTGAGTCTAGATGAATCTCTAATTAAGAATTAACTTTTCAAAAACAGCAAAATGTTCAGTATTTGGTCTGAATATTTTCTGTTTGGATAAAAAATATGAAAACATAAGATACTTTCCTGTGCAGAATTAAGCAAATTATTATTACTATTAAATGGGCGACAGAGGACCTTACAGAGAGCAGGAAAAAAATAAAATAGCAAAGTACCAGTCAGGGGGATGCAAAACGATTGAAACTGCCAGACTTCTGAAATGTGATCACTGTACAATCAACTGTTTTGTTGCCAATGACCAAAGAGAACTGAAGAGGCTTATAGAGAGACGATTACATTAAAGGAGAGACTTCCAGAAACTCCTGAGCATCAAATGCCATCATTTTTCAAAACTGCAATCTGAACATAATCTGCAGACGTTCTAGGTGCAGTGTGAATCATAAACACTGAAACATGGCAGTATGAAAAGTCATCAACACTGAAACATGGCCTCCACTCAATAAGGCATGTAAGGTACAACATTAAGAATGGGCACGGACACATTTCAAGACTGATGGTACTTAGTTTTTGGGAACAGATGAGATGAAAGTGACTCTTGATAGAGCAGATGGATGGGCCAGGGGGTGGAGATGCTCTTCAAGCACCAACAAGGTGGTGGAGGAGAGATGACATGGACTGCAATCATCAGTGATGAACTTGTCATACTTTTCCAACTTGCAGATTGTGTAAAAATTAACCACAAGGTCTACTGCCAGTTTCTAGAAGAAACCTTCTTCAAACATTGGCACAAGAAGACGTCAGCAGCTTTGTAAAAAGTTATGATATTCCTGCAAGACAATGTCCCTCCCTGTGCACAGGCCCGTCGCGACAAGGCAGGCAAACCAAGCAATTGCTTGGGGCCCCGAGCTGGCCTGGGGCCCCAAGACA
>JAABNX020000002.1:12477255-12487400 GCA_015163995.2 Mormyrus lacerda | reverse complement strand
CAATACATATTAGTGCTGTATAAATAATTGAAAAAGCTGTAAGCAAATATAATATTTCAAGAACTGTATGCAGCAGACTAATTCTTCCATGGTTGAAATGTTTTTTTTCTGTTCTTTTTGAGTCTGACCAGAAACATCACGAGCAAGATATCAGGTTTGAAACAAAATGCTTTATTGTCAAAGCACAGTGTGAAGGGGTTTGTATTGTCCTTTTGTGAAACAAATATCATGCTACAAGCATGTAACAGGCAACAATACAAAACAAAATTGAATTTTTACAGTACACTGGTTGTGCAAATGCAACTGAATTTCCCATATTGCAAGAGGTTGTAGCACAAAAAAGTGGTGTGTTAAAGCAAATAACAATCTAGTGCGAACAATGACATGCTACTTCAATAATTATAAAAAAGTTCATTTGGAATAATTCAGCTTTATATGAAACTTGATGCTAAAGTGGCAAAGTGCATCTGGAGAAGAACGTCTGCAATGTTTATTCAATGTAATCTAAATTTAATGCAGATACCATTTCAATGAAACATGTATCAGCCATCATCCAAGGCTATGGCACTCATACGAGAAGTTCTGCGTCAACCGTTAAAGACTGATAGCAACAAGCAAGGTCCGACTTAACGTTACATCTAAAATAGCATGACTGAAATAATACATTGAAACAGTGCTACACAAAATAAAGTCCACCATGAAAGGCTGTATAAATAAAGACACGTAACCATGAAATGTAATCTGTGTCCCAGACCACATACTTCATACCACCAAGGTTGCAATCAATGAAACGTATCTGTTGCAACAGAAGACAAACAGATTAATACATAACTGGTAAAACTGCTTTGAAAAACACAGAGAAATACAGAAGACTTGATAAGGCACTGAGTTTCATCTACTTTGATGATAAAAAATTCTGCTGTGTGTGTGGGAAATACTGTCAAAAGGCTGGTTAATCTGGTTACAATAAATGTACTAAGAAAATACAATAAAGAAGCAAAATATTTTAAAAGGTTGGAAAAGAGGTCTGTGTTTTTTTATTACTGAAAGTACAATGGCAGTCTTTGTGCAGTTGAGCTTATGGAGAGAGCTCCAGTTGTCTTTGGCCATGTGTATAAGCCATGTGGAGAAATCCTTGCTTGAGAGGCCTGCCAGTTCCATAAAACCTTAAGCACTGACACAGCAAATGATTCCACCTTATCAAAATCCAGCCAAGGGTCACCTGCTTGGAAAATGTGTCAGGCACCGTTAGTGATTCTACGCCTACATTTGTGTGTGTGTGTGTATAGACAAGAATGAGCAAGTCTGCATATGTGATCATGCGATGCGGGGTGCAAATGAAAGAGAGTGTGAGTTTGAGGATGTACAGGTGTACCCTAAGCAAAGGCGAGTTAACAAGTGCATGTTTGTGGTCTATTATCTCTGACCTCATTTGTGCCCATGTAAGTTATGTTGACTTGAATACAGTAATGCAAGAGAAGTGGTGTCTTGTGCGACTGCAATGCTGAGTGAAGCATCTGGATTTCTTAAATGCGAAGGGTCTGTATTACAAAGCAGGATTTCTTGCTTAGCTGGGTTAGTGTGTCGAATTTTAGGTATCTGGGCTAAATGTAAGTGAACAAAGACAAAGTCCTTTTAGACTGGGCTACCTTAACTCTGACAAGTTCTCGCTAAGCTAGAAATCCTGCTTCGTAATAAAGGCCCCAGGGTTGTGTTGGATGGCGGCTTCCCCAAACAGACAGGAGGTGAAGTCAGGTTGTCCTGTAGGATTTCACCGGCTGATTGAAAGAGCAGTGTCCATCCCTGGGAGAGAGGAGAGGTGCCCAAGAGTTAATGAGGCAGACTGGGACGTCTAACACTCACAGATCAGCAACCCCAGGGAGCAGGACGCAGCATGTCTCACCAGCAGATCCCAGTCGAGCACTCGTAGTTGTTCTGGCAGTAAGCCCTATGTGGCTTATTTCCCATTATCCTCCACAGGGGAGTCATACGGGCAAAGCGCCTCAGTAGTCCGACAGCTGCTGGAGCAACATGCTGATTCTCAGCTGGAGGCAGAGGACCTGCAGACACCTTACACACAAACGCACACACACCAGTAAGTACATCCACAAACCGTAACGCAAGGTGCTTCATATCCTGATGGGATCAATACCAGAAAATAAAAATGTAAAAACCAGACCTGAGTTGCAACAACAGGTAAGAATTTATTACACTAGTCACTGACATGTACTTCAAACAGGCAATAAATAACTGGTCAATAAATTCAAGGTATTCTAGCTATATAGTGCATTAATATATTTTCAGAAAAAATTGTAAAAATTTGTACCTTTGCTTGTCACTGGGGCTGAGCCTTTGTAATTGTACCTTTTGAGGTACAGAAATGGACTCTGAGGAACATCCCAAAGGTACAAACAGCATTAACGTACCATGAATGACACAGGAATGTTCCTCAGAGTCCGTTTCTGTATTAAACAATTATCTACAGCTAAAGGTACAACTGGCAGACCCTTGAGGGTACAAATTTTTGTGCATGATGAAAAATAGCATCACACATATTGAACACACATTCTTACTTTGTCAATACTTAAAGCATAATTTCAGAACCTGTAGTTCTGTTGAAAAAGATCAACCTATAATGGAGTAAACAAAAAGTCCTACCTGGTGGAGTAACAGCAGAAGCAAGGAGCCCCAGACGGCTGCCGTTTTCATGCTGCAGACGGGCTGTGGCATCTCCACCAAGAGCGAAGTGAGCTTGTGATACTGGTGGAAGGTGGTGCTGTGAGTCTCTGCCCTTGGCGTCCCGAACGCAGTGCGCTCTGCTCCGCTCTCACCCTTCGGCCATACTTTAAAATGCTCCGGTGACGTCAGCTGTTTGCTAAGTACTTAACAGTTCAACAGATAAAATGTCCCTTGTGCCCATGAGCTATCGGACTGTCTCACTGCCCCCCCCCCCACCCCCAGAGAATGGCCTCAGGTGAATGAGGCTAAATTAATGGGTGACAGTAAGAAATGGCATCCCACCACACAGATGCATATGGGCACCATAAATATGGACCCTATCTGCACAAATTCTATTGCGATATATGTTACACACCTCATGGAGGAATTGCAGTCAATCACGAGGCACACATTCACACATAATCTGCAATTTAGAGATGCATGTTTGCCTTAATCACATGACCACATTGAAGGACAGGTGCTCAACAAGAGGGAAATTTAGTGTGATCATTGGTGATCAGTAACCGGGGACCGCTTGGTAAATTTTGGGTGATCATCAGTGTAAAGGACTCTGTCACCTTCAGTTCCCACACGCTCCAGAGGAAACCCACACAGCATGGAGGTAGTTTATAGCTCAGCAGGTTGGGACACTGTCCCTATCACCAGATGGTCAATGGTTCAAGTCCCAGAGTCAGCAGAGTGTGGTATCACCATGATATCTTAGGCAAGGCTTTTAAACCAAAAGATCCAGGAAATGACTGACCTTGCTTTCTCAAAAATGTGTGGTGCTTTTGGATAAGTGGCTGCTAAATAAATGCAATGAGAAATCCACACACAGAGCAGACTCAGACCCCCAACCCTGCATGTGTAAAGCTGTAATGCATCACACTGAGCCACCCATCCCACAATATAGGGAATTCAGTACTCCAACAACTCCACGAGCAGCTTTAACACCTGGGGCAGTGAAAGATTTTCATCCAAAAGGTCACAGAGGCCTAGAATGTAGCGTTCTGTACTTTGAGTCAATATTTGTCCCAAAGATATTGTTGCCTTATGAAGTGTGCAGTCTTACCTGTGTCTTTTTATATCTCACTTTGTTATATGTGAGTATCTCAATGTCCAGAACAAATGAAAAATTTGAGTACTTTAGCTTGTTGAACATTGTTGACATTGTCCAACCCATATGGAACTTCCCATGTTTTGGACCTTTATATTAATGCCAAACCTTGGTCTTTGCTATTGATCCTCAGCCTTCTTTTGATATGAATCTCACTTATAAGCTTATGTTATACAATACTAAACCCAAAAATTCTGATATCTGTAGGTACTTGGCTTTATGTAGGAACGTGAATCGTGATGTTTAGAAGCAGCTGTCTGTCTATTTGTAAGTAATACTTCTTCTTTCTAGAATGGAGGTTGATATTTTTAACAAAAATCTGTTTTTAACAAAAACATGTGACACAAACATTCACATGGTCTAAACAGGAGCACAGTTTGTCCTTTTTCTACACATGGTAAGAATCACCCATAAGTGACAGCTTAGAGCATTACTTTCAAACATTGTTTGGGTAAAACACACATACTTGAGTACTCTGAGAATAACTAAACTTTTTCATGCCAAGAGAGCTGCTCACTATAGACTTTCCACGTTGAGTGTCAAGGACTCGGCTGATTCTGTGCAGCCAGTGGTGACCTTTGATGCTAGTGCCTTGTTTGTTTGTGAGTCTTGGCAGACGGCTGTCCAGTTGCAGAGCTCAGTCAAGGTCTGGCCAGAGACGAGACAAAGTACGCCTTGCAGACCTCCCAGTCCCTGCCAAGAGAGGCGGAGTCCAGTGGTCTTCCCAGACAGATTGATGTTTAAACACGGTCAACTGGGACATGGCTTCAAGGAACAGAAATTCTGAGAAAAAGGCTACCTATTCCAATACCAGAACATCAACCAGGATCATTACATTTTAGAGAACAATTTCAGCAACATAAATCAGAATAAATTACCCCGGTTCTTTTCCTTGGAATTTACCATTGCTGTTGTGCTATTGTGAGTTCTCCCCCGAATATATCGCTAACATCTCTTGTTTTTTGTCCACACTGGAAACACCCCAGTGTCCTCTTATCCCAGTGCGTAACAGTGTAGGAATACCAAGCTCCCAAAGCCTTCCCATTTACAGAGGTACACCATGCCAGAATGAGCACTCAAACTCCCATATGGGCGTGGGGCAGCCAATGACGTCCGAGAACAAGGACCTCATCTCACTGTACCTGTTGGCAGAGCAGAATATGAAGAATGAGGGGGCCTCAGTCACACTATGGACCACTCCCTCCCACATGGTCATTTCTAAAAAGGGGTGTTTGTTTAACACACAGGACATTTGAAAGCTCTCCTGGAACACACACACCAGAGCAGAGTTCAAAAATGAGCCAGATGTGATGTAATAGGAAAAAGCGAATTCAGTTCTCCAAGATACTGAGGTTCTTGCAGGGATATGAGTTTATGTAGCAATGTAAACAACAGTGCACATTGTAATACAGTCTGATTTTATTTTAACCTTATTTGTCTTTACTTTTTTCATGAGCATTTTTGAATGTTGAAATTTGAATATTAGGGTTTCTACATTATTCCTTTTCATTTCTAGCAATATAGCATGTCTCCCAGTCCACTGCGTATGTGCTTGAGAGTGTATGTGTGTGTGTGTGTGTGTATGTGAACATACGTTTGTGTGTGTCTGTCATTGAGTCTGCCTGGGTTTTAGACCCAGTAACCCTCTGTGTATGAACAGGATTTCTTAACCCTGGTTGTAGTTAAACAATAATGAAATTAAAAATCTGAATCGCACAAGCATTTAATGAAACTGACTACAAATATTCATCACTTCAGTGATGAATAGGATGTCTAGAGGGACATTATTGAATTCAATTAAATGCAGAGTTAAGCAAAACTAACACTTTACTTGATGGGGCACAAATACTTAGTATATACTTAGTAAATACTCAGCTATTACTTAAGTACAAATAACGAACAAATATAGTCACTACTTGAGAAAAAAGATGCATCATGATTCATTCATGATGGACAAACATAAGATCAGTATTTCATTTGTTATGACTTCTTCCTTTAATAGTTCACAAATGTTTACAGGACTAAGATATAGTAACAAATATAGTAACTGCTTGGGATAAAAGTTGACTGACGATTCATTAATGATGAACAAGTACGAGATCGGTATTTAACTTATATTAATGATGACTTCAGTAGTTTATGAAGGTTTACAGAATTAACACATACATAGTAATAAATACTGTAACTGCTTGAGATAAAACATGTCACAATTTATTAATAATGAATTAACAAGAGACCAGTATGTAACTAAGACATACATGTGGTTAATTAATACATAAGTAATAGCTAAATGCTATATGGTTAGTGCCCCATCAAAGTGTTACCAGCAAAAGTATGTAGGACAACAGCAGGACCGCAAAAATGCATACACTGTGGTTTCCAGGCCCATGGTGAGATGTCCACACCGTATGTGGCAAAAGTAACTAGTATTTCCCAACCAAATCCAAAGAAGGCAGGAGCGAAACTGGTCCATTTCCATATACTTGAAATCCCGACACTGTTCAGAATTTCATGCACATGTGCTTACATTCAAAAGCAGTGGGAATAAAACTAGAGCCTCATGTAAGCTGTCAACTAATGTAAAAACATTTTGAAGCAAACCTTGATTTTTGTGGCATTGAACAAGTTTTGAACGTGCTGATTCCAGTGTAGACTGACCTCTAATGGACAGAGGTAAGGAGTACACACTGATTACAGCTTGTTGGTGTACCTGAGTGCAGCAGGTGATACCTCAGCACCACACCAGTCCAAATGGACCAGTGTGAGTTTTTTTCTGGTGGCTGGAGTGCCAATCCTGCCACCAACCCCCAAATCACCTTGTTAGTTGGAGGACCTCCTTACCAAGCTGGATATAGATCATACCCAGGACGAAACATTTGCGAGTTAAGGGCCTTGCTCAAGGGCCCAACAGAGTAGGATCACTCATGGCATTCACAGGATTCAAACTGGCGACCTTCCGATCACTGGGACAGATCCCTAACCTCAGAGCAACCAATCCACCAACTAGACAGGAGACATGGAAAATGGTGTCTTCACAATTATGTTCTCCAAACTCTAGCATGTAGTATTACCAAAAGAATGTATTATAACAGAAAATGATTCCTTTAACCTTCAACTACAATGAATATGACTTTTAGGCACAAAGATATTTATTTTGTGTCAGTCTGCTTAATGCCTAATGACTTTTGATTAATGTATGAAATCACCCTTTATTTATTTAAAGTGAGCACTTTATCAAGTACACCTACATACATACATACATACTCAGATAGGACCCACTTTTTCCTCCAGGACTGCCTAAAGCATTAATGATTTGTGTGTCCGTAGAAACCTTTCAGCACACCACTGTTGTCATGTGCTATTATTTTTGCACTTGTGACCATCCTGTCAACTTTAACGAATCTGGCCATTCTCCTCTGACCTCCCTCATTTTTGCCATGGAACTGGTACTGCTTTTTGCTAATCACACCATCGTCTGTAAACTGTGGAGCAAGAAAATTTCACAATGGTGGCAGTTTCTCAGGTGCTGGGACAAACAGACCAGGTGGATCCTGTGATAGCTGCATGGGCATTTTGAGGAAGAGCTGAACTACACACACCTGTAAACCTTCAAAATGATTATTCCAGTTGCAGTAATTCTGGCCAAAGAATGAATCCCATGGACTTTGGAAATATGGACAAGGTTTAGGGTTCAGCATTGAATGGTAACACTAGAGGGCAGCCCTGTCATATCTAGAGAGACATACAGGGCTTGTGGTAGAAGGAAAACCAGCAAAGTGAATTTCAGGGGTACTTTTTCCTGAGGTCCAAACTGACCAATCAAAGCCAAGGCCCACAGTTTGGATTATATTGTATTTTGGTTCTATTCAGAACAGAGTATCTCTTGTGTATGTTCTCAATACTTAATTTGAACTCAAAGGCAATCATTTAGCAGTATGGATGGCTGACTGAGTGGTTTGCAGTGATATTTAGGATAAATGAATGAAATTCACTATCATTTATCATCATACATTCAATGCTGAATTCGGGTTACACGTCTTTTTCAGAGGAACAGTAACAGGGAACCTCCTGGAAAGTGAACCAGGAACTTTCAGGTTACACAGACACGTTCTTTGTTACTGTACTCCCTGCTGGCTACAGAGCTCTTAAAACATCTGTTGAACTAAAAACGTATTGGTAATGTAGTTTGTAATGTCTTGCGACTCATATCAGTAGCTAGAAAAGACATGAAGTGTACTGGGAATCAAACCAGGATAGATTGATTGGGAGGTGCAATTCCTAAACCCCAACCAATGAAAGGTCTTAAGTTGCAACCAACAAGTTGAGGGTCATCTCCACATACGGACAAGCCCCCGTTTCTCACCTGCTTCTCAGTGAGGAAACAATAGCAAGCCCCTCCACCCCACGAAAGTGCAGTGGCCCCACAGCTTCAGTAAGCAAGGCTTTTGCAAACACGGTCGCTGCTCCCCCCCCCCTCCATTGCTGGCCAGTTTATATCCATCCATTTCCTGAACCCACTTTTCCGATTTTGGATCACAGGAGGTCCTGGGACTATGGGCACAAGGCAGGAAACAAACCAGGACGGGGAACCCGCCCATCACAAGGCACGATCACTCACGCATGCACAGCTATGAGCAATATAAGCATGTTTTTGGACTGTGGGGGGAAACGAGAGTACCCAGAGGAAACCCCACAGCAGCACATGGAGCCACGGCAGAGACCTGAACCCTGGCCCCAGAGGTATGAGGCAACGCTGCTAACCACTGCACAGTCACACCACCCCTGGCCTGGCTTCAACTAATTATTAACATATCTGAGTTGGAATTCTATACTGCTCTGCATATGTGTTCATGTGATTACCCAGCCAGTCTCCGAAAGGCAATTATCATATTTGGTTGTCAAGAACTCAGCCAAAATAAATAAGTTTAATAAACACAATCAGCCGCTGTTGTTTTCTAACCTACTACTGAATTCAGTAAAAAGACAGAAGTTGGAAAAGGTGGGAGAGTGGAAGTTATTGTACCCCAGAGAAAAGTACTTTACGTGAATCACTTTTGTAATTAATCCTTCTGTTACGTTATCAAGATGTTATTTCCACTATGTAGGACGGAGCTGCGCTTAATCGTGACTGTGGTTGAATGGTGCTGCATTCCTTGTTATTGTATGTTAGACTGGAGGTCATTCGGAGTCTGAATCTGCAAAATCTGCCTGCTAAAGTACTATATAATGTGAGAAAGAATTTATTGTAATAGGGAAAATGGGGGTGTGACTGTATTCCTATGTACTTATTGCCAGCACAAAGTCTTTTGAGCAGTTTTCGAGGGAGCTACGAGCTTCAGCTCCAGTAACCGCGGAAGAAGCCGGGAATGCGGCCATTCCGTGAAATGCCACTCCTGGAGCTATTTTCAAAGGGGCCCATTGTGAACCGAGTTAAGCAAGCCAATGTATGTGGCGGATGAGAGAGAGGAACCAAGGAAACCAGTTAATGGCAGAATTGTTCCAGATTGGTCCTGGCTGTTGCTCTGTCTACGGTGCATCTTATGCACAAAAGCGACTCTGCGGCTGCCTGCTCGGGCCTCACCTCAGAGCGGCTTCTTCGGGCGTCTCCCCAGCGACACGGACAACAAGCAGTGGGGCAGCGCTTTCTGCAATGGGTGGGGTGAGGTACCACAATTGCTGTACTTGCGGGCATCTGCGGCAGACGACGACTGCAGAAAGGCAGAGAAAACTCCAGCTAATTAAGGTATAGCAGCCCAGCATTCGTCTAAGAAAACAACACCTTCTGACAAGCGCCGAAACATATATTCATGGACGGTTTTAGGCGACTGGAATTAACAGCAGGACACCTCGGACAAAGTTCACAGTACACGTTCCTGGATTTCTGTTTAATTTTTTTACATAACGGACATTAAGCAAGCAAATAAGAAAAAATAAGAAAATGTAAAGGCACACATTTCAGTTTATTTTACACGTGTTTATTCGCTTACAGTAGGCCTGGCTACTGTACTCTACTAACAAGCTAGTAGAAATTATTTATAATTAAATATTTAATATTTTATTAAGTATCCAGTATGGTACAACAAATCACAAACTGGGGATTAATTTAATCAATGACAAAAATTCCTAATCTGCGGCGAGGTTACCATGTGCTGTGAGCCACTGTCTGGTTTAACCCAACCGGAGCCAAAGAAATAACCACGTGACTTGAATTCGCCCGCTCTGCTCTTGGATGTAGATTTTTACGTTTTAAGTGGGACGTTACCATTAATCGCATCATTAATACATATAAAATATTGTGTTCTCTAAGTTG